>OX456526.1:2547500-3147500 GCA_949748255.1 Eustalomyia histrio
CGCGAAAACATGTCATTCGCTCGTTTCGCCTGATCATGACCATTAGCTGATATCTATACCCATGACAGTAGTGGTAGTGGTAGTCAGTCATAGTAGTCGAAGTAGAAATTGTGATGTGAATGTTAACCAAACGAAGGATCATCTCAAGTTCATAAAACACACTAAAGAGATGATGGTGATGATGATGAACATGAAGAAGAAGAAGAAACATTAATTTATCCATTTATGCATCCAATATTACAGGCACAATTCCATTCCATTTGGCTGTTTTTGAATTTACTTCTATGTCACGTCTTGTACTTATTATTATCAGGGCTCTGGTTTGACTGCTTGCTTGCTTGCTGGATGGCTGGATTAACTTGACCATTCATTTCATTCCACATAAAGTTTGTGTATTTTTGTCAGTTTTAAATGAGCTTTAACAACCTACAGCAACAAAAACAAAATAACAACAAAAATATAGCCATCGACATCCATATCACATCCACATTTGAGTTTTAGTGTTGTGGTGATTTCATTTTTTAAACGGCCATGTAAACTTTAAGTTGGAGATTCCTTTCTTGTGTTGCCATAATATTTATGCTTAAATTAAACATTTTATTAAGTTGCTAACACAGTCACAACATGATCATCATCATCATCATCATCATCATTATTATCATCATCGCATTATATGTGCGTTCAGTTCAGCTTAAACAAATGTTATGTTTAATGCATTTATCGCTTCTCTACCTGTTGAGTACGTTAAGTTTAAAATTGACATCAGAAAGTTACTTTTTTCTTCTTCTTCTTCCTTTAGAATTATTCACAAACATATGCCAATTGCTTTCCCTCGAAACCTATACAATGTGTGCGATGCGTTCTATGTGGATGGGGAATATTATTCTGCATTCACTGACTATCGCATTTCTTTCGATAATTTCAACATATTTTTATTAAGCTGCCAAAAGCTTCTCACATACCAGTTATCATCTATATGCCTAAAAATGCGTTTTGATTAAGGCCTTAGGACTTTTTCACTACCATCTGTAATTATTGGTGGTAATCTATTCGTGGCTGTAAAAAAAACTTTAGCTTCTCAAATGTAAATGGTGTGAAATATTCCTGAGGTAATCTCAAATATTACTTTATTTGGTTTTAGCCTTAAACTGAATGTTTTATAAGTCCTTATTTAATAACACACCCCAGCAAAACTTGATATTACCAGGTAATGGGAAATGGAATAAGAAAAGAAATTTTGTAAGTAGTAACCTTGTGTCAAATAAAACCTTATTTTCACATAGGGGTGTCATTGAAGGTAAATGGGTAGCTAAATCTTACGAGTATAGGTTCAAATAAGTTATTACTAAGGAAGTACTGAAATAAGCTGTGTCAAGCTTGAGTCAAAAATAAGTGAATAATTTTAGGGAGTGAAATAAGTCGTAATATAAAATGAATTATTTTACTGATTACATTTGAGGATTAAAATAATACCATACAAGCAATGCCTTCAAAAATTTAAATAAAATAAATTTTGTTGAGAAAAATGAAAAGAAAATGTGTTTAAATTTATCACTGGCTTATCAAATCTTTAACTGAAAAATTACAAACGAATTGATAATAATAATTTTAAAACTGTTTTTAATATTTTCTGTTTACTTTTATTCCTTATAAGAAGTAATTATATAATGCAATACCAATTACTTGTTATTAATATCCCTCTAAATAAATAACACAATATCAGTAACTTATTAGTCTCCAAATAAGTAATGATAATATCAATATCGGTAACTGATTATTTCATGATTAAGTGGTGATATTGTACAATATCAGTAACGTATTAGGTTTTATAGTAAAGCAAAAGGTAAAAAGTTGAAGTTACCAAGTATTGCCTGAAATAGGTACATCCCATTTCTAAGGTTTGTCTGGCAGCGTATTTGAGTAAAAACCAAAGTTTGAAAAATAAAATTCTTTTTGAAATCAATTTGCAAAAAAAAATTATTAATTTTATAAATCAATATAATAAAGTGATTAATGATTCGACTGAATAAATATTGTAGGATTTGTTTCTTGAAACATCTTAAGAATTTTTACCCATTTTTTTGTATAATTTTATTTTTGTAAAATATTTTTTTTATTGGAAAATAAAGGGTGGTTAAATTTAAAAGGCCGATGTTGAATGTGAACCACTCCTAAACGTCAAGTTTTTTTTCTGCATTTCATTTGACATTTCTCAATTTCAGACTAACCCAATTTGAACCATTGTAAGATACACAATCGAGCAAACGCGTTAAAGTTATTCAGGCTTATTATGAAAATGGGCGTTCATATCAAAATGCCCTTTGTTATTTTTTTGGTCAGCATAATCGATCAAATGTGTCCATAATCGGGATAATTGTGCATATATTTCTGCAAGTCGAGACTGTAGGAAATGAGAAAACACCTGTGCATGCTCGCCAAGTTCGTTCTGCGGAAAACATTGCTGTTGTCGCGATAGTGTGGCAGAATAGCCGTCAACCTCTACTCGCCGTCGGTGTTCGCTATCGCGCGATCATAACAGAATTCTTGAAGCCAGAAATTGAGAATATGGATGTGCACAATATGTGGTTTCAACAGGACGGTGCCACTTGCCACACAGCTAACGAAACAATGGCTCTTTTGCGCGACAAATTCAATGGTCGTGTTATCTCACGTGGTGGCAATGTCAATTGGCCGCCAAGATCATGTGATTTGACAACGTTGAACTTATTTCTTTGGGGTTATTTGAAAGAAAAGGTGTACGTCAATAAGCCAGCAACAATTCAAGAGCTAAAGGATGAGATAATATGGCACATTAACGGCATAGAACCTCAATTATGCCTCAGCGTCATCGAAAATTTGGACCATCGGATGGAGGTGTGCCGCCGAGGTCGCGGCGGCGATTTGGCCGATATTTTGTTCCATACATAATTGAACCATAACATATAATCATATTAAAAATTAATGACAATAATTTCCTAAATAATTTGTGTTTTATTCAAAATCAACATCGGCCCTTAAAATTTAACCACCCTATTTATTATTTATTATTTGCGATTCGAAATAAGTTTATGATTTGTTGTTGCAACCGAATTTTTCGCCAAACGAATTTTTGTACTTCCATCACTTTTATAATATTTTTAATACTATTTATTTACAAATTCCGAATTTTGATTGTAATAGTTGATTGCTATTTATAGATTATAATATTCTATTAATAGGCGTTCTATAAATAAATATTCTACTAATAGAAACGCATTACGCAAAATATATTTTAAAAATCCAAAAGGTTTTATGCCGCGAACATAGACTTAAGAAATTAAAAAAAAATACTTATTTTCTAATTGAAAGTATATTTTTAGCAATTAATTACTTAAATATTTAATTCTCATCATTAAGACTCATTATCTTGTATGAAGTAATTTTGTCTACTGACCTACGTTCGCAATACGAAAAAACTGTCAAATGGAGGATATTTTTTTGGAAGTTATTTTAAGGATAACGGTATTTCAATTATTTCGGTAACGGTATTTTAAGGATAACGATATTTCGGTTATTTAGGTAACGGTATTTTAGGGATAAGGGTATTTATTTTATTTCGGTAACAATATATTAAGAGTATTGCAGAAAGAACAGTATTTTCGCGGTATTGCTTGCCAACCCATCTTCCAACTCCTTTATAATATGTCATCCATTCAAAAATATTAATGCATTACCAATTAATTAATGCATTACCATTAATGAGCAAATATATTAGGAAAAAAAATAGTTTTAAATAACAGATCAGGAAATATTTATATTATAATTGTATATGAGCATCATATGGTTAAAATACAATAAGAGTTCATTGTTATAATATTTGAATACCTCCAGGTATTATGTGTAACAAAATCTAGGCAAAAAAGTCTTTATTTGCAAAAGATTTCTTAACAACAAAATGAATCAGCGTCACTTGAGTGCTCTTCAGTCGCTAAAATCGCAAATGCATATGCTGTAGAAAAAAAAAAAATATAAGATCGACCTGTCTCGAATTCCCGATGTGATCCATTTGCATTTTGTGGTATTTCATCCAAAGAACCTTATGGAAATGTGGATAGGGATTATTCCCTGGTACCTATTTTGATTATTCTTTTTTTGTTGTAGTAAAAATATATAAGCTTTTGGATACTTTATAAGTAAAAGTAATTCTACTGTAATGACATTTCTAATTCACATATTTATTACCCTAATTATTATAACCAGTTATGTAATTTGTCATTTTTCATAATTTTACTAATTTAAATTTCAACGAATTTGTCCAGAAGAGCTTTTTAGCTACTTTTTTAAACTACTTGGCAACTGTATGCTCAAACATGTTTCACGTTTTCATTTTTGCAAAAAAAAAATGTTGCTTTTTTTCTGTGCATAGTAATCAAAAGTACAATCGTGCAAATCAAATATTAAATTAAAGGTGTTTATGAGAACTATTTAGATGTAGTTAATACATGCCCAATCATGCACAACTTCTTTAATAAAACATTCAAATAACCAAAATATGACATTTTGTTAAATTACACAAAATTTAAGGCATGATTTAACATATGTTATACACATTTAAATAGGTCTCCTAAATACCTCTAATTTGATTCCGCTTTTACTTTCTACTACTACCCAGTGTTGGTGTTATTCTAAGGCACTTCCAAAAGCATTCATGTGTTCATATTTCAAATGCAGTGATCTGGATATAAGCCCGATGCATATCTTAAAATATTACTCTTCATTACTTCTAAAGCATAAGTTATAATAATAAATAAAATAAAATTTTATGAGGGTTAAAATTTATGCAGTTTTGCAATTTTTATAAAAGTTTTAAAAATCAAAAATAACAGATTTTTTTTGACCTTTTATTGAAACTATCTGGCCTTTCATTTGTATTTTTTTAGACTTAAATATTTATGACGACGCAATCTCTGCACTTTTTCATTATGTTATCATTTCCAGTTTTAATTCAGAATTTATCAAAATAATTTTAAAATTGTGAAAAGATTATTTAAAATTGCCCAAAAATCTTTTAAAATTGTGCAAAAATTATTTAAAATTGTTTAAAAATATTTTAAAATTGTCTCAAAATGTTTCAAAATTGTACAACCAGTTTTTAAATTATTCAAAAATATTTTAAAATTTATCTAAACATTCATTAAAATTTTTGAAAAATGTCTCAAAAATGCTTTTTCACTAATGCAGAATTATTTATTTGTTTTAATAAAGAGTATTTGTACATCAATGCATAAATTTCTTTAAACTTATTTTTCTGCATTCTTATGAATTAAATGTTCATCAAAGCTTAAATAATACAAAGTATATAAACATTTTCCACTCATGTTCAGAATATCTAATCATTGTATTATCATTGCTTCCGTAGAGTAAAGTATGAGTAATGAAAGTAGCTACATTTGAATACTTCCATCCTATGACACGCTAATGTTAAATTCATCGATGAAACCATTAGAAGTGATGCCTTTGCCATGGTAGTGATGCTTTTATTGCTTCTTTGGGAGCTTAATTTTAGCTGGGTATACACAAAAAGACTTTTTGTAAAAAAGCGTAGAAAAATAGGCAATATTTTTTGTCAGAAAAGAAAACGGCATTAGTTTATAGAAGAACACATCATAATTAATTTTTAATTTAGAAATTCATAAGTAATTGACATGCTCTCGAACAAAATACGATATCCACGAGGTGGACGAAAACATGGGACAGGTTATCCTTAATTCTATTCGTGTATTTTGCTCTATCACATATCCAATTTCCATTCAAATCGAAGATTTTAACTTGAAATACTTTCCATGATATTAATGAGTTGCTGCACAAAAATCGATAAAGTTTTACAGAAATGCAAATTTTCATTAAATAAATAAATAAATAAATATACCACTAATAATAGTTTTTAAATAAAACAAATTTTATAAAAATATAAATTTGTAATTGTTAAGGAATTTTTCATTAAATAAATAAAATTTTTATGAAATGTTTTCTGTGTGTAAGATGATCAATGATAAGTATTAGGGTAGAAGATAGAGCATTCGCTAGTGGAACATCACTTCCATTATTTACAATAGTTATAAGTTCTCTGAAAAACTCACAACGTGGGCGTGGGTCTGAAATGGTTATTATAATATTGAAATTATTGAATAAAAAAAATTAAACACCTTAATCTAATCTAATACATATTATACTTCGTTTACGACATGTGTATTTTTTTTCATTTTACATCATTACATTTTTTCTTTTGTATTTGACAAAGTAAAAGTCACATCTTATAAAAACATACATTCCTCGTTTGAGACTTCCAGGAACTATAAGTCACACTTTATCATTTTCTATGACTCTAATATGTGCCGCTTTTCTTTCAGTTTGTCAGTTCTTGTTTTTTTTTGTTTCCTATTCACATTCATATCTACAGCCAGCTAACCAACCATCCATCTATCTATCTATCCATCCATCAGATACCATCAACTAACCTATTCAAATGTAAAACCATAATAAAAAAAACGATGATAAAAATCCATTCGCAGAATTGTCTCTTTTTGTTTGCTAATAAAATCAAAGTGTGTACATTCTCGCATAAGGAATAGAACATGTTCTAAAAGACACTTCAAAGACACTCTAATACTTGTCATCCCTATGTTTGTTTCTGATGCAGTTTGTCTTTGTGGGTAATTGTTGCTTTTGTACAAAAGAAATACAATAAGTTAATGGTCGTCTTTTAGACTCATTAGCGAAAAGTAGATTCTATGTGTTCATCTTTTGGTTAAATATTATGGTTCTTATGACCATCATATTTTACACTTTCTATTGTAGTTTCTCCTTTTTTTTCTTTTTCATTTTGTCAAATCCCTTCGGTGCCACATTGATGTTTGATCTTATCTTTGATTTAATTTGACATATTTTTATGCATTTAATATTTTCTTTCAAATCATATTTTGTAGTAATATGATCTTTGAGTGATTTCATCTTAATAATGTTAAAATATTTTGGATTTTTTTTTTTTTTGAGTTTTAAAAGGAATTAACTTTTTAAAAGTCATGTTTTGGTATTCCAGGTATTTTTGTCTTTTATTTAAGTTATTATTATTTCATTATATTAGACTATGATTTAAAGAATAATTTTTTGAATACTAAAAATGTAAAGTAAAATTTTTGATTCGATAAAAACACATTTGATTCAATTTTATAGCAACAATTTTTTTTTAGAAGAATACATAATATCGGTTAACATACTTTCGGATGCTGTTCTAATGTGAACACTTAGCTGTTGAACATTCTTCACTGTAACTAACAAGGGTTCCACCAGATCTCGAAGAAATTCAGATATGTAACATAGGAGAGTATGTAAGTATCAATTTTTTGTTTTGCTTGGTAATTTAACGGTTGTGGTTAAAAACCTAAACTTAATAATTTTAAGGCATGTTTCCATTAAAAAATCGGATATGACCTCTCTTTTGAACTCTAAACCATAAGAAAAATAATTCAATAAAACATTTAAAAGCTAACTTGGCAAAAACAGTATGAATAAATTGTTTAATAACGAAAATTTTATTTATCTGTTGATTTAAGTCTAAAATAAGCAATTAATATAGTTTGGAAAATGAAAATTAGTGTTTGCAATTATTTCATGACTTTTTCAAGGGACATCCACCAAATATTAAGTAGAACCTAGCATTTTCTATCCAACAAAAATTACAAAACTCTTTCGCAATTGTATCCTTTAATTCTTTTTTCACATAAATACAACTTTTTTGACCACCTCGTGGATAGAGGAGGCAAAATAGGGGGAAGAAATTCTGACGTTCGAAAACGGATATTCGGAAACGTTCGAAATTCTACATAAAATCTGCACCAAACCAATATATTCGTCAAATGAGAAAGTTTTATAACCTCATAGGTTGTCAAATTCTTTCGAAAAGTACGATACCAAAAAGGGCTTCGCGAAAAAATTTATATAATCGAAAATAGCACGAGTATCAAAAAAAGAACAAATACGTGCACAAATAATATTATTAAGGCGGATTTTACATTATCCAAATTATCCATTTGATTTTTTTTAAAGAAAATCAAATTAAAAATCCTATAAAATGATGCGCTTCTCAAAAAAATCTCTGGTAAACCGTTTTGGGTTTACACCTTCAGATGCAAGTCTTATGCAAGTCTTATCAGATGAAAACAGCTGTTTTTGCTTGTTGCTCAATTGTCTTTTTTTTACTTCACAACTGTTTTGTTTGTGTTTTTTTTTTTTGTTTGTAAGAAAATGCAACACTGATACCAATTGATTCGCATAATTTTATGCAATATTTTAAAAAATGAAAAAATCAATCTGACTGTCAAAATTTGTAATCAGATTTTCTTTACGTATCAGACATAGGATTTTTGCTATCTGGCTTGTTTTTTTTACAGATCCTATGACTTGTAGTCTCAGAAAAAAAAAGTTAGTAGAAAAATTTGTAAACGGTTTTCAATCACACTCTACTATTTTTGTACTGATTTTTAGTAAAAAATTATTATTTAGCAAATCTTTTTGCTATTTACATTTTACAAATTACAGAATATTTACAAATTTTTGTTGCTGATTTCAGAAATCATTTTACAAATTTTTGAAAACCGATTTGCTAAAATTAGCAAAATATATTACTAATTTTAAAAAAGTGGATTGAAGGAAATGTTATTTCTAATTAAAACTTACACCTACAAACTTAAATTTCCTTAAAATGTTACATATATTAAAAAAGGGATCGGAAGTGAATTTACCGACTCATGTCTAAAATAGCACCAAAAAGGTTTTTTAGTTCTAAAAATCCGCCCTAAAAACAATTAAAATTTAACCTTAAAAGTAAAAAAAAATTGACCAAAATATTTTTCAAAACAGAAATTACCAAATTAAAACAAAATGATTAATTCGTTTTTTAAAAAATATAATCAAAATTTTTGATGCTCGATAAGAAAAATAAAATCAAAGCTTTTTACTAATATTAATAATATTTAGTAATTTTTTTTTGCTGATTTAAGCAAACAGATTTTAAATTCCACTTTACAAAAAGTCTACTAAAATTTAGTAGCGGCTACTAATTTTTCTACTAATTTCATTGTACTACACGTCAGCAGACATGTGTTGCTAAGATTAGCAAAAAATACCGCTGGCTCAAATTAGCAGAATTTCTCGTAATAACAGCAAAATTTTCAGTTACCATTACAGACTTTTTTTGGTGAGTGTAAGCCCCGCTTAGAAAGCACAAAATATGAATTAATAAAGCGATAAATATAAATTTACAGTAAATCTTAGTACCTGCATACTTGGTTGTATTTAAAAATGCATTAATTTTTAATCATTGGTTCTAGCATAGTTTTTCTTTATCTATTGATAATATGATCTTAAGCCGATTCAAAAAATGAAACTTACTTACTCTTTATATATAGTAAAAATTGCAATCAAACTTAATATATTTTTGCTTTATAAAAAGCTCAGTTGAAATGCAGGGCTGTATATTGCAGCTATTATGTTCATAATATTGGAAAAAAATTTTAAAAAATAATTAACATCTCTGGTTAATGGGTAAATGTGCGTCATTTTGTTGTGTAGTTATTAACCCGTTTAAATCTTTTGAATGCATTTACTTACTGCTGTTATAATCGTATGGCAAACAAAACAAAAAAAAAATAAACTTGCAATTGTATTTTTTACTTTAAACTCCTATAACGTTGATCGTGATCATGTAATACCAGCCCACGCACTCATTGGTAAAAATGTTTAACTCAATTTCTTCCTTCTGCTACAAACAAAAAACAAACTACAAAAGCTAAAAATGCCTGAAAGGTATTTCTTTTCCATACAGATTCAATATATGCGAGTGTTTGATCTTGTGCAAAAAGATTTTGCACAAAGGGCCGATTATTTTAATTTACGTTCTTCAGCAAGTACCTAAAATTTATGACCGCCTGAAACATCGAAACAAATTTCTAATTTTTTTTCCAAATGCAGATGGAATAAAAATTAATAATCCCATCTTACAGCTTATGTTTACTCCGAATTAAAATTATAAATATGTTATAACGGAGGTTTAATTCTCAATGCTTCATTTTGCTTAGTAAAATCTAATTATTCAAATGTTTATATAATCAACTAAAATTATATATTTTAATGTATTTGTTGATCAACTAAAATCTACTGCGATGCTTCCAACAAATATTTCGATAGCTTCAGGAATGGCATAAATAAATAATTTTTAAACAAATTCATACAGTATGAAACAATCAGTTTTCAACAATATTTGTTAAATATGACTAAATAATATATTTTACATTATTCATTGCGCTTAGATTGATAGAGGGTATTGAAATTGAAAAGTAGAAATATTTTTGGCTGATAGAGGGTATTGCATAGTAAAACAAATTACAATATATAATTTTCAATTTAATTAAAGTTTCAATGTTTTTGTTAACGTGTTTGCAAAATATATCAACTAAATAATAAAACAATTGAAACAAGATAATTTAAATTGGACATTGTTACATTTTTTACTATTACTAAATTATCATAAAAAATATATTTTAGTGGTATAGTATAAGCTTCAAATCTTGTAGATGTTTCCATTAAGTAGGCTGAATTGGAATCTGAAAAGTATGTAAAGGTAAGTATATCCTGTATATTCTTTAATTCGCTTGGCTAAGTTATTTTATTTTTCATAAAAATTCACTTTAAATTTAATATCATCAATTGGTAAATACTTTATAGATCTTAATTGCTCAACTGTTGAATCATTTTTGGCTCGACTAGTTCAAATGTTCGTAAAGCGAATAAGTGGCATCATTGGAGTTTTTAAAAAAATTTAATTAAAATACATTTCATCGAAATAATTTTGAAGGTTGTTTTTACTTATTTTGTTATTCTAATATAGTTAGTCTACAGGCAAATATATTGTTTAATTTTAAAACAATAGAATAGCCAATACCCAAAATTCACATTAAAAATAAAAAAATTGCAGGGGTAATTTAAAATTATTCAATGATGTTTCAATTTTAATATAAATTTCACTACAAAAAAAGAAGAAAGTGATATCTAATAATTTAAATGACTTTAAGTATAGTTGAACAAATATTGTAGGAAACAACTTCGCTAAGATGGTATTGCATTCAAAAATAAATCTAACGGTTGATAGAGAAATAAAAAATGTTAAAAAAAGTAGTAAAATGGATTTTTTTCTCTGCAATTTTTGTCAAAGATGCAACTGATATCAGAGAACAGTTTTACATCAAAAAGAGATTTTTAAGAAATTGGTATTGAATATAAGGGTTCGATTTGTTCAATGTAAAGTTCTTGACCTTATAATAATCTTACGTTTTCGTTACAAAAATGTTTTTGTAGATCAAAATATTATTTTCCTGCGAAGTTTTTACTGAAGCTTTCTGCAGTAGATCTAAAATGAACTTTGTTTGATATGTTCAACAATCCTGTCCCATTATGTATCGATTTGGAGACCTCTTAAAGAAACATTGGAAACTTTTAAGTCAATTTAACATTTAAACATGTTATAAAACAGCTTTCGTTCGTACAAAGTATTTGTACGGGAAATATGTATGTACAACTACAACAACAGACATACATTTAACGTGCAACGCATAAACATAATCACACCATATTTTGTTTTTTTTTAAGTTTGGGATCATCTCTGGTCCTTTTTGGTAAACATAGCATAGCAACAACAACAAATATAGGTGGTAGTATGGGTTGACAACGTATGTTTTCCAGCTTTTTGCATTGCAAAAATTACAGCAAATACAAAGAGAGTATGTCAACATGATTGCGACATTAAAAATAAACAGAACGTTCTTGTTTTTCTTTTTTTTTTTTTTTGTTTGAATCTGAACGTATCGCATCGTTACAACGTTGGTAGGTACTTACATATATATACGTTTGTACGTATTCAGTGTTGTTTGTCTAGGTAAAAGCTTTTGATGGATGCCGCGCTTCAATCTGCTATGAAACCTGAAAATCCTGCAATTGCTTCAATTTATATATTGCGATGCGAATTTCAGCGGATGTGTAATGGCAAGTTAAAATTGTTTTGTATATACATAATTCAATTTTCATGAAATATGATTTCAAATTTATTGAAAAATTTAATTCTTCATAGTTGTTTGTTGCTGCAAAACTACGTGGATTAATTGTTAAGTCAGAAACATGAATATCAGAATGAATTGCATTAAATGTATTTGATAAAGACTTAAATTAAATTGAGGATTTTTTAAAATAATTCCCTGAAAAACAAAATCCACACGGCACCTTGTAGTTGGAGAGTGAGAGAGAGAGAGATCATATCTAATATGGATGGGATGGACCTCTGGAGCGCATGCTGAGATCTAAGTGAAATTTGGATAAGTAATAAAGGGGATAGCTGCTTTTTGTTTAAAAACTTTGTATTGTCCCAGTCCATAGATCTTTAAAATGCCCTTGATATCCATTTTGTATATGGTTTATATGGAAACAAAAATAAAAAAATGGCTTAATTTATGACATTGCTTTTAAACTCCAAAATATAGAACTGTGCAGCTTTACAATATATAGAAATTCCCCTGAAGAAGTCACCCAATATAGTGACGAAATATTGGGATAAATAAATAAAATTAATTCTTTTATTCTTTTTAAAAAAAGATCTTAAGCTCATTTTAAACTAATATACTTATCAAGAAGATCGAAGAAAATTAATAGAATATCCAAATTCCATTAAGATTTAAGAGTCTGCCACAGCACACTTTCCTTCTAAGTAAACAGACCAACTAGACTAGTTTTTTTCAAATTTATTTTACATGCAAAAAACAACGGATTCAAAATAAACTAAAACTGCGAAAAATAAACCATACACATATTTGGTACTCTAATTAAATTTGTGCTTAATGCTTCAATCTTAAATTTCAATTTTATTTTGACTTTGGCATGCCACTCTAATGCCTTATTAATTAGCCCACGTTAATGGTAGATGAATATCAATAATATTGTACAAGTTAGAATGCAGACTTTAATTTGATGCAATATCTAATGGAGGAATTTGTACAAAAATACGTGGGTAATGGATAGGTTAAAAATCGTAAAGAGAAATGTCAAATTTAAATATACTTTACTGAAATAATTTTAGCACATGTACAGAATCGTGTCACAGAATTGTGTTCGTAAAAATCAAATGTTAATAGCAGGGACTGAAACCCTGAAAAAATGGGTTCGGGTTCGGTTTAGTCGAAATAAAAAGTTCAGGATTCGGTTCATGGTTCGGGTTCAACATTCCAAAAAAGTAAAAATGTTTTAGTAGTAGGAAATTTATTTATTTCTTAAAGAAATTTTCGTTTAATTTTATAATTAATATATTTTTTTAGTTTTCTTTGTTCTTTGTGGCGACAAAATGCATTTCAAGCCTGAGAAGGACCACTCATTTGAAGAATTTAATTTAGAAAATCATTCCTTCTTTTTTAGAACTTGTTCGAGCATTTCTTAATTGTCTTCTGAAAAACAAGATATTGATTCTCTTATAAAATTATCCTTTTCTTTCAATTTGCAAATTTTTAAAAATTTTAATTATTTTTAAAATATGTTTTTTTTACCATTTTCAAGATATTCGGAACTTAGCATTAAATTTAATCTGCTATATAGATATAATGCTGCAATAAAAAGTGGATTATTAATTAAGCGGTTTTCTCTTTTTATTATATTTAAATATAATTCTTGTAAAACTGTTTTTGTTTTGTCATCTTTTGTTAGCTCTAATTTAAAACTATGCCAGATTCTATAAAAATCGCCTAAGGCAGAGAACTGCATTTGCTGATTGCATAAATATGTGTTTGCGTTCAAACGCTGAATATACTCCAACACACATATTTGTTGATGATTTTAAATCAATCAAACGATGTGCAAATTGTTTTGTCTCTGGTTTATAATCATCGGTCGTTGTTAAACCATTATTTTATTCTGTTCATTCGAGCCAACAATAATTATTTTGATGTAGAATAAATCAGAAAAAACAACAAACAACGTGTATGAGTGTAATCATAATTAAAACAAAATAGTTTATTATCTATAAAAAGGGAGTGGTTTTGTAGAAACACATTTCATAAATGTTATATGTATATTAGGGTGGGTCTAAAATACGTTTTTTTAGAATTTTTATTAGGAATACCAAAAATATTGTTCTTTGTGAATTTTTTTTTTTTTTTTTTTAATTTAGGTCGACATCTCAGGCTCGCCCAATCCGGTTAAAGTTAAATATTGCCTAATTTTCCAATCAAAATAGATGAAAAAAAATTTAGACAATATTTAAATTTTTCCGGATTAGGCAAGCCTGAGATATCGACCTAAATTTTTTTTTTAAAAAATATTTATATTTCACAAAGAATATTTTTATTACTAATGAAAATTCTAAAAAAGCGGATATAAGTCCCACCCTAATGTAAACAATATCATTTATGAAATGTGTTTCTATTTTGCTTTAATTATGAATAAACTCATACGCGTCGTTTGTTTTTTTCTGATTTAGTTGAGTGATTAAATTTGCAGTAAACATAATCGACATATGATTCAAACTGATCCGATTTACGCGTTCAGTAACATAATGCTGATTTTATTCTACAGTGAATTTTGTTGAATTACTAAATGTGAACAAGAATTTTTGTGTATGATTAAATCAAGAAAAAAGTTGATTTTGCAGTTCTCTGGCCTAAAGTCATCTTCTGTTCTTCTTGTAGTTTTGGCGTTAATTTTTTAACAGGTGTAACATCTTTTACGAATTCACAAATATTCCAAATATTATCATTCTTACAAAGTTAATGCAGCATCCAGTAATTCCGAACAAAAACTTTTGTGTTCCAATAAGGCTTGAACAATGTCATAACTGGAATTCCATCTTACATAGTTTTCAAGTTAAGCTTTCTAGCTAAAGAAGAAATTTTTGGTGTTCGCGATAACTTGCCAACCGAATGATGTGGTGGAGCAATCAATATATTTGTTTTTGGCTACCAAAATTCGGTTAATTCAACTGAATTTCGGTAGAAAACATATATTTTGAGTGCATCATGAATGTATTTGATTGTGACAACCGAATAACTCGTTTGATGCAACTAAACTATTTAGTTGGCAAAAAATTCGGTTGTCACGATGAATCTGTTTTCCCTGTGTAAAAATAGCAGGACTGGCAACATATTCACACAGTTAGTGATAATAGATAACGATAATTGTATATTATTTCGCTAAGGTTATCGGTATTTTAAGTTATTTCTGTAGGTTATTTAAAAGTTAACGTCATTTTAAGTTGTATCGGTATTTTAACTTTTTTTTCGTTAGTGGTATTTTGAGGTTAACGATAGTCCTTTTGTTGACATTTTTGAATACGTCACGGAGCGATACTGAGTTAACATTTATGTGTATTTGCAAACAACAACAATAGCTTAGCTGTACAATAAGAGCTAAAATTGAATTTTTCATTTATGATTTGTTATTTCTTTAGGATATTTTAAGTTTAACGGTATTTGAAGTTATTTCTTTAGTGGTATTTTAAGGTTAAAGATTGTATTTTGAAATGGTTTTGAATCGCAAACGAAAAAAATTACTAAAAACTTTAGTTTCATACAATATTGTTTATAACAAATTATCAGATTTAAATTTAAAATTCTTACAATTTTATTAGATTTAATAGCGCACATTCTCTAAATATCCATAATTGGGCTTGACGTTTATATATATCCAGCAAAAACATGGAAATGGCAAATGATTACCGCATAGATTACCCTGTAGTTATGATAGGTCATTACCAACATGCTTACAAAAAAAAAATGAATTATTTATTACCTTACTATACATTTTAAAATACACAACAATATTTATTTGTTTCGCATAACCTGTACCACAATACACTTTACATTTTAAGTTTTAATTGTTAAATGTTTCTTTCGCTCAAGGTGTTTATAATATGAAAGCCCCGGATCATATCCTCGCACTAAACATTTTTATTTAAAAATATAAATGAAACAAACCTTTCTTTGTTCCATTTCATTATTAAGTCTGTCAAGATATCTGCGGGTTACACCGCTATGCAATTTCTTTGTTAGACTTTAACAAACTTTTTTTCTTTAAATTTGTGCCAATGAATATATGTACTCGCGATTGTCCATATTTATTTTTAAATTTGTAAATTCGTAATTTAACAAAAATATTAATTCGATATAGAGATACTCTTACCCAATTTTATCATTCAACCAAAAATAAAACAACCAACAATCATTACAATGGAATGCAAACTATGGGAAACTAAATCAACAATACTTACAAAAAAAAAAAAAAACGACGTTCCCAACAGTTATTTGACTTACTTACAACACAAAGCGCTAAGATAATTAAAATTTAAGAAAAAAAAAAAAGATCTTAAAATAGCGTAAAAATTGTAATTTGCAAATTGCTAAAGAAAAAACGAAACAAAATTAAAATATACAAAAAATATCACAGAAAGAGCTGTATTTACAAATGTGTCTTTCCACACCAACTGCCTCTCTACCGAAAAAATTATACTATATCAATAACAAACTTACAGTATTTGTTGTGTGTATCATATAACAACAAAAAAAAACTTGGAACAACTTTTTAAAATTTCCCAAAAAGTGGACGAAATAAGCGTGCTTTTGAACTGTTTAATGGAAATCGGAAAGTTCTACAAATTGCTCATAACAATTTGAAAGAAAAATATTAAATTTTAAATATAAGAAAAATTTAGAACTAGTTGTGTAAGAGGTAACTCAATTTATATGAAAATCGGGTAACTTTTTTTTTTATTTATGGAAAAAAAGTTAAGATATTTTTCTATCGATTCAGCGTGTTGGCTTTGTTTTGGAATAAATACTATACTATATAAATAATATTTTCCACCCCAAAAATTGAATAAAAATCGATAGTTTTTCTATAATCAACAAACACCACACGGCGTATGATAAATATGATATCGATTATACGTACGATGTCCCATAATAAATGTTAAAATTTGTATTGAATATTTGAGGTAGGCAAATTTAAAAAATATTTTCTCCAAAATGAAGCAGAGTAACACGCTAAAACTTTCCTAGTCGATACAAAAAACATCTTAACTATTTTTATATATAAAATAATAAAACAATTTGGTGATTTTTTAATAAATTGAGTTATGTAGAGTAACAGAACTAGTTCTGAATTAAAAAAAATACTATAATATTTTTTATCAAATTGCCCATAAAAATTCGTTTAATACAGAAAATTTTCTGGCATTTTTCGAACATTAAATTAATCTAAAGAATATTTCAATATTTAACCCCGTCTACTTCTTCCATTGTTTGGAAAGATTTTAAAAGTTGTTCAAATTTTATTAGTATCGCATAGAGGAATATACGTTTATTTCAGTGGACAGTTGGTATGGAAAGACTCACATAAGTGATTGTAATATCAATAATTTATTTTCGGTATGTGTTTATATAATAGGGTGACACTTGGTTTTATTTAAATACAAAAGATTGGGTTTAAAATTGGTTTAAGGAAAAATACTCAGGAATGTGTAAGAATTGTTTGTTGAGTGCAAGTAAGATTAGAAAAGCAATTGTAAAACATATAACATTTTAAATATTAAAAAATTAAGTGTCACCTTAATATAAATATTTGAAAAGGGGTATCTGTTGCATCTGCCGAATTATCGACGTGCGCGTATTGTAAACACATGTACAAACCCCTCCATCATACATTCAACATTCAACCAGCAACAGTAACAAACATCACAATCACTGGCCATCAATTCAACTTTTAACCACTTAAACTGCTAAGAAATTGTTTGTATGAGCTTTGAATTGAAGTTGACGACTCTTGAATGAATGCAGCAATTTAATGTTGCTGTTGCTGTAGTTTTTCTTTTTCTTTTAACTGTGATTGAACTAATGACGAAAGACAGACAGTTGAATGCTTTGGACAAATGGATGGATGGATGAATGGATTGAATGGTTGGACAGACAGACGTGGGAAACAAAAGTATTTCAATTTCGCATTCATTGCTTGAAAATACCAAAAAAAAAAAAAATAAAAATAAATTAAGACTAATTCAACCACCAGGTGAAAATATTTATATTGTACATATATTTTGATACGATTTTTTTTGTACATTTTACAAATAACAATTTAAATTTTGCATGAAAACGTTTTAAAATTTAATTTTACATTATATTAGGAAACAAAAAAAATTAAATAAAAATACCAGTTTAGGGCAGAATGCAATGATATATACAGTAAAATACGTTTAAAATGAAATTTGTCTCGGTATTTTGCCAACAATTTTATATATTTAGAAATATTTTAAAAAGCGAACTTACTTTATTTTCAAAGTTGAAAACGATCTGCTTAAACATTTAAATGTATCGCTCGAAAAAGCGCACTAAATCCAAATTTTTGAGAACTCGTCTCCTCTTGGCTAATGCGATGTTTCAGTCTGACTACTTAGAAAAATAAAGACGTTTTCAAATTATGGGTTTTAGAACTAGCAGTAACTGGTTGAAGTTGGCCTGATCAGCTCATTATTTTAACACAGGGAGGCAGCTGGTTGCTACAATTGCAATTCATATAATAAAATATTATTTTTGTTAACAATTTGAAAAAAAAAACAAGTAAAAAGGGCTAAATTCGGCTGTGCCGAATCTTTGAATACCCTCCACCATAGGGGCTGAAGATGATACACTAAATTTTGCATGAACTGTAATATGAATATGTTTTGTCAATTTATGTAACGAACTTCTGTTATTTAGTTTTAGTAATGTTATTTATTTAGTTTTAGCAATGTTATTTGCAGAGGTCTGCTCTGTTAGCGACTTTAACATTGTTGATTTTTACGTTAACTTAGTTATCAGAGTAACACACATATAAACTCAAAGAATGTTAATCGAACAATAAGAAGACTTAATAACATTTTTACTTACTTAACAGAAAAAAAAAATAGATACAAAAAAATTGTACAAATTTGTATGGAAAATTTAGAGGTACCTTCACATTTTCACTCATAACTTTTGAACCGCTCAACCGATTTTGCTCATTTTAAATACCAAACTGCTCGGGAGGATGTTCAATAATCTGGGTAAAAATAGGCACCCCCGCTTGCGTCTTCGCGTCGTGATCGCCATTTCAACAGACAGACAGACAGACGGACAGACAGACAGACAGACAGACAGACAGACAGACAGACAGACAGACAGACAGACGGACATCGCTAAATCGACTTAAAATTGCATAAGGATCACGAATATATATACTTTATGGGGTCTTAAACCTATATTTCGACATGTTACAAACGGAATGACAAACTGATATATACCCTCACCATATATGGTGGAGGGTATAAAAATACATAACAAAACTAAAAATAGATTCTAACTACCAAATAAGTAGTTACTAGTAACTCATTATTTTCACTTCAAAAGTAATACAGTGTGCTGAGGTAGCTCACTTTTGTTAATGCAAAAATCAATGAGCAGCTATTACAAAATTATTTCTGGGTAAATAACAAACCAATAAATTATCAAATTTTGTAAAAATTTAACATGAATTTTGCCTGCATTTTTATGTACAGTGAAATTCATAAAACTTAAACTTTAGGAAGTTTTGAACAAATTGCTTACGGCTCATGATTTTAATATATCAACGCAAATCCATAAACTTTCTAATGTTGTTACTCATATCAAAATACAACATGTAAAATTATTTCTTTTCCAGCGCAAATATTTAAATATTTTCAGTATGATTTGTATATAATATTTTGAGGTTAGTATTAATGAGATTTTAAAAAAGGTAATCAAAAACAGTAGTCATTTAGATTTTCTTTCAAAATTCATTTACATTTTCTTTCAAAATAAGTTCTATTCATTTTGGCTACCACAAACCTCGCTTATATGGAATAAATTTATTTTGGTCGAACGACGTTCATCTTAACCCGGTTTTACTGTAGCAAAATATGTATGTCTTATAACAAAGCATATGTTAGAAGTACATATATAAATTTGGAATATTGCTAGGTATCTCTTTTTTCTGTCCGTGAGAATTTTAAGCACAACACAACAACTTTTTTATTCATCAATTGGAGAACAAAATTTGTGATTGGAAAATTTAAATAATAAAATTATGATGGGTCAGTTGTTAGCTTAAATTATGAGTTATATATGGGACACATCTCAAGTGAATCACACTCCAATACTAAGAACATTTTAAATATTTTACAATAAACAGCAATCTGAAATCCAAAATTGATTTCTGTTACTTGATGTTTTTTGACGGTTGTTAAACATGGCAACCCCGGATTAACATTTTTGTTTGTTAATTTAGCCTTATATCAAATAAAACTAACTCTTATTTGTGATTGTAGTAAAAGCAAAATCAATTTAGTACTAATTTTATTTTAGTGAAACATACATTTTTGTAATAAAAATAAACTTTTATTAACTTTACCGAAATAACTAAAATACGGTCACCTTTAAAATTATGTTACCCAAATAGTCACAAATAACGTTAGAGTGATCGATTACATTAGGTTTCGGTTGTCGTCCCTGATAATTTTTGAAAATGTTCTATCAAGAATATAATATAAAGTGCCATAAGTGCCAAATTAATATTTGTTTTTGTACACACAGCGTATGAGTAACTTTTAATACATAGTTAAATATTTATCATACGCTCAGATGAACAATAAAATCTATGCCCTACAGAAAAAAACAGTATGCGGTAATGTTAAACTTTTTTAAAAACATCTGAACTAGATGATTGCTATTTTTTGTAATCAAATTTCTAGTATTATAATAATAACCCAATAAGCATTGAAAAGTTAAAAATTCAAGTGCTTTAAATATTACTTGTTTTGTGCTTTATTTTAAGTGTTTTTGTACAGTTTATACAAATAAAAATAATTTGTTTCATGTTTTTCGTTTGAAGATTTTTATAAAATTTTAATTTCTTCCATGGATTTTAACGAAAAGGTAAGCCACATTTATTTGGAGCGAAACGCTGTCCTTGTATTATATTTTTTCTTATTTCAGAAAGATTTTAAATAAAAAAGGATTAGTGAAAAAACAACGAAAGTCAAAAAATCAAGAACAAACATACAAAACTAAAATTATAAAAATGTATGTATATTAAAAAAGAGTTAATAAATTGTACTAAAACCAAACATTACCGTGTTTTTATTGTTTAAGCTTGAAGTTAGGGCTTGAAAATAAGTATTATTATGTTGTTTAAACTTGAATTAAACTGTAATTCAAGGCTTGAATTAAAGTATATTCTCACTGTAATGTTCGACTTGAATTCCAGTGTCCGTTTTGCTGGAATATGCTATTGAATTAAAGTGTAATTAAAGTATAAATCAAGGCTTGAAATTAGAAAACATTACTTATTGGGAAGCTGCTACGCATATATTGTTGTCAGAATAGAATTTTTTTTATTAAGAGAAATTTTTTAAACTTTTTTGTTCGACAGATTGTCATAAATGTTCGAAATTCTATATAAAATAATATATTCGTCCAATAAGGGTGCTTGATACACATAATGCCTGTGCTGTAGCATAGGGTTGCCAAAGCAGAAAAAATAGCGCGAATACAAAAAAAGAAAAAATAACGTGTTCGGTGGAATTCAATAAGGAATAAAATATGTGAAATTGATAGCGATAGCAGAATGCTCTTACATATGTACAATGCTACTTTTGAGACATTCCTAAAAGAAAATTTCTAAACTTAATATCTTCAAATTATTCAACCTATTCTGTTGCACTCGTACAATATTTTGGACAGAAAAACTAAATTAAATTAAAACTCCAATCTCAAGTTAAAAAGAAGGTTAAAATACACTGATTTTAATTTTTTTGAAAGATTGTTTTAATTAGAAAAATATTTACTGTAATAAATTGCAATGCATAATTTGAAAATGTATATTTTTTAAAGATGTCAATTCAAATATGATTATATTTCTTTATGAAGGGCGTTAGTAAGTTAATACAATGTGTAAATCGTCTACGGTGTATGGACTTAGGACCAGTCAGCACTAAATACCAAATTTTACGCAAAATTTACTTAAGTATAAATAAGGTAAAAAGTTTTACTTAGTACTGACTATTATACTGATCCTTGCAAAATTTTCTATAGGGATTTTTATAAAAAATAATACTTATTTTTTGGTGAAAAAGTAAATCACTTGGGTAAAGTGAACTTTTTGTAAAGAATTGTTTTAGAAACAAAAATAAATCTGTTGAAATAAAGCCTTTAAAAATTTTTGTTTTCAGAATCGCATTAAATTTCCATGTGCTTTTTATAGTTTGTGACTTCTGAAGTAGGATTGAAAATACTACCAATTTGAAATAAATTAATTGTATTTTAATTCTAACCGTCAATTTTGAAAATATATTGCTTCCTTTAATAAAATCCCTTAAAAATGTATACTGCTAATAATAAAAACACCACCAAGTATTAATTAACTTGATTTAAGGTGCAACTAATTTGTGAATTCCATGGATTGTATTTTTAGAAAAGAACCAACAAAGAAAAAACGAAAAGTTTATTATAAAATGATATGCTTGTTATTTCATTTAAGTTGATCATTTAAATCATTTATTCATTTCCATGTTAATTTGCCACAAAAATAAAAAGGGAAAAGGGAAAAAATGGACAGACAGATCTACAGACAAATATATTAAAAATTCATATATATATATATTTTTTTTACATGAGAATAAAAACAGAAATATACACTACACTTAAGATCAACACGTACCAAAAATAACAACAAGCAATAAAATGCAAATTAAATGCTGTAGATTGCGTTAAGAACACAAACACATTATTTACTTAGAACCTCCTGCTGTGCTTCCGAATTAAGTTTAAGTCCGGAGGCTAAAACTAAAATGAGTTTTACTAATTTCTCTCTTGTCTGTTGGGCTTGATGGACGGGTAGGCCAGTGAAAACAGCAACAGCAACAAAAAAAAAAAGAAATACAATTCCTCCATGCAGCCGATCGACTGGCCAACCAGTTAACCTACTAGCCATTTATTGCAACAACATTGAAAGCTTTAAAAGGTAAAATCATATTTAAATTTTGCTTTTCGACCATCGAGCCATCATCATCCATTCCTCCATATGGTGGTGTTTACTTATTATTGTTACCTTGTGAGAGAATGGCGGCGGTAGAGCTAAAACCTCTTCAACTTCATTACCATATCCTTATTATAAAAAACAACAACAACAACAACAACAACAACAACAAAATAACTACTACAGCTTTTTTTGTTATAAAATTACCAAAACCAAAAAAAAAAAAACTTCTTGATCGATTTTAAATGAGATTTTTATTTTTTTTTTGTCTCAGTTTCTGATGTTTCTTTTTTATTATTATTATCTGTGCAACACCAGCCTAACAACCATGAATCAAAAATATTCAAATGAGATATTGTGGCGGTTTATGAAATTATTACCTTAAAGCAGTCCAGTTGCGTAGTAGCTCTTTAAATGGCTACACCCCATATATGCTGCCAAAATGAAATAAAAGCCTAAATATGATCAACAAAAATATACCGACTGTCCAACCATTTGTCCGTCCATCTATGCGGGCTATAACCAACAGTTTATACCAACTGACAAAAAATATAAAACGCTTAAAGCCAGAACCCTTTTTTACTAACATGCGTTTTTTTATTTGTACCATTTCAACTACAAGCAACAAACAAACAAAAAACGCGTTGAAAGTAGGGCGTTATCGCTGTGAGCATGCTTACAAACAAACACATGAAATACAATAATATGCAAAGTATACTGAGTGGTTGCTTAACATTTTAACTGAAGAAAAACTTAGTTTCTAAATGAGTTATGACGCACGTTCGTTTTGCATATTTTAAGCCACCGTTTAATTAAACGGTTCAGTTCGTCGCTTTGCCTATGCGGCCATCAACAGAGTCTCCATGTGAAGGGTAGACGCGTGACAGCCTTTAATATAACCAGAAAATAACCCTAATGATACCTTTAGGGGATCTAAATGACGAATAACCGAATGTATATAAAACTCCTGGGACAGATGTACTTAGTTATTTTTTTAACAAAAACTTGTTAAGACAAATATCTTAAATTATAGTTCTTTAAACAAAAGAAAATTAAGTAAAAAAATACAAGTGAATGGATACTTCTTTCACACATTTTCTAAAGTGTTAATTGTCACCTGGTAGAATATTTATCATGCAATGTCTTGGTATATTAAAAAAACCGTCAAAAGTAAATTTAAGCGATATTATAAAAAAAACATCGGTGGACTATTTTTGAAATTAATTAGGAGGTCATATTGTATTTCATTTGAATATAGTTGAATGCAAATATGTTAACAATTATCGTGCTAACATCAACAAAAATAATTGCTGAAAAATATTGTAGTAGACTGCTGGTTATACATGAAGAATCGAAAAAAATGTTTTAAATATAAATTGTTAGAGATGATTTTAGTCTACTGATATTAGCTGGGTAAATTGACATTTACAATTATCTAAAATAAAGCAAGAACATTTTTTCTTGCTGTTTTTATCTTACTAATGTTAAATTATATTATTCTTTTAAATTGAGCTTCAGATCTTTTTATAAAAATAATAATAAAGATTTTTTATGAAATATTGGAAAATAAATAATCATTATTATTATTTTTTTAAAAAGATCTCAAGCTCAATTTAAAAGAATAAAATAATAAAATATTCAAGATCAAATAAAAGAAAATAAATTTACTAATGTTAAGCAAACAGATTCTGCTCGTTTTAGCAGTTTTTTCAGCTAAGATCTTTTCTCAAGTCTAAATAGAACCCCCCCCCATTTTATGTTAAGAACTAAATAGTTCTACTTCTTTTTCTATCACGGTTTTGCTTGAAGATTCTTTGAAAATGAACCAGTTATTATACTTGAAACTTTTAGCGATTTTCTAAGACCAATAAAACTTTCTTGTAAGTTTGACTCCCGATCAAAAAAAAAAAAAAAAAAAAAAATACTGGGCATAACAACAAATAATATTTTCTTGAAATTTTTTTTATTATGTTGTTAACATAATAAAAAAATTAACATTTATGTACGTACGTAAATAGAAATTTTTATAGCATTAAAATGACTCAATTGTTTCATATCACCACAACATGAACGACGATGATCAGCATGATCATCATAGATGGTGTAGAGTAAATTGGTGGTGTAACACTCGTAATGTTGTATCATGCATGTTATATGGAGTATAATATTTCTGAGAACAACTTGAAAAAGACAAAAGAAGACACACTGCAACAAATTGTAACAAACGAAACGCGTTAAAAATTAAAACCCAGCACGACAAGCGGCAATTAAATAATGTAATAAGATAAAAAAAAAATAAATATAAAAAATAGAACGCCTAGCTTGGGTGGCGTGGCATGTCATTTTAACTGCTCTTAAAGACAAAAAAAATACATAAAACAAACCAAAGTTTAAAGATGCTGGTACCAACTAAGCTAAACATATGCACCTCTTACTTTAACCCTTTAATGGTAAAGGCTGGCAAAAAATTTTAACATTTATTTATTAACAAGCGGTAAGAATTAAATGAAAATTATTTTTCGATGATGTTATTTAAACATTTCTTAAACAATCGACTTGTGTACAATCTTAAAATAACATTTAAAATATCTGCTTTAGACATCCTGTACTTCTAAGGACTTTGTCCAAAAAGAAAAACAAAACGATTGCATGATGAAAGCTGAACCGATTTCAGTAGGCTGAAGTCTGATCGTAGTGAGGATAAAACAGGAATCCGTAGCGAATCTAACGAATACCCAGGGGAAAGCATTCATTTCATCTACAGTCTTTTTCAGGATTGAGGTTATTTTACCTTTAAACAAATCTAGAATACGAGATCCGAAAGAGGGTAAGTGGGATCAGCAATAATCAACTTTCAAAGACACTTTGGAGTAAAACGGTGACACAAGCTCTGTTGGAAATAGATAAAGTAGGTAATGTACAGATCATATTAATTTAGGAACCATGAACAATAAAACACATAGTTACTGGATTTAACGATCAAAACCTCCGACTTTTCTATGCAAAAACAGCAAAGTATACAGGTAAAGAAATTCTAATTTACTATGATGCAAACTTTAAACATATGTCTTGGGGCAGTACATGCCCATCTTAATATCACAGAAGTGATTTTTTGAGCTGCCGAGGAAATAGATAGGGCGGTAGTCACCTAGCTGAATATTTTGAGAAATCATGCCCTCACCGAGAGATAAAGTCTTACAGGGAGATACCTTGGTTTACCGGGGAGCTTGTTAAACTGTTTACGAGGTCAGATTGGTTGGCTTACGAGGTCAGATTGGTTGCAATTCGATCAAAACCAATAACATTTACTTGTAATAGGCTTTTTACAATGAACAACATCTTCGTAAAACGCATGGAAGATGTTGAAAACGTGAAACATGCATTTACATTGGCTACAAAATGGAACAAAATGAGAAAGGATCATCTTTTGCAGATGTAGAAAGATGTAGAATTTTCGGCCTGTATAATTCTTATGGGAAGATGTTAACATCTTTGCAAATTGATGAAAGATGTAGGATGTAGGTCAGTGGAAAAAGCATATAAGGATGTTATTTTGCAGGTTTGGGATAATTATCATTTATACCTAGATTTATATAACAGGCGTACGTTCGGCGAAGCGCAACTTTTGGAGACTATTTTAGAGGATTAAAAAGTTTTTGTCCAAGACTTATAGGAATGAAAATAGAGCGATGTCGGTGGAAAAGGGCAATGCTGACAATACTTTTCCTTAACCCAGCATATGTTGAGGTTAAATATGAAGCGGCTCTTGCGACTTACAGACTAATGACGCCGGGGCCAGTATCAGCGGGTATTCGAAAATCTGCCAGTCTAACACATCTTTATGCGGAGGTTATTGCTGTTACGGAATGCATGCGACAGATTATTCTGGGGATGCATTCATTAACACTCATAGTCAAGCTGCACTTAGGGATCTGTCAGGGGAGTCTTTAAACTGCGGAAAAGAGGTAAGGTTGATACCTTGATTTAATTAGCAGTAGCACATTAGAGGGTTAATGATAGTACATATGTTAAACAACGAAATGATAATGATGATGAAGCAACAGCAGCATGGTGTGCACTTTATTACGATCATCAATGCATTTGTAATTTATACACCACCAAATTCTATGACAAAAAAAAACAATATAAAAGAGAAACAAAAAAAAAAACACCTTCCAACAATATTCATATACATATGGGAATTTAACACAATAAAGTGCATCTTAAATGATATGAAATGAAAACAAAAACCAAGGCGTTTATATGACCTGTTTATCAAAAACCATAGATCAATACTATAACTAGTATGCAGTACCAATGCGTGGCGATACTTGTAAAACTTTCCTTAAAACTCTTTTATATGAAATTTACTACACATGCGACGGACCGCACCAGCACCCATCATATCACCTACACTATAAAACAAAAAAAAAAAAAAATAAATAAAAAATCAGCTGCTGTTAGATTGAGTACACCTAGATTTTTCTTCCAAAATATATTTATGTACCCACCACCACCACCACCACTATCAACTACACCAACAGCACATATTTAGACCCTTTCTTTCTTAAAGTCTTTCTTTTTTATTATCAATTTGTTTTATTGTTATTGTTGTTTTTGCTGTGGCACTACATTGTATTGTTTGAGGCTTTTGTTATGAGCTCAATAAATTTAAGTGGATATCAATAATAAATTTCACTAATTTCTGTCATTCTATGGCTCAAGTGCCTAAAAATCTAAACATACAAATTCAAAACTAAACCAAAGAAAAAGAAACCATAACATGCCATCATGCCATAGCATGTAAAAACAATTTCAAATTGGTTTGGATTGAATGGAATGGAATTGAATTGAGTCGAATCTAGTCGATTCGAATGCATGTTATACTACGTATTGTTTCTGTTTTATGCTACGATATGCTGACTTGTGAGATGACAGACAATGAATGTTGGCTATTGATCATGGGCTATTGTGTTGTTGCCTGTAAGTCTGTGTGTAAATGTCTTGCTTTTAACCACTTCATTGTGAAGCGTCAAAGGTTAAGAGATGTTTGTGCTGACTTGGCAAGCTATGTACATTTATTTGTATACGAAAAGTACAAACGGGAACGAGTATAAATAGTATGAAAAGCATGAGTACTTCTTATTCAGCATCAATATCAGCTGAATTGATGTTGACTAAAGCTGGGCGATATGAATTGACTAACTGGCATAATGACAAGCTAGACGTTTAGACTGACTTGTTAAAAAAATGTCTACATTGTTGTATTGGTTGGTAACATGAATTTTCATATTTTTATCTTTGTGCGTTATGAAATTATTTGTATTTTACTGTTTAGGATTTTGAAGTGGCTGCCGTCACCATCAATACAAACCACTTGAGAACTGTATTAATGTTAGCCCATTAATGGGTTAAGTTTTGTTAATAAATAATTGAAAATTGATATATCTTAATTGTCATGTATGATACAAATTTGTTGATGAGAATAGAAATTTTGGCTACAATAAGACATAGTTACCTTTTAAAAATAATTTTTGAATCAGATCCAATTAGATACTGAAATTGGTTTTATATAAATGAATCCAATCAAATCAAATTATATAAAACTAGATATAAAAATATTTACTTTAATTTAATTACATCGGAATTTGCATTTTATTTAAATATAGCTAATTAATCCGATCTTATAGGAATATATATAATTTCATATTTGCAAATATATTTAAATGTTGATCCATATAAGAGACAATATAATTATATTATATTAAATTGTATCGATCCATATCTAATTATATAAACTCAATTATAATCGGGTATGTAGTGGGTTACTTAGTCGAAAAAGTCCGGAGAGGAAGGGTTCTGTATATCCGCTACTATTGTTGTTTTTAAAATTCAAATATAGTTTCTTGTTCCAGTTTATTTTATGTACTAAGAAAATTTTTAGCCATACATAGATATCAATATACTTTGGATTTTTCGAGAATTTATGAATAAAACTGATTTCAGCCGAAAATACTTGCTATACTTATTTTACCGGTCTTCCTAGTATATGTAAATAAAATTGATGAATATATTTAAAGTTCTATATCACCGAAATAAAAGGAGTTTTTTGATAAACTGGATCAAAAGCTTACATTATATATTTATAATTTTTTCTTACAAACATGTTTTGTGCTGCTGACGATTCAACCCATTAGTGCATTGTGACATGACAAAGGCACCTTTTTTTCCTCAACTTATTTTTGGCTGAAAAAAATGGCCAGAGGTATAAAGAGTAACGTTAACTTTATATCAAAATCTTTATCATAAAAATATTCGTATTTAAAAGCAAAAAAAAATAATAAATTAATGTTTGACTAATTTAATGCATTTTTCACAAAACTTGAGCCTCACAAAAGGAGGATTTGTAATAAAATTCTTCCCCAGTTTGTTTTTAAAATTCTAAGATGAAAATCAGAAATCTCAATTCGCACATTTGTACGGTTTATTTATGCTGGATGTACCGGTTGAAGGTAAAAATTTAGTTCTGAAATTTTATTATGATATATTTGTGGAAAAATATTATTGATTTATCTAAAAAAACAAATTAAAATGTTGAAAGCTATAAATCGAGATTTTTAAAAATGTTTTGAAAAAAATTTAAAAAACACATTTTGATTAAGAAATGTCAACAAATCTATGCATCTCAAATAGTTCGATTCCGGGCAGACCAGTTTTGTGTGAATTTGGTGTACACATAGAAAAGTAAGGAATAATATTTTGGTTGCTGCAACAAATAAATTCGGTTAGTACAATCATATTTAAATGTGATTCATGAAAATTTTGAATTCTAGTTGTAAATTGTACTGTTAAACCCAACAAAACTTTGGCAATGGGTGCGATATTGTCATGCGTTACCTTGTAATCATAGCTCGTTACCTTTTTCATTATTTGCAAGCATAAAGTAATTAGTTACTCATTATTGATTACGTAATATATGATTTATAAATGTAAAGTAATAATTGAAATATTTTTGAAAATCTATTTTTAGATACATTACTTTGTGTTTTTTTGTAAGCAAAAGGGTAATGTATGTTTGTTTTGACAACACTAGCGAAAAAACGAAGCGCAACAATTCATTTAAGTTTAAAGCAATCAAATACTATATGCATCGATAGCTCAGTGGGTAGAGTTCTTGGCTAGCAACCAGATTTCCCTGGTTCGATTCCCATCTTGACCACACTATTTTTAATTACAAATATTTAAAATAAAATATTTTTAATAAAAAATTCCTCTTTTTTAAAAATCTATTTTTAGACACATTACTTTTTCCATTCTCGTAACTATATAAGTAATCCCTTACATTATCACTTCTAAAGTAATGGTTATATACATTACTTTGAGGCTCATCGCCTATAAAATTCATCAATGAAGTAAGGTGTAAAGTAATCCATCGACCCCTATGGCTATACATTACTTTACCCATTATTTGGTAATGTGTGGTTTTGCTGGGAATGTTAAACTTTATATTTTCTGTTTCTAAAAATAGAAATTCATATAATTACTTTTTGTTTTTTTTACCAAAATAATTTGTTTCTATACAAAATTATTTCAATAAAAATTAAAAGAAATTATTCAAATATAGATACACGCATAGAAAAAAAATATATGCATCTGTGTGTGTTATGTTTTGTAAAATTACATACAAATAAAAAAAATTTTAATTTGAAAAACAAACCACAAAAATCCTTTCTAACTAACGACATTAAATTAAATTGAAATTTTGTTACATTTTGTTTTTTTTTTTAATTTTACCTATAAAAACTTCAATAAAATATGGGCAAATGAAAAATTATAATAATTAAATTAAACAGCTTAAACAATTTGGAAAAAACCATGAGAATTTACAAAAAAAATCAAACCTTTTTAATTTCTAGTCTGACAGATTTTACGAATTGTTACAAATTATAGTTTATATGCTGCATTTTTTATAAATTTGTTTTTTCCCAAAAACTTCAAAAAAGAGAATAATAATAAAAGAACCAAAAACATAATCAAATCAAATGGATGGTAGATGTATCACTTATTATTCCTGGAACATACCAACATCATTCGGTATCCCTTTTTCTACGTGCTAACTTGGCTGAATGAGTGACTGACTGAATAAAGAAATGAGTGAACCAAGGAATGACGAAAAAAGGATTCATACCAACACGTAAGCGATTGCATGACGAACAACATTTAGCGAAACAAACTTTAGAGTAAATGACTCTAAAAGAATGGGAAGTAAATGGATGTTAAGCGATGTTAAATGCGTGTGTGCAAACAAAAAAAAAAAAAAAAAACAAAAAAAAAAGAACATAAAATAAGGGAGATGTTGGCCACTGATCATTATTATGATGCAGATGCTAAAGAAGTTTGAAGATGAATAGTTGATCCTCTTCAAGGCAGTAGTAGTAGTAGTAGTAGTAGTAGTAGAAGTGGTTGTTAAATACACCGCAACATACATTTAAAAGAAAAACGTTTTATTTGATGAAAGCAGACAAAACGGTGCTATTAAGTAGAATCTTTAGAAAATCTTTCAAAAGTCATAAGTGCGTGTTTTTGGAAAAAAAAGAACAATAACTAAACGCCATGCTCATTTATAATCTGTTTCATTTTTTTATTACAAATAAATTGTCTAGATGATATAAAAACCTTTTAATTTCATTGTTGTTTCATATTGCTGGTTAAGGTTTTTTCCATTTTTTTTTAAATAATTAAAAATGTTGTCTAAATGTCTAATTTATTTGTTAAACCATTAAACAAATATTGTTATTTTCAATTTCTACGAACTATTAACAAAACAATCAACGCACACACAAAAAAAATTGTTTAAAAATTATAGTGTTTCCTTCGGTAATCCATTGAATACAATGTATATTATAATGGTCAAGTTCCATTATCAGTTTTCTATATTTACGCAACAATTTAAAAAGAATTGACTTCTGTTGTTTTAAACTGACACCATTTACCAAACGAAACAATGCCACCTCAAAACCAACCAACCAACAGCATTTGGATTTGAAAATAAAAACTCAATTCACATAATAAAGTTTATAAAATATTTGTCCTTTTGTATTAATGGATCGAAATGATCGAGTATTGTATTGAATTTGAAAATCTATAACCAGCCATGATTCAAGAGCACTCATTTATTATGTAGTTTATAAACTGATAGATAAATGTTACAACAACAAATTGAAAAGAAAATATAAAATGATTTTGTATTTTAAACAACAATACAACATCAACAACATAGTGTTGTTCACAAGACAAAAATCTTTTTTTTTTCTTTTTGTTATAAAACATTTTTAAAGAAATAATAATAATAAAATCAAAAGAATGTTGAAGTACTTTTGAATCTTTATTTCTATTGTTCAATTGTTACTATAAAATGAACTATAAAATGTTTAAGAAAAACATATCACTGTTGGAAAGATCTCACTTAAGATCATTTGTAGTTTTCCATACCAAAGCAACAACATTATGTTGCTGATTGTTCAGAAAAAAAAAAATAAAAAATAAATAAAATCCGAAATTATAATGGAATAAAATGAAAATGCCATTGTATTTTATGATTGTTTTTATTATTCATGTATACAAGTGTTTCTTGTTATTTTTTGTGATTATTGTCTACGAGTGGTTAGATAATCCATTGTTTACATAGATCATTTACACCAAAATTGTTAAGATACAATAAACTATGCGGTGTTAAATTGAATTTTAATCCTTTTTGATTGATACAAAATAAACTAATCCGTTATTATTATTATTACAATTTATGAATATATTGAAATATTTACAAATTTCATAATATGAGCTTTGTTAAGAGTTTCAAGTTTAAACATCATTATACAAGTTTAAAGCATAGAATTGAGGTCATACTCTTCATAATATTATAGAATTCTGTATTTATTCCTGCGGGAAAAGGACCTATCCCAGGACACGTAATGTGACCAATTTTTTATATAAAAACGACCGGTTAATTTAACATGGGCTTCAATTTCCCTGTGTGACATGTCATGGGACTGGTCTCAAAGTACATGTCACACACCTAACGCAAAAAAAAATTTCACAGGACTCGTACTTTCAAAATCATTACGTGATAGAGGGTTTTAAACCGAGCATGTGGTAAGTTTTTTGAGAACCGGTACTGTTTTCACCTAACACAGGACTAGTACTTTCAGACGCAATACGTGATAGAGACATTTTTTATAGAAACCGATTCTGTTTTTACGTACCTTTGGACTTGTACTTTCAGACCCACCATGTGATATAGACTTTTAAACCATTCACGTGATATGTACTTTAGGAGCAGGTCCTCTTTTCACCTATCTCGTGATATGTATTTTCGGAACCGGTCCTGTTTTCACCTATCACGGGACAGGCCCCAATTTCCAACTGTTCACCGACTACTTTCAAAAGTCAAGGTTAGGAGGTTAGACAACTTTCGGTCGGACTTAGAGGTTTTCTTCTCTGGGTATGTTCAATACCAATTTATCTTACAAAAATCCGGCCTCTGAGGTATGTATTTTTATATGTAAGCTAGCGGGTTAGCCGTGCTAAAGCTCGGACTAACGCCTGTGAGTACACGGAGTTCCCAGATGGTTACCCGGATTCCGCCATTTTTTCAATGATCCTGGCCAAAATTCTAAAAAGTACCTTAGCAATAAGTTAGACAGGTAACACATATTTCAAATTTTAGGTTTCTAAATCGGTGTTCGCAGGCCATCAACGAGGAGGCTCTTTTGCTGTTTGCCCCTTCCTGTAGGAATTTTCAGAAATCCTGTCTGAGAGAATGTCTTCGCCGGAGGAGGAACCTACATACCAAATTTCAACTTCCTAGCTCCAGCTTTTTGGACAGGACCTTAAGAGGGAGACTTCTCGCTCCTTGAATCCTCATTTTTATCATGTCCCTGGCCAACATTTTAAAATGTACCTTATCGATGAGTTAGCCCATTCTCCGGGTAAGAGTAATTCAAATTTTAGATTTTTAGCTGGATCGGTATAGGCAGGCCATTAACGGTATTTAACGGTTTTCCCCTTTTTGTCATTCCCCGTAGGAATTTCCAAAAATTTCACCTGGGTGGTTGTCTACGCCGGAGGAGGAACCTATATACCAAATTTCAACCGCCACTCCCCGTTGTCTACACTGCAAAACGAATTTGCATACCAAATTTCAACTTCCTAGGTCCAGTGCTTTGAGCAAGTCGCTCAGGTTAAGACTGGCCAAAATTCTAATAAGTTAGCATATTCGAGGTAGCACATATTTCAAATATCAGCTTTCCAGCTAAATAGGTGTGGGCAGGCCATTAAAGGGGGGACATTTCCTTCCCGTAGGAATTTCCAAAAATCCCGTCTTAGATAATGTCTACGCCGGAGGAGGAAACTATGTACAAAATTTCATCTTTCCGGCTCCAACAGTTTTGGCAGGCCTTCAAGGAAGAGAATTTTCCTCTACATTGCCCCACCCCGTTGGATTTTCCAAAAATCTCATCTTAGGCTAATGTCAGAGTGGCCGCTACAATCGAAGCTAAGCTACAATATGCTACAAACCATTACGCAACCTGCTTTATAGTACATACACGCTTCTAGCTTCGCTTTCACCCTGATATCTTTCGAACGAGCACATAAGAAAACAATAGCAGTGCCTTATAGCACAGTATTATAGCATCGCCTGTAGCGGACACTCTGACATTAGCCTTAGCTGTTGGCTACACTGGATAGAAACCTGCATATCTAATTTCAACTTCCTAGGTCCAGCGGTTTGGGCCTTTTAAACCCAATTTTTACCACGTTCCTGCTAAAATTAAGCTTAGCTTAGTCTATACTCCAAGCAATACATATTTCAAATTTCAGGTTTCTAGCTAAAGGGGTTTGGGCAGGCCGAGAAAGGGGAGTTTTCCCCCCTTTTTGCCCCTCCCCGAAGGAATTTCCAAACCTGCCTGCAATCTCCAGCGGTTTGGGCTGGGCGATGTTGAATAAGTCAGTCAGTAACGTTATCCCTTTATATATAGAGATATAATATAATAAATAATAATATTATGGTCATAATCCAATATTGGCATTATATCCAAAAGTTTTTCGGACATAATCCCAAAATCGAATATCCGCTGTGGTAAAGTCCGAGCACCAAATTTACATGTGATTTTTTTTTTTTACGTTAGACTAACACTCAGGGGATGTCCCCTACTAATGCAGTGCATTGTGTTAGAATTAGGAAAATATGTTATGAGAGGGAGGAAAGAGGGAGTAGTGTTGAAGAGTACAGACAATATGCAATATATCTGCAATAGTACAACAACCGAGTACACACTTTGTTGCTGAATTGGTTACTCAGTGATCAGTGCTATGCCTTCATCACTAATTGGCCCAACAACAAAAATAATACAAGGCGGTTGTACCATGCAAAATAGAGAAAAAAAATTAAAAAAGGGATAGGAAAGGGAAGGAAAAAAATCTAGCAACAATAACACAGGCAAATAGAGACATTAAAGCCCTTTGCCCCTTTCAGTTTTTTTATTATAATTATTATTATATTATAATTATTATTATATTAACACTGGACAAAAAACGGCGCGTTTGAATTCATTTTAACGACACTAAAAACATAAACGATATATGCGGACAAAATGCGTGTTGACACTTTAAAAGACAGAACACAGACAGACAGAAACCTATTAAAAACTAAAATATAATAAACCTATTAAAAACTAAACCTATTTAAAAGACAGAACACTACTCCCATATAATAAACCTATTAAAAACTAAAATATAATAAACCTATTGCAAAACTTTTTTATAACTGATGTTGCGAGCGAAGATAAATCACGTCTGTACTCTTCAACTGACTATACGCCAGGTTTGAGTCTTGCTTGATACTTAAGTAAATCAAGTTTTCTTAAGGCATCTTGTCTTGACTGAGGTGAGACGGGCCTTAAAAAACTCGAAGCTCGTGAAAGCGCATAACAAGCCGACTTTCGAGCTAATGAGTATGGCCTATTTTTGACATAGGTCGGTTTTAAAGAGTATCTTTATTTCCGATTTCTCTAATTCTCATATTAAACAAATAAATATGCACAATTTACATATAATAATAAAATAAACTCACAAAATATTTAAACATTTAGATGCCTAAATAAAATGAAAAAATTATCATATTACGACTTCCACAATATAAAAAAAAGTAAATTCAAAGTCGCAAGCAATAAGAGAATTAATATCATCATGCTCATTGGCAAGAAAGAATTCAGTTCCAGTGAACGCTTTATAATGCAATCTCACTAATTTATGGTGGATGCATTCAAGGAGTGGGCAACATGCTGAGCGCCTGTCGACCGAAATATTCGGTACATTTAGCTTTTATGATGATTATCAAGTAGGTACTCATCGTCATCATCATCATCATTGTCGTCGTCATCATATTTAAGACTGGAAGAAAACAAAAAAGCGCGCACCCTCAACTAAAGCTATCATATCACTTGAAGAGACGTCAGCATCTCTAAAAATAAAAACAATAATAAAAAGATACAAGAAGGAGCTTGTATTAGGTTAAGTCGAATTATGTTTAGCCTACACTTGATATAGATCAAGATAAAAAGATTAAGTTTGTCATTCGATCAAATAGTTTTGAAAGTCGTTAGCACTAGATATTTTGAATTTTTAATGATAACATCCATTTCATTACTTTCTGAATCCTCCCCAGATATTTAAGTTTTAAAGAATTGCAAATCAACAGACAAATTTAATAGAGAATGCATGAATAGAAATTTGGTAAATTATGAGTAGTTTTATAGAAAAAGAGTGTCGAGCACTTATGTTATTTTGGAAAATGAATGGATATTTTGTTGCTTGGTTGAAGTTACATTTGGCGAAAACATATGGAATGTGCCACGTCATTATTTTCGTAACTTATTCACGAAAAACCGCCAACTGAATAAGACTCTTTTTCAGATATCTTTTGAAATTGTTGCATGGCTGTTTTAGTTGGCCGCTTGGTTGTTTGGTTAGGCGGTTAAATATGGGTAGAATGACTGACACTGACAATGAGATTTCAAAATAGTATAAAGAAATATCTATAGAAAACATACAACTGAACAACAACATCATCATCATCATCATCACTACCAATAACCAGTACCACCGTCGTCATCATCAGCATCATCAATTCGTAACCAATATAATAATATGTAATAATAACAACAACAATAACAATAAAGCGCGATCAGTAAGCATTGATTGATTGTTAAGATTGTTAAAATGTTTTTATATCCATGTAATTTTTCAAAATGTTAATACTTTTTTACAAAAAATATACAACATATTATACTTGTGGATAGATAACAAATGATTTGTAAAAAAAAAAATAAATATCAAAGAAGTGGAAGGTGTTTTGTTGTAGTTATTATTATTGTTATTATTATTATTATTATTGTTGTAGAGGCGCATGTTCATCATTATACCAGGAATTATTAAGTGGAAATATTCATCGAATTGAAGACGAAGAAATAATAATAATAAAATAAATTCAAAGAATTATTTTTATTGTTTTTGTCTTCGACTTGTAAAATGATGATAATTTTTATCCAAAAAGTTGTATTGCATGTGGAAAAATGTTTGTATGATTTTTACAATCAAACAAAAAAGTCCTTTTTATAAATCAATGTCGTTTTTAGCAAAACGCTTAAGTCCACTTTTGTCGATTTTGAGTTATTGATGCCAAATTTAATTATTTTTATTGCTCTTTAATTTAATCTTAAGCACCCGCTATGCCGGTAATTTGGTTGTAGCAACTAAACAATTTATTTAACAATCAATTGTCACAACACTAAATTTTAGAATACACGAGGAAGGGCAAATAAGTCCGTGACTTTTTTAAGTTCCCGCCTCTAAACTGAAAAAGCAATACTACTCCTCCTGTCAACAGGCATCTGTCAGTTGACTCCTGTCAAAATTTTAACAAGCTGCGTCATTAAGTTTGTGTTTGACAGCCATTGATAGCACACTACCGCGTGATTTGAGGAGAAAATGGAACATAGTAAATTTCGTGTGCTCATTAAGCATTATTTTTTTTTCGGAAAACACGATCACTCAAAACAAAGACAAGCTTAATAAATACTATGGGAACTCTGCAACGTCAATTTAAATGGTAAAAAAGTGGTTTACTGAATTTCTTTGAAACCGTACAAGTACGGAAGATGCCAAACATTTTGGACACCAAGTTAAGGTCTCTACACCGGAAAAAAATTACGACATGGTGTTCGCTGATCAGAGATTGAAAGTACGAGAGATTGTGGAAGCCATAGGCATCTCACATGGCTCAGTGGTTTCAATTCTGAATGATCTCTTGGGTATGGAAAAGCTTTCCACAAGATGGATGCTGCGTTTGCTAACAATCGACAACAAACGAGGGGTGTACACTTGTACATGGCTATGAATTGCTCCCTCATCTTTCTTCTTCTTTTGACCTCGAAAAATCTTATTTTTTTGGAATGAATAACAAAATTGGAGAAACGTTGGACAAAGTGTATAAAGGAGACTACGTTTAAAGGAGACTATGTTGAAAAATAAAATGATTTTTTATTCAAAAACTTGTGTTTCATTTAAAAACTCACGGACTTATAGACCCAGTATAGACAGAAGTGTAAAAAATATTTTTAAAATTTTTCCTTTCCTTTTTTATAAATATGCATTATTTTTTTTATTTTTTTATATAAAATGTTTATGTGCCTGTGTTGGTCACTTTTGAATAAAAATCAATACAAAAGAAGCTAAATAGGAACAAACTGCGAATTAGTTGCATTGCAATCTAGGCCTTTAGATGAGTTAGTTGAGCAGTCATCTTACCTCATAGTAACGTTTGTAATGTAGGACAACGGATTTGATTCCAACAGCCGACAAGTTGTTGAAAAAATTATTACACAAAATAATTAATACAATTTAATGGAAAATCACTGATGACGCCTGTCCAAAAAAAAGAGGCTAGTCTTACTGAAAATTAATAGTGTTTACAATTTTTATTCTTCGTCCTAACCTCAAAATCCTTAATAATACATTTTTTGTTTTTTTTTAAATTTGTGTGGTTACCCTCGTACCATTTGATGGAAATCAAAAATTTAAAAATCCGGCTACGGATTTTCGGTTGTACAATGGCAAACGACTTTTTATAAAAACAAAAATTCAAAAATTAAATGGCCATTAGGGTTGCCATGGTGGTCCGAATTTTAAATTATAAGTTTAAAAAATCAATAATAATGTATCTGTCTATACCATATAAAACATTTCTTTATTTTTTATAATTGTTTTAATATATTTTTGTTTTTCTTTCTTTTATTGATTAATTAAGAGAGTAAACCCCTTAATGTGCCTATTATTGTATTGCAAACATGATTCTACTGTTTTGCAAACAAAAAATTATTTTTTATTAAATTCAATGTTAAAAACAAACCATTATCATTAAAATTCATGGCATAAACATAAATTCATGAATAGCAAGCCATTATAAGAAATCTAATACTTTTATGCAAAGTAACCTGTATTCTGTTGTTACAGTGAGTTTGAAAATTGTTCTGAGTGTCAATTCTCGTTCTGTGAAACGGTGAAATGAAAAGTTTTTTCACGTTTTCATAGTACTTTTGATTCGCGTTCTGTGAAAAAATGTAAAAAAATATCAAAACGTTTTCATATGAAAAAAAAAGTGGAACGAAGCAAGATTTTTTCACGATTGCACAGCACTGGCGATTCTTGTTTTGTGTAACAGTGCAAACAACTGTCAAAATATTTTCATATGAAAAAATTGTTTACACAGACTATTTATAAGTAAAATAAACATGAAGAAGATTGTAAGAGGAAAGCGTGCCAGCGAAGGCCAAAAGGAGTATTTAATTAATTATTAAAAAAAGCATGTGGACATTGCAAACGATAAGTAAGTAGCTTAATAACCATAATCACACTTTTATTAATCCCATATTTACAGATTTGTAACTGCAGATGGTGCCAAATTTAGAGACGAAAAGTGTAACGAATTAGCGGCGAGCCTTAAAAGTTTTAGTGGGACCCAAAAGGACAGTGAAAAATGACAAAAGTATGGCATATTTATTTATAGTTTATTTATATTCTTTATGAATTTTTTTTCTTTAAGTAATACTAGACTTCATACGCGCACCAAATATAGTTCACTTAAAGTAAGCCGATATAAATCCATGAAGTGCTTGTCGGTTGTCATCTCGAATGGATTGTGGTCAGCATGAAGTATTCGTCTCAGCACTCTCAAAAAATTCCTATAAATTATTAAATTATTTACTGCAATGAAATGCTTGTAACATCATTGTCTTACCTTTGTTCATCCGGAATTCTTTGAGTAATATCCAATAATACAATTAATCCAGATATTTTTATATAATTATTTAAAATAAATTTTACGAACTTAATTCACTTTTGTTTACGTTTTTCTCTGTTTTGACATTTGCTTTAAATTTTGGATAACACAGTTACAAAATTTTCATGGGTACAGTGCGAATGAAACATTTTTTTCATAATACATACGAGAATCGCAATTTATGTATTTGTGAAAAAAAGAAAATGAAAAGTTTTTTTTCACATCACATTATCACAGAACGAGAATTGACCTCCTGCTATTGTAAGATTTTAAAAAATAAATTTGAAATTTTAATAATGCAAAAATTTGCACTGGAATGTTCACTTTTGATAAGATAATTTAACTAGGTCAAATCCTTATAATAAACCTTAACTTATAAGGTTAAATTTAAAATCTAAACATATTTTTTACAAAAAAAAAAGAAATACTTTTTTTTTTTTTTGCCCATTTTCAAATAAAATTTTGTTGTATTTATAAACAAATTATTTGTATTTACAAATTGTGTTGTATATTTCTTTACAATTAGCTAAGGTTGGAGGAAGATTTAAAACCGCTATTGCCTTTTATTGCAACGTAGCATCACCAATATTTTTGTTCTACAATCTTAAATTAAAAACATAATAAACCGCACCTCAAAATACGCGGGCGGATTAATAAGTCCGTGACTTTTCGAACTTACCTCGTAGTTATAGGAAATGCAACACTGCTCCCACCAAGAACCACCTGTTAATAGACTACTCTCGAATTTTAAGCAAGTTTCGTCATTTACTTTGTGTTTAACAGCTGATCAAAACATACAACCTCGTGGATTTTTTTTAAAATGGAAAAAGTGAATTTCGAGTGCGCATTAAACATTATTTTTTGCGAAAAAAAACCGTCAATCAAACCAAGAAAAAGCTTGACCATTGATAAAAAAGTCATTTACTGACTTTCGTTGTGGTCGCACAAGTACAAATGACGCTGAACGTTCTTGAAAGCCAATTGAGGTCACTACACCCAAAAATGACGAAAAAATCCACGATATGGTGTTGGCCGATTGAAGAGTGTGGCAGTGTGGTTTCTATTTTAAATAATCAGTTGGATTTAAGAAAGCTGTCTGCAAGATGGGTGCTGCGTTTGCTCTCAATTGACCATAAACGTAATCGTGTGACAACTTAAAAGTATTGGCAAATTTCCATGACTTGGGCTTCGAATTGCCCCCTCATTCGCCTTCTTCTCCGGATTTAGCCCCCAGTGACTATTTCCTATTGCCAAACCTAAAGAAATGGCTCGGTGGAAAACGCACAGTAAATGACGGAACTTGCTCAAAATTTGACAGTTGTCTATTAACAGGAGGTACTTGATGGTTGTATTTCATATACCTACGAGGGAAGTTCGAAAAGTCACGGACTTATTGATCCGCCCTCGTAGTAATGCGTTTAACAACGATAATAAACAAAATTTATCCTTAGTCCCCAAAAACTAGGTCTAAAAATTTCATACAAACTTTAAATCACAATTGTCATATTCACTGTTTAATACATATTTAAAGTAAAAGTGTAGTAATGACAGCATTTTATAATAATTTCCTTATTATTTACATAAACATCCTAAAAGAAGCACTCTAAAAAAATCAACAGAAGAGAGATAGAAAAACGAAAAAAAAGAATACTACGAATTGCAGTAACTTAATGTAAAATATGCAATTTTATCCGCTTAACGACACTAGTCATGCTGGGAATTCGATTCGATTTCATATCGAAAACCAAATATGTAGCATATACTCGTACTACCTACACATTTATTCAAGGTATCTTTCGTTGTGGTTATGTAGTGGCTTACACTATACACTAAGGCCGAGTTTTTTGGATGTAGATTATCTATAAACTTAGTTTAATGCAATTTGTGACTAGAATAATCTGCTACCGAAATGTGGTTTATTTTATTTTAAAGTCTAAAATTCTATACGAGTATAAGTTGTTCTAGCAAACAAAATTTGTTTGCGGATGACAAAATTTAACTAAACCAAGTTTAACTGACATCTCAAAAACCCAGCCTTACTAAGCAATGTCAAGTTTAAACTAAAGCTTAAACTGAATATTTAAGCTTTGAAAAAATGGAAAAAAAGCAGCCATATCAAAGCTAATGTTTGGATATACTTAATACCACTGATATTGTATAAATAGATATTATGATGACGCTAGTGATGATGATGATGATGACGACAATGCTGACGATGATGATGGTGTTACTGATGGTGAAGATGTTTAGAGTTTTTTTTTATAGATGTTGTTTATATTAAGATTTTTTTTTTGTAAAATCCATTAACTCCAAACGTGTAAAGTGCAACTAACAGACAAATGAACGGACGGACAAATAGGCAGAGAGAAAGACATAGAGATCGACTGTTATTGAATAGTAATGTCTCTTAAAGAAGTTTCTAAAGAAGACGAAAAATGTTCTAAACTTTAAATCTAACCCATGTTGAGATGTCGTTTTAAAATTGGTAAACCCACGCATTTTATACATTTAATTGGCTTGTCGAGTATTGTGTCGTACGAGAGAAGAACTACACAAACATTCAACCAAACTAACAAAAAATTCATGTACCATCCACCAATATGAGAACAACAAAACAACGAATAAACGACGAATATCTTGTATATTATTAAAACACGAATCGAATGTGTAAAACAATGTGATGCGATCAATGATGATGCGTGTTCATGTTGTTGTATTTATACGTTAAAAAGATAATCAAAATAACACATGTAGTTAATATACACCATGTAGTTTAGCACCCAAGCAGCCAAAGCTCAAAGTTTCATCTGTGTTCTCCTCTTCATCTTCTACCACTACTTTGTCGACATTATCGTAGTCGAGGGGATACAATGAGCTTTGTTCAGAAAATCAAAAGGATCAGTTGTATAATTGAATTTTTTAATTTATTAAGTCAATGGAACTTAAATTTTCTACAGCATTAAACACTTGTTAGTTTATAGCATTATTAACCGTACTTTTAATGAAAAATAATATGTATGAAGAAAATATGATTGAGGTTTTTCTCTGAGTGTAATCCTCATACAATGCTGCCTTTCTGCTATTAGCTTAAATGAACTTTAATCAAATTAAAGTCCGCAAACATAAAGATCTTTGGATGAAGTTTGTCACATTAGTTTGTATTGGCCCATAGAAAGGTTCTGTCTCAGTAGGTTAGAAGATCCATAATAATTAACATATTTTGTTTTTGAACCACTGTGCAACAATATATGTATAACAATACAGAAATTATTCTTGATAGAATCTATTCTTTAAAGCTCTGATTATGCGGACGTTTGCTTTCGATCGTTTGTTGAATGTTTTGGATAGTGTTCGGTTCATGGTGGTATTTTTGTTTTTGTTGCTGCTTTTGTTGTTGTTGTTGTTTTATTTTTTTAATAGAAATAATGTCGATAGCTTTTAAACAAGAGATCCATTTCAATTTGTTTGGATTATTCAATTTAAAAGGTGATAATTTTCTACTTTATATGAGGCTTGACATGTGGGCCACCCATAAAAAAATTTGATATCCGAGTAGGTTGTAACTTCATCATGATGACCATCATGATTATTAACTTGTACTATTTTTATACCTTAGCATCATCTTCTTTTGTAACTACAATAGTAAGAATAACTACTATGTCTTAAATACCTTGTTTGTTATTGTGTCCCTTAACTGTGGATGTTTGTATGTATTTAACTATGAATTGTTTGTTATTTCCTTTCTTATTTTTAAGTTGACCAACCATAATGATTTTAAGCTTAATTTAATGTCATTATCTGTATTGTAATTTAGTTAATTTTTGTAAGTCGATGATTTTCACACTTTTTTAAAATATTTTAATTTCGATTCACTGCAAGTAGTTAGTGGTATTTAATAATATTATTAAAAGGTTTATTAACAACCGTTAACGTGGTCTATAGGTTACAGTTGGTTTGAAATTACACAGAAAAAAGTATCACAAAATTTTAGGTAATTAAAAATATTTGTTAAAATTAAAATTCGATTTCTAACAATTTGTTGTTTGGAATGTTTGTAAATTGTTATTTTGCATATAAAAATTTTTTGAAAATAAAAATTAGTGGAGCCTTTTTAAAAAAATTTTAATTTATTTTTTATTCCAAGCTAATGATTAAATCGCGAAAAATTAAGGACCTAAGAATATCAGTTTTCACAACAAAATTCGGTTAGTGAAAAATTCTCAGAAATAACATAGTCAATTTATATTGCAGAGTTAATCTAATAAAAAGTGCTTATGATTGCACTGAAATCGAGCAGTTAAACTACTTCTTCCCAGACTTACTTTTCAGTCTAAACGCAGCATTATAGTTTAAAAAAATATTTAACTTCGAATTTTAAAATCCTCAATTCTACGAGGACGTATCAGTAAGTCCGTGACTTTTCGAACTAACCTTGTAGTTATAGGAAATGCAACACTGCTCCCATCACCACCTGTTAGCAGACTACTGTCAAATTTGAGCAAGTTCCGTATTTTACTTTGTGCTTAACAGCTGTTCAAAACATACTACCTCGTGGATTTTTTTTAAAATGGAAAAAAGTGAATTTCGAGTGCTCATTAAACATCAATCAAACCAAGGAAAAGCTTGATAAATATTATAGGGACCCTGTACCAACGATTTCAATGATAAAAAAGTGGTTTACTGACTTTCGTTGTGGTCGCACAAGTACAAATGACGCTAAACGTTCTGGACGGCCAATTGAGGCCAATAAAATTGCAAAAAAAAAACTGTGTTTCATTAAAAACGTCACGGACTTATTGTTCCGCCATGGCACATTGACACTTTTTCCCAATAAGTTTTTCAGTGTCAAAATAAATTATTTATTTATTTTTGGTATTTTCCATTCACTTTTATGCTCAACTTAAAACATTTTTGAATGTGCTGGGGAGATCATTGGTCAAAATGTTTATATTTTTAAACGACATTAATTTTTTTTTTTGAAATGTGGTAAATGCATTATTTGGAAATGTGAAAGACTTTTCCCATTGCGCCTTTTACATCACAAACAAAGTTACCGAGTAACTTGTTTCAACATTTTTTTCTAAAATTGAAATCGTGAACCTTCCGTAAAAGCTAAATATTTTGCAAAATTAACTCGTTATAAAGTTTTAAAAATTACATGTATTTGAGTTGAAAATATTAATAAGGTTCCGCTAAATTAATGTTTGTTTTTCTACATATAAAAATTTCCGAATGCAATCAATCTGATTTCTTTGTATTGAAACACAAGGACATTTCATGTAGCAGTATTTATGGTACTTGTAGGATACTACTTCTACTGTATTTTCCTTTCTATATTTTATAAATTTTTGTTTAGTTTTATTTGAACTTTCTGTTTGTTAAAAATCAAATTATAAAAAGAAAATTTTATTATTACTAAAACTGATATTGTACTAATAGAAGTTCTATTGCGTTAATAAATTTTGATACATAAAAAATAATAATTTTCATTCACAAATTGGCGATCCTGGATCCTGGATTATTCATTCTCGACTTATATAATTATACAAAAAAAACGCATTACAGTTTTATTTAAACCATTCTACAACTATATATTGTTAATTGTACACTCAGAAAAAAAAGTTAGTAGAAAAATTTGTAAAGGGTTTTCAATTGCACGCTACTATTTGTGTACTGATTTTTAGTAAAAAATTATTATTTAGCAAATCTTTTTGCTATTTACATTTTACAAATTACAGAATTTTTACAGAATATTTACAAATTTTTGTTGCTAATTTCAGAAATCATTTTACAAATTTTTGAAAACCGATTTGCTAAAATTAGCAAGAAATATTACTAATTTTAAAACAGTGGATACTGAAGGAAATGTTGTTTCTAATTAAAACTTACACCTACAAACCTCAATTTCCTTAAAATGTTACATATATTAAAAAAGGGATCGGAAGTGAAGATACCGACTCATGTCTAAAAAGAGGACACCCACTTAAAATAGCACTAAAAAGGTTTTTTAGTTCCAAAAATCTGCCCTAAAACAATTAGAATTTAACCTTAAAAGTAAAAAAAAATTTACCAAAATATTTTTCAAATAGAAATTACCAAATTAAAATAAAATGATTAATTCGTTTTTTAAAAAATATAATCAAAATTTTTGATGCTCGATAAGAAAAATAAATTAAAAGCTTTTTACTAATATTAATAATATTTAGTATTTTTTTTGCTGATTTTAGCAAACAGGTTTTAAATTCCACTTTACAAAAAGTCTACTAAAATTTAGTAGCGGCTACTAATTTTTCTACTAATTTCATTGTACTACACGTCAGCAGGCATGTGTTGCTAAGATTAGCAAAAAATACCGCTGGGCTCAAATTAGCAGAATTTCCCGTAATAACAGCAAAATTTTCAGTTGCCATTACAGACTTTTTTTGGTGAGTGTAAAGAATCCAGAGGCAAATTATTTATTGCTTCTCAAGACGCTTAAGGCAAACTTTTGTTTCTTCTACAATTGTGCTTATGATGTTAAAGAAACCGTACACTACATAATATAAATCTAAATATACCTTTCTAATTAATATGTAGAAGCTGAGGAAAACATCAAGATAAATAAATTCTCAAATTGGTAATCAAATAAAAATCCTTTGAAGAAAATATTAAATTCTCAAGAAGCTAGATCAGAAAACTTGATTTTTGTATTTTTATCTTTATTAATCAGATAAGTTGCATACCCTTTAATATTTATTAATTTTATCACAATTATTTCGCGACCTTTCATTTATTTTAAAGAACGAGTGACAAGTTGGGTTGGGTAACAAAGTAAGTGAAAAATTACACACGAAAACCCCGGGAGAAGTGAACTTAATTTAGGGTCGTAGAATTCAGTGACTTATCTCAGAAAAGCTTAGTGCCTAACCATCTGTGGTTAACATTTTAATCTGTTTATTTATTATAATTATTTTTTGATTACACTCTAATAAAAAAGTCTGTGAAAAATTTTTTGTAATAACTTTATTTATTTTTTTTTTTACTTAGTTACTATTTATTAATATTATTTTAAAAATAATCAAGGTGTTAAGGAGTTATCATTATTTGTAGTTGAAATAAAAATAATGGTACCACAATACGCTGCTTAATGGGATATGTTTAATTCGAATTAAAGTACACCAATACGTATACGTAATGTTTGCATTTATAATACAAATCACTCATACGGCGAAAAAATATTAATAAATAGTAAATAAGTAAAAAAAAGAATAAATAGGGTCATTGCAAAACAATTTTTGAAGCCTTTCGCTTTGTATTGAACAAACCAAAATCATTTTCAAATTCTGTGATTTAGTCACAGCAAAAAAAAAAAAAAAAAAAATCTAAAATCTGACTCAATTACTTTCAAAAAAGAACAATAATCGAATTTTTTTAAGTCAATAATATATTATGAACATTTAAATATGAATTGAGAAGTCCCCGGCCTGACAAATAGATGGCGCACCAACCTTCAAAAGACACGTGTATAAATTTGACAGCTGTCGGATCATTAGTTCGTGAATTATAGCATTTTGAGTGAAGAAACTTTTGTTATTGTGAAAAAAATGGAAAAAAAGGAATTTCGCGTGTTGATAAAATATTGCTTTTTGAAGGAAATAAATACAGTTGAAGCATAAACTTGGCTTGATGACGAGTTTCCGGACACTGCGCCAGGAAAATCAACTATCAAGACTTTTCAATTGACAAGTTAAAAATAAAAAATAGAATCAGATATATTCATATTTAACTTCATATATAATCATATATGAATTCAAGTAAAAAATGTATATCATACGAATATATGCCATATATTTCCATGGTGCCGTGTAATAAAGCCATAGGAAATAAAGCCATAGGCAATAAAGCCATATGACCTTATTGCACACCGTATTGGAGTGAAAGGAGTGAAATAAAGTCAGCGTTTGTCAATTGAAGTGGAAGTAATGCCATACCAGTGTAAAATGCAATTAATTGTAATAATTACATTTGTATTGCCAAAAGAATGCGTTGTTATTGTCAAGCGTTAAAAAGGTATGGCGAAAAGGCGTTGGAAGGGTTCCGGCACAGTGCCTTCGCAGCCGATGCGTCACCTTCGCGGCCGGCACGGCAATTACGCGCCGTATTGCATTTTGATTGCTGCTCTTTAACATATTGAAGCTTTTTTTTTCTGGCGACTGCATGAACCGTTAGTATATATGAGCACGTTTTTCTTCCCAAGCGTTGTGCCCAATTTGTCGTGCCCATTATCAGGGATGGCACGCACATTCATATATTGTTAATTTAAAAAAAAAATCGATTTACATTTCCATTTGTTAACTGAACTTATTGTATTGTATTTTTTATTTGTAATTAAAAGAAATCAAATACACTACAAAAATATTGCACAGAAAATTATCAAAGGTGCAGTAATGCCATAATGGTTTTATTTATTTCACTTCTCCGATGGAAATAAAGCCATATGGCATTATTTCTCAATGCTGTGTGAAATAAGGCTATATGGCTTTATTGCCTATGGCTTTATTACACGGCATGTAACAATGCAATACATGTTATCATACATTACCATACTATATATGAACTTTTTATTTTCATGTCTGATTTCATATAAGTTTCCATATATGCCATATATCTTCATATATGCTCTTACATGAAATCTTACATGTTCGAATATTACCAAATATTATTATTTTTACATAAGTTTGTTTTTTGTTAAGCGAATAGTCTGTCAAATAAATCAATTATTCCACAGAATATATGTAAAATATCCACTACCTTGGTGCGAAAGCCAAACTTTATCAAAAACTAAATTTCGAAAAATATAAAAATTTTATACGAATATTTTTGAGTTTTCACACTAGGGTTTCCGCATAGCCTGGAATGAAAATAGAATTTGACAAAATTACAAAACTCTTTAGCGAAAATCCATATTAGTACTCTGTGCTCCATAATAACAATATCTAGTTTTAAAATCAAAATCTTCAATTTAATATTTTTCAGAATTTTTCCGTTGCCTAGTTAGTAAAAAAACAATTTTTCGCGGATGTCAGTTTTTAATTTTTCACACAGTTTTATAAAAAGTAAAATTAATACTCTCCGTATTTTTTTTTTGTATATTTTTGCAATTTTTGTATGAGAATGCTATTTTTTTAAGTTTCCGTACATTTGCTCTAAAATAAAAAATCTGTCCTTTTCTCCCTACATACAAAATTTTGCGGAAAAAATCTCTGCAACAAAGGGAATTTTCCCTACAAATGGCATCACTGAATAGCAATGCAAATATGCTGGTACGTATGAGTGATATACAGTTATATATTAACATTATAAATTATTTATTTATTTTATTTATTAATCATATAATTAAAAATTATATGTTAATACCCTAACCGGTCTTCGGCTCGTTGTACCGAAAACAGACCAGAGCCTCTGGTGGGAATTGAACCCACGACCCCCCCCCACTGATAAGCTAGCACGCTTTCAAATTCGTGATTTTTTTCCTAAAGAGAAAATTGGGATTAATGTTGTCGTTTGAGTAAAGTTTTTGAGTAAGCACTAGAATTGATTATTTCCATATTTATTTAAAATTTATTAACCTTTGAATATTTTACAATATAGGTGACGTGACGAAACGAAAACGACATTATTTTGCCAAAAGTCAAATTAGTGTTATTGACACCATTGGATAAAGGATACAATTCTAAAAAAATCGTTCTAGCAAGATAAGGTCCCTTTGCTCAGGCCACGTCACATCATATCAATAATATTTCTATATGAAGACAAAACTCTTGAGTTTCAATAAAATTAATAAGCAGCTTGCCTAATAGAATTTTAACGATAAAAGTATATACGTATGCACATATGTATATATTTCATACAACACTTAAGGAAACTATTTATATTTAGATAATACTATGCTTATGCATATGGATGAGAATTGCTTGTGGTGAATTGTAGACAGTGAAAATTAATACATTGTCACACAGAGTAGATGGAAATGAGGCAACAAACAGCACCAACAACAACATTAAATGATGCCTTTAGCTGTATTTATAGTTTTTAATTTCGTTGTTATCTAATGGTTGATCTGGGATTTTCATTAATTGACACTTCAATGGCATCAATAAACGCCAACACTATGAAACAACATTTTACACCTTCACCATGTGTATACTCGTACTTCTTCCCAATGAGGAGCCAAGTGAATGAACCACCATTTTAACATGTGTGGTATAATAGTCATATTTATAGTGAAAATTAAAGAAGGAATGACATTTATTCTTTGTTTTTTTTTTTTTTTTGATATCATTTTGTTTTATGGTTTTTCTTTTAAAGGTTACAATGAAAGTTACTCCTTTTTGGTTTTGGTTGTATGGTTAAGATATCAATTTACTGATAACATATATTAAACGAAAGACAGCCAGTCGATAGTAGGATTAAAAGCCCTAAATGACTGGTGGTTAATGGTACATTATTATTATTATTATTATTTTACTGGTTGTATTCGATGGATGGTTTAATGAATGGATGTGTGTTGCCATGTCTGTTTATTTGGTTCTACTTACAACAAACTAATAGAGTAGTTATCAGATTACATGATCAGGTGAAATTTGTAGCAGTTAGGTGTTACTTATAAACACAACCATGGAGGTCTCATCTATCTACCTATCTATCTTCTACGTATGTGTCTGCTGCAACAAAAGAAAAAAAGGGGTTTTCTCTTTTGTTCTATTCAGCGTTTATAGTATGGTGTTTTTTAATGGTTTAATTTAAAAAGAAATTTTAAAAATAAAATAGAGAAATTTATTTCTTTAAGATAAAAAAAAAAAAAACAATACACCTTTATATAAAGTTGTCAATTGTTAGACGACAATAAATTTTTGGGTTGACCAATTAGAAAAATTAAGAAATTTTATAAGAAAATGGTATACAAATTATTCTCTGTCCACTAATGTTGAGAAATGATTACATCACTACACGTAGAAAAAATAATTTGGTTTTTACCAAAAATTCGATTGCTAGAACCCTACTTCTAATGTCCCAACTGAAATATGGTTGCTGCAACCGAAATATGGTTGGACGAATCGGGGTTTTTAAATCCACTTTTCAGTTACAGTCGTGGGTGGCTGATTTGGTTGGCGCCAAGTTTAGTTGCGACAACAATTTTTATCTTGAGTTTTCAACTGCACCTAATATAGACTAATACTAATATTCATTACACCATTCAATAGTTAAAAGTAAAACGATTAAGTCTTCTGACCATCACTGTCTTAATTTCTCACAGTTGTCCGAGGTTCAGTGTTTGAATGTAAAGTGAGACTATTAGAATTATGCATAACCACATCTGTTATTACAATCAAAATAGTTTGTAATTTAAATTAAACGAAAGTGTAATTTAAAATAAATGAAAAATTACTTAAAAACCTGTCTACTAACTTTTCATTGAAATCAAAAACAAAAAAATCTTATTTTTAAGTGTAAATAAGTTAACTTACAATATTTGTAAAAATTAAACGATTTTTCATTTATTTTAGATATTGATAAACTAACCATAAATCCAAAAAAAAAAAAATAATGATATTTCCTTTATTTATTTATTTAAACACTTAACTATTTAACTACAAAATCTGTGAAAATAAGTGTTATTTCTTTTATTTCGCTTTTTAAATGTCATAACAATTATTTACGAATCCTGTTAAAATACACAGCTTTTCATTTATTTTGTTTTTAACCATCAGCCAAAAAACTATTATACATAAAAATCTTTTTTTTTAAGAAACCATTTTAACTAAATTTATTAATTGTAACAAAAAATCCGTACTTATATGATTTTTTTTTAATAAATGTCAATAAAAGTTGACAAAATATATTTCTTTGTATTTTAACTATTTATTTAAAAAACAAAATGATAAACTACAGTCAGTTACTGTAAAAATATTTGGAGTATTCCATTCCGCGTTAACAATAGTTTACTTATAGGCTTTTTACACTAAACAACATCTTTGTGAAACGTATGGAAGATGTTGAAAATGTGAAACAAGTGTTTACATTGGCAACATCTTACACCTTTCATCTGTTATTTATTCAGCTGTCAAAAAACAAAAATAAAAGAAAAAGACGCATAATTTTTGTTAAAAATAAAAAATGGATTTAGAGAAAGCATTAATCATTGGAGTAGTTGTTCCTTTGCAAGAACAAACCCGAATTTTAATGCAGTACATTGAAATATTAAAGGCTATTCTGGAAGAAGATGATGATGAAGAAGAATTTTTGGAAGACATAAGTATGAAATTCTTACATCTGCCGCTCATTTTCATTTGTTGAATAATTTTTTTTTATTTTCTGCAATGTCAGTTTGCTAGTGATGGCACAAAGAAAATCGATTTTTTTGTAATTTTTTTAGTGATGACACTTAAAATAACGAAAGATGTAAGATGGAACAAAATGAGAGAGGATCATCTTTTTTAGATGTAGAAAGATGTTGAATTTTTGGCCTGTGTAATTCTTATGGGAAGATGTTAAAATCTTTGCAAATTGATGGAAGATGTAAGATGTAGCTCAGTGGAAAAAGGCTATTAGAACGTACGACCGTGACTACAAAAACAGTCATATTTATTTTAGTGTAAAGGGTACCGTAACCGTAGAGATTCTTTTCTCTCCAGTGTCTCCTTCTATTACTAACGATCCAATTTTTTTGACTTTTACATTTTAATTTTATAAAAACAATAAAAAGAAATAATTATTTTAATAAGAATTTAGAAATGGCAATAATAAGTTGAAAATTGTTTTAAATTAAAAATTTGTATACCAAAGTACAGCTTACGTCACTTAAGACAATTGTAGTTGGGAAATTTCAAAATTAGTTTAATAATATGATGTTCGTATATTATATATATTTCCGGAACCAGAATATTTAACGGTCGCAATGTTTGCGTGTTAAGTAATTTTACTAGAACAATATATTTCCAAAAATTTTTTGAATTTGAAAATGGTTGGCTAAATTTTTTTTAGTTTTTTTCCTATTTTAAAACCATTTTAGGATTATTTAATAAGGAATTAGCGATTATATCATTGAAAGTTGTTTTGAAAACTATTAAGAGTCATCCAATGACATAACCAATCAGTTTGCTCCCTCATTTCAGTCGAAGCTACATACCTTTGAGGAGTTGATGGAGTATAATGCAAATATTCATTCTGTAAATTTGAATTTTTTGGGTGCTTAAGTAATTTTGTGTGTATCATTTGATAGATCCCAGCAAAAACATGGTATCAACTACTTACCAGGCTATTTACTCGCTTGATTACTTTTGCTCGCGATGTCCAAAATGTAATGGGTACCCATTATTTGTTGGCTGTTTGTAAGTGAGAAGGTAATGACCACTCATTACTTTTGGGACATCGCCAACAAAAGTAATTCAGCGAGTAAATAGCCTGGTAAGTAGTTGATACCATGTTTTTACTGGGATAATCGATGAAAAAAGAGATTAATGTTAACTTTGTAAATTTTGATGTTATTACTTAAGAAAAAAAGGTCTAAAAGCAATTCGCATTAAAAATGACCACCCCGTTGTTTCAGTTATATCAATTACCAAATTTCGCTTACATTTTACATTAAATTAAAATTTTAAAAACTTATTCCCACATTAGTTTTCTTTCTTAGGCTGTTTTTTTGAATCATGTAATAAATATTTAAATAAATCGATATAAAATATTGTTTGGTTTTTATAAATAGAAGATCAGCATCAACACTACGCATGTAAACAAATTTAAGCCATGAAATATGATGTTTTGTCAGTAGTTTCAAACAAAAGCCCATGCAAGATCCATGATGATGGCTTTTTGTGGCTAACTTTGTTTTTTTTTTTTTTTGTTTTTGTTAAGATTTAAAAGTTAATATTCAGGTGAACACATGAGTTTAACATACAACAACAAATGGCACACACGCTGTATGATTAATGATGTTTAATACGCGGAATTTCAACATGTATACCACATAGATTTGTTGTTTGTTTTTTGTGAGGTTTTTGAATGAATAGAAGAGGAATCGATTTGGTTTAGTTGGCTGACAGGATTGGTCGGTCGATATTGTTTGTGAATTGGTGTGGATGTTGTGGTGGGAGATGGTTGTTGGAGTTAAGATTTGTTTAAAATGTTTTGTAGCTACAAATCGTTATTACACATTAAATGTTCTCAGCCAGGGGTTAATCAATACAGTCACTTACAAATCACTGTATGTAGAGCCTGGGATAGATACAATTTTTTGTTTGTATATTCAATCGTACATTTGAACATAACGACATAACAAGTAACATTACAACTGAATTGAATTGAACTAAAGTGAACTGAGCTGAGCTGAACTGTCTGAAATGGCAGTTCATAACTAAAGATGTTATGTTATTGTTTGAGGAACTTGGCTTAAACACTTGTGTGTTGTTGTGACTGTGAAGGTGAAATTTAATCAATTGTATATAATTTGTTAGATTTCAATAATTGAAAATCATACTGTGTAGGAATGCGCAATAAACAAAAGAAATATAAAAAAAATGAAAATATCAAGAATGAGAAAAAAAATGATCATGTATTCAAATTTCTATATGAGAAGTTTACTCATGTGGGTGTGCGCATGCGTGTTGTTTTAAAAGACTTATCGAACGATCGATCGACTTGTATGTTACAGATTGTGTTAACTTGTGAGGATTTTATGATGATGCTCCGTATTATTTGTTTGAGTTTTTTTTTTTGTTTCATATTACTGTATTTGTTGCTGTCTTAGTGACTGACTGTTGAGTTGCTGGACAATAATCGATTGAAATCATCGATCAATGTAATCAATTGGCATTGTTTCATTAACCCATTGTAACCGTCTTTTTTCTCCAGTTTCATTGTATTTATTTCTTGAATCAGTGTTGTAGCATATTGTGTTGTTGTCTTCCTGTGGTTGCCACATAGGTGGGCCACATCCAGTGTTAGAGTTCAAATATTGTTTGATTTTGAATGATCCCCCTTTTATCTTCATCTTTATCATATTTTGTTTATGCGTACTTAAACAAAGTTTGCCAACATTAACAGACACAAATTTTAACAAAAATAAACCAAAAAAAGGTTCATTAATTAGTTTAGGATATTTATCAGTTTAATTTTTGGTTTAAAAAAAAAACATAAACCCAGCCAAAAAATATTGCAAAATATCCAGCTAAATATACTGTTAAAAAACACATACAATAACATGTAAAAAAAGTAACGCGTCTACAAATGTGTCTGACACTAGTTGTGACTGTATTTACAAAAAAAATTTTCAAATAAAATATTAGTATTTTAATTTTATTTGTTTTTGTCTCCTCTTTACGAACTTTGGCTTCCAAGATAGAAAAACAAAATACAAGATTTTAAATTGTCTGGACCCGAAGATTAATAAAATGTTGTTTCTTTCCTGTAATCACAATCGTTTTATGAGAAATCAAGCGTGGTAAAAATTGTTTTTACAAAAGTCTCAAAATATAGTTCTCAAAAAACGCTATTACATATTATAACGAGTACTGCATAAGGAAATTATTTATATATATGGAAAGTTACATATAAATTTCAAACTCCAACATAATTGTAAAGAAGGAGTATCACCTAAAGTTCCTTATCAAATAATTAAACATTCTCCCAACAAATTGTTCAGTACAGTAATCAGTAAAGGGGGTAAACGAAACCTTTTTTAAAAAAGTTCTATGTTCAAAGTTCGAGATCATAATTAACAGAAGAAAAAAACTGTGAAAAAAAAATTGTGAGGATCACAATTTCAATCTGAGCGACATCTACCCACAACAACTCATGGTTTCAACAGGCTTATATACCAACCACTCAAAGGAAAAGGGATATGCGAAATTGCTTATTCACAGTTAGTGAGCATTTTCTATGTATTTTTAGAATTTAGCCTGGCAACAATCTTTGTTTTGTTTGCTAATGTTTTAAGAAGTAGTGAATTTTCTAGCCCCGGTAGGCTAGTTGGTAGCGTACTAGCTTATCAGTGCGGTGGTCGTGGGTTCGATTCCCACCAGTGGCTCTGGTCTGTTAACGCTACAAAGATCTGATAGCCTTCGTTGCTAGTGCTCGGTTATGGTATTTGAATATAATTTGTAATTATGGGGGCGGATCAATAAGTCCGTGACTTTGATGAGGTACCAAATTCGTAGTTCAATTCATGGAATTTTGACATTAATACTACACACGTGTGCACCCGTGCATTATCTTGATGAAAAAGAACTTTTCTCTTGGCATTATGGGTTCGTTTTTTTTTAAATCCTCGTTAAATTAGTCCAATAAGTTGGCATAATATTCGCCGTTTATTGTTTTTCCCTTTTGAGGGTAATCGATATGGATTATCCGGCGTGTATCTCAAAAAACTGTTGACATCACCTTATTGGCCGACAAACTTACATCGGCCTTCTTAGGAGCCTGTTAACCCGGAAAACCCATTGTTTAGACTGCTGCTTGGTCTCCGGAGTGTTGTAATGGATCCATGTTTCATCCACAATTACAAAACGCTGCAAAAACTCATTCGAATTGCGGTTAAACAACTCCAAACAATCCTTTGAAGTTGTCACACGATTACGTTTACGGTCAATTGAGAGCAAACGCGGCACCCATCTTACAGACAGCTTTCTTAAATCCAACTGATCATTTAAAACCGAAACCACACTGCCATATGAAATGCCTATGGCATCAACAAAATCACGCACTTTTACTCTTCGATTGGCCAACACAATTATCGTGTATTTTTTCGACATTTTCGGCTGTATTGACCTCAATTGGCCGTCCAGAATATTCAGCGTCATTTGTACTTGTGCAACCACAACGAAAGTCGGTAAATCACTTTTTTTACCATTGAAATCGATAGTGCAGAGTCTCAATAGTATTTATCAAGCTTTTCCTTGGTTGGATTGACGGTTTTTATTTTTGCAAAAAATAATGCTTAATGAGCATTCGAAATTCACTTTTTCCATTTTTAAAAAAATCCACGAGGTTGTATGTATTGAACAGCTGTTAAACGCTAAGTAAATTACGGAACTTGCTCAAAATTTGACAGTAGTCTATTTCCAGGTGGTACTTGATAGGAGCAGTGTTGCATTTCATATAACTACGAGGGCAGTTCGAAAAGTCACGGACTTATTGATCCGCCCTCGTATATAATTAATGTAAATTAAAAATTTTATGAATTCTTCCTATATACTTATATTTACAAAATTTTAATTCTTTTAGAAAATTCTCTGACTTTATTTTATTTTAGAGCATCAAGTGTTGTTTACCAGTTTTGAACTGATTTTTGCCTAATGCCATTCTACTGCTTCTCAGTATTATAGCAGTTAAGACTAAATTTTCCCAGAATATTGATGATGTGGACTGCTTATTTCAAATCAACATTTGCTTTTATACTATACTCCTTATTATTAATACATATGTCTGTTCAAAGCACATAAAAGCACATTAAAAAAAAAAACTTTTTGAATTTCAGCCAACCGGTACCTTTGCCAAGCCAAATCAGCAGCAGACAGTAAACGGCTTGAGCCGGAAAAATATAAAAATATTTGTTTTTTTAAAAATTTGCAATATGTTTTTTTTTTTTTTTTTTTTGTATATAACAATCATTTTGTTTTTAAAAATAGTACAATATTTAAATTTTCAAATATATTTTTAATTTATTTCAAATATATATGTATGAAAATGTATTTTTAGTTTGATTCGAGATCATAGGAAAAGTTTTTTCAAATGAAAAATTGTTTCTTATTTTTTAATTTAAGTAAACATGGAGAATACACAGAAAAAGTTATTAGACACCAGCCGAATGGAATGCATTTTCTGGTCAGCTACGACTTTCATCAACATTCTTTGTGCCGAAATACCAATGGTAAATATTTCTATTTAACTCACGAATCAACGGAAAAAGCTATTTTATGCTAACATACAGTTGATTTTTATTATTGAGTACAGATGAAATTTACTGACTATTATTGTGTTATTTATATTCTTCTTTGTTTACCGTATGTCCAAATTAGCTATTAGCTAATATTAAAGACATGTGTTTTTTAAAATTGTTTTTACATATGTTTAAACAATTCTTTTAACCGTGCCAAGTTATATTTTAATAGTGCAGTTTATATTTTATAGTTGACCTGTTTAATACTTATATGTATTAAAATGTATTTTTTTTTGATTCGAGATCATAGGAAAAATTTTTTCAAATGAAAAACTTTTCCTTATTTTTTAATTTAAGTTAACTGGAGAATACACAGAAAATATCAAATATATTTACACTCAAACAAGATTGATAGCTATTATATGACATTTTTCTTTTGTAGTAAACAGTGATTGTCATTTTCAACTGTAATTACAGTTGTTTGTCTATGGAAAAATATAAAACAACCATTGTAAGAGATATTTGCAGTAAATAGTTCAATGTTGTAAGTTTTTTGAAAAATAAAAAAAATTGTAAAACAATAGTTAAATAAATTGAATTTTAAATGCTTATCATAAATATTTAAGTAGCCTCAAAATCTTAAAGTCTTTCTCTTAAAAACAGAAATTGTGTGTGTGTGTGTGTGTGTGAAAATGAAAAAAGTTTATTTAACAACTTTTGTCCTCAGGCTTAAATATAAAAATAAAATGTTATTTCTCTAAACAAAAATGTTCAGAAATAAGTATGAATTTGAACATTCCCTAATATTTATATAAGTAGTATGTTCACATTGTTCAGTTCAATTTAGTGCAGCAAATACTAAATTGTGTCCTTAACTTCATCAACAAAGTTTTAGGGCCCTGCCAACTAAATTGAAGTAACCATATGAAAGAGTATACAAAGATTAAAATACAGCCACTTTTTACACTCCTCCACAAACAGAAGAAAAAATGAAATGAAATAAAATATTATAAAAAGAAAAGAAAACGTTGATGATGCTTTAAAACACTGTAAGGAAGAAGAGGGTGTTGTTGATGGTTGTACACTTTAAGGAAGCGTGTTGATCAAATTCAAGGCATTTATTGCTGATGTTGTTTCTGTTGCTGTTGCTCTATAGTGGTTGCTGGCTGTTGCTGTTGTTTGAACATCCAAACAAACCAACAAAATGTTACTCCGTGGGAAATGGCGTGTGCCCTCGAGCGTGTGCCGACCAATTTGACTCTTTTTTTTTTTGTTTTTGCAAAAAACAACAAAAATAAAAGCCTTATTTTTATACTCAAAAAAATAAAACTATGTACAAACTTTCATACATAGTTTATGTATGTATTTACAACAGAAAAAAAAAGAAAACAACTACAAAATATTTTATATAGTACGTGGTATCATACTCGGCGTACCGCAACATCGTTGTTTTGTATTTACCAGGATGGTAATAATTCACAAAAAAAAAAAATAAATGTTTATTTGTAGACACACTCGCGCTCATGGGAACCACTTTTTTGGTTTTTGTTAAGCTCATGTACCATAAATGGTCAACTTGGTAAAATGCTTCTTACTTAAGTATCGTGTAGTTGAAAGAAAAGAAACTTCCCTCCCTAATAAAAGAAGCTACAGATGTAAATTTTTTATAATTTGATCATAAAAAACTAAAATATAAGAAAAATTTGATATACAATAACTCATAACAGTTAAATAGTCAAAAAAAAAAAACAAAACAAAAAACAAATATATTTTAAATATCAATGTTATTAACCCTTTAACTTACAAATTTATTCTGACATAAAAATGGCGGACACATTATAAATTTTGAGTTTAGTGAGGATGACACAGCTTAAGACAGCAATAGGGGTGCCAATTGCCGAATTCATACAAAGCCCTCAAAATTGATGGGCTCTTTTAACTGACATTAACAATGACTAGGTAAACCATTCAAATGCCCTTCACTTCATGCCGACCTTGGCTATAGTTTCTTTGAAAGTAACATAAAAGTTCTTCAAAAAACGAATACAGCAACACTTTATCCTTAACCTTTCAACCGCTAAACATGAGACTATGCTGCAAAAAAAACGTGTTGAATTAGTTTCTCTACTCTATCATATATCTAAATTCCAGTGAAGGCCAGTGGATGATTCCGGGGAGCCTTTCCTGCTAGTTGCCATGGATTTGCCTACCGATCCTGAAGAAGTCGGGTATGGTGATCTCAGAAATTAAATTATTTTTCTAATAAATGGTTCTTTAAACAGGTGCTAGACCTCCGGGAAGCAAAGTGTAAGATGAATTTGACTTTAAAAATGTAGTACAAAATAATCCGCCTTTTTAATTTGTGCGTGCGTTAAAGCTAGCTTTTTATTAAAAACTGATGGTATAGTTATCCACAAGCTTAAGGGGGTATTCTAGTCTAGAGGCACAAATTTCGGGCTTCTTTTCGAGCTCTTTAAAAAAACAAAAACAATTTTTACTATCAATTTTTTATCATTCAAAACGTCATGAGCTGGCAAAGTGGGGCGTTCGAAAAAGGGAAGTCCTGGTGTGCATGGTTTTAACCTTCTGATCATCCAAAACAAAAATAATCGCTATGGTATGACCTCGGACAAGTCAAAAAAAAAAAAAAGAAAAACAAGTAAAAAAGGGCTAAATTCGGCTGTGCCGAATCTTTGAATACCCTCCACCAATATCCTGAAAAGATGTTCTCTTCTGTTTTTGATACAAATAATATAAAAAAAACTTTTGAAGTAAAATTATGCAGGAGAAAAACTTTTTTAGATGTGAAAAGAACTTTTTTGTTGGAAAAAAAATTTAGAGGTGAAAAAAAATTTTAGTGGTTAAAAAATGTTTGAGGTGAATACAAAATATTTACTGCTAAGCGACTGGTGAAAAAATATGAGAAAATATGTTATGTACCAGTCGCTACAATTAAATTGTACTAAATTTGTATGGGCAATTTAGAGGCACCTTTACATTTTCACTATTTTTTTTAAACATGGACTGCACAAAAAACACATTTTAAAGCATAGTTTTTGTCAAATACTCAATTTTGTTCCGGCTAATGGGAACTAGCTCTGCAGCTGAATATGCCTAATGGGGAGAATGCACTTTCTGATACGCCACGTATTGATAAATAGTGTGTTTGTCTAATAGAGAGAATACAACAATGAAATTAATTTATTGAAGAAAGAACATGAGTTGTAACTATTTGTCAATAGATGGCCCATCAGAAGGTGCAATCTCCATTACGCATATTTTGCTGCAGAGCTAGTCTCCATTAGCCATATTGTGCTACAATATGCAGTAGAGTATTATTGATTTTCTATTTTCTTCAAAACATAAATTAATATTTGCCAAAAACTATGAAAAATATATGTTTTATGTGCATATTATACCTTAATTTTTTAAATCAATATTCATTTAGATGTTTAAGAGCACAATATTGCACTTTATTCATGTGTATTTTTTTATAAAAGAAAAAATTAACATATACATACATTTGGCTATCCCTCAATTCTCAAAAATACTAATGGAATAAAAAAAATACTATTTTCCTCTATGAAAATTTCTTTTTTGACATAAAAATGTGAAACAAATGCTTTTATTACGTCAAACATTTGAAAAATTTACTTTAAAATTATGTAATAAGTCTACTAGCAACATCTGAATGCATTATAATTTAAAGTATGTTGTTAATTTAATATTTTTGGTAAATAAATTAATTGATAGCCTAATCCAAGGCTATATCGCCATGGGATATATAGGATATAGTTTTAATGTGATTCTGCGCCACCTATTCAAAAGTAGCGGCACTAAAGCAATTATGTATTTTGCTCTTTCTTTATATATAAATTTCTTTGGACCTAGCCATGGGGCAGGGTATTGTTTGTTAATTCAGCGCCACCTATTCAAAAGTAGGGACACTAAGGCAATTATGTATTTTGCTCTTTCTTTAGATATAAATGTCTTACGTTACAAAAACAAAAAATACATTTTATGGAATGAAACGAAAAACCAACAAAGCTTAACAGAAAAACCCAATCTGGCTTACTATATCTCCTATAGTAGCCAAAGAATTGGAGATAATTGAACTGAAAATCCTAAGAAATTGCATTGAAAGAAATTATGAAAATTTCATAAAACTATTTTCAAATAGTTACGTCTATGAAAATGCCGATGTTCTACCCTTCTGTAGGTACGCCATGTCGTTGCAAGCCAGATTTGTTGAGAAACTTGCGCTACACAGCCAAATATACGAAAGCGAGAATAACACCATCTGGGCTGGATCTACATATCTTTCTCCTGTCATCATACTTAATGGACGTATTAACGACGATCCAGCTCCTCTGGACTTTACCTCATTCTATATGAGCCCAGCCTCCGGCAATCATAAGGGCTGAAGATGATATACATACGTATGTACTAAATTTTGCATGAACTGTAATATGAATATGTTTTGCCAATTTATGTAACAGAACTTTTGTTATTTAGTTTTAGTAATGTTATTTATTTAGTTTAGTAATGTTATTTACAGAGGTCTGCTCTGTTAGCGACTTTAACATTGTTGCTTTTAACGTTAACTTAGTTACTAGAGTAACACACATATAGCTCTAAAATATTATTATTCTCATAGTATGTAAGACTACATTTATTGTCGATTAAGCAGAAAACTTAATAACATTTTTACTTACTTAACAGAAAACAAAAATAGATACAGAAAAATTGTACAAATTTGTATGGAAAATTTAGAGGTACCTTCACATTTTCACTCATAACCGCTTGACCGATTTTGCTCATTTTAAATACCAAACTGCTCGGGAGGATGTTCAATAATCTGTGTAAAAATAGGCACCCCCGCTTGCGTCTTCGCGTCGTGATCGCCATTTCAACAGACAGACAGACGGACATCGCTAAATCGACTTAAAATTGCATAAGGATCACAAATATATATACTTTATGGGGTCTATTTCGACATATTACAAACGGAATGACAAACTGATATATACCCTCACCATATATGGTGGAGGGTATAAAAAATACAAAATTGCAGCCGTTTGAATTAAAAAAAATAAATATTTGCACGTTTTTATAACAATTTCGAATTTTTTAAAAATACTTAAATTTTGAGTGAGCGTCCAACTATAGTGGATGTATGTAGAATGTTCATACACTCAGAATATTATGTAGTTAACTATTTGTAGTTTAATAAAAAAGTTTTCCGTTCCATTTAAAAGTAAAGGAACATACATTTATTTTTCAAAGAAATATCTATATAAACTTTTTAAAAAATACATTTATTCGAAATGATTTAGTATCATTTACCGATTATTTTTTAAGGAATTGGTATGTAAAATTTTGACATTTATTTTAACTGATTATAACATTTGTTTTTTACGGATGTATCAGTTGATTAATCAACATTCAAACATTTAAATGAAAATTAAGTAGACCGGCTTTTAAATGAAATATCATTTCTTGTAAATGACATTTTCTGTTATTTTAACTTACAAACTATTTTAAGTGTACCAAATTTGAAATAAATCGGTTGAGATATCATGCGCAGTGCTTTCGAAAAAACGGGTTTTAAGTTTAAATTATGAAAAATTCCTTTAAAAAAACACATATAAAATTAAAAAATATGACAAAACGATTTTTCAAATTAAAGACCAGAATACCCCCTTAAGAGCTCGATAGTAAGTTACTAGTAGCTTTAAAAACTAGAAGATCTAATTCTTTTTCTAAGTATTTTCCTCTTTAATGTTTCTAATTTCAGATTTACTTTTTCTATCCCATTTATCATACCACGTTTTTTTTTATTACAAATCCGTGAATTAGCCCATATCTTAAGGAACACTACTAAGCTTTTATACCCGGCTTATATTAGAAATTCCTAAAAGAAGCTGTTTTTTAAAAACACACATTTCTTTTTTTTTGCAAGACGCTATTGGGAAAATTTTGCCAAGTTTTTAGATTCCTTGCTTCATCGGTTCATTCGGGTGACTAATGAGACCATTTTGAACCCCGTTTTATCACGTTCTGATTGAAAATTCCAAAAATTTTCGAATTTTTAATTCCTAACTCCAGCAGACTGGGCAAAGTAATTATAAATAAATTTTCCCCATTCATCCCCATTTTTTCGCGTTGCCGTCGAAAACTTCAAAAGATATTTCTTGAAAGAATTAGCTCATATTTCAGGGAGTACAAACTTTAAATAGCAGTTTCATAGCGGAAGTGCATGACAAACGTGGGAAACCGGTTTCCATTTAAAAAAAAATACTTTATAAGTGAATTATACTCCAGGGAACTCATATATTAAATATTAGATTTTTTGCTTAAGGGATTAGAGCAGGCAGTCAAGGATGAAAGTATTGCACTTTTTCCCGAAATCCAGTCTTAGCGTTTGTCGAAGGAACCTTCATGTAAAAGTTCAAGCTACCAATGATTTGTAATTTATTTTACTCAAAAAAGTTTTCGCAAGAACCAACTGGAAATGACAGTTAAAACAAAAGTATATAAGGTTAAAGAGGCGTTAAATATATTTTTCTTTAAAATAACTAAAAATTTAGTTATTTTTTTAACAGTTAAAAAAAAACTTACAAATGTAGCAAATAATAACTAATAATGTAGTAAAATTATTTGTGAGATGTTTACTATAAAAACAATAAAATTTTCATATTTTTATTTGCAAACAATAAATAATTTAAAAACAACAACACAAACACCATTAATATAGAAACTGGCAAACATTTTTGAGTGTTGATATTCTACGACTTATTAAAAAAAATATGTTGGTTATTATCGCGTTCTTTTTGAACAAATAAATTTTCTTTTAGTAGTTTAATATGGGGAGGTTTATCAATAGATAAATATTATATTATCAGAATCGCTAAAACCCCAAAACTACATACATCATTTTCCAAATTGAAATAAATACTTGTAGTTAAGAAAATTAACGGAAAAATTAGCGCTGTTAATGGAATCATAAACGAATCCATTAGATTGTGCTAAGCTGCTGTTGAACCACAACAGGCACTATTTATTACGAAGGCAGTTTTATGAAAGTGCAAGTAAAATGAGAGAAAAAATCTTGTTAATAAGTATTTGCAATAACAACCAAAAAAAAATAAAATAAAACTTAAAATAACTAGCAGAAATTTAAGTATAACAAAGGACAGAGACAAACGGCAAAATTAACAAACCCAAAACAGAGTGAAAGACGGACAAGTGGCGGCATAGTGGTCAAATTCAGTCTGAATAATGTTGCTGCTGCTGATGATGATGTGGCTGCTTCAGATGCCTTCAAAAGAGTAGGTGGAACATAAACATTTTTTGGTTACTAACTGCTTTACCTGTGCCAGCAGTATACAGTGCCAATGATGCCTAAATGTACCAACATTCATTTAAAATGTTTATCGAGTTAATATCAAATTGTAACTCACCATAAGGCTTCATCATCATCATCATCATCATCATCAACGTTTGCTTTATATAAAATAAAAATAAAACCTGTAAAGCAGGATCTATATAAATTTTGTTGCATGGTAAGCAGCAGAGTAGTTAAAGTCCATATTGTAAAAATCAAAAACTAAAATAAGTAAAGGAACATGTACGTTGTACTAAAAAGCACCGGCTGCAAACAAAAATCTGATGAGTTGACCGAAACGATGAGCCATTCATTTGGTTATAACGTTACCATTATTATGTAGTATTCATCTATCCCACCACCAACCAACGAACCATTCACTATATGCAACCAACAACATTTGCCAACTGAACAACATCAGTATAAAACATATTGCCGCTGGCAATTTTTGTCGCAACTTGTACGCGGGGGAATAATATTTTAGTTCTTATATATTTTTATTTTTTTTTTTATTTAAAACCATGAGAAAATTCTTTGGCGCTAATAGCAGTCAAATTCTTTGATTCGAGAATAATTTTTTTTTGTATACTACCAAAAGTACAACATTTTATGTTTGAAATTTAAGTGATTGGATTCCAATCATGGGATTAAACATTTTGAGCCTACAAAATCTTGTGCACGCAACTTATTATTTAAAGTTTTTTTTTTATAATTTGATGAAAGTTTTTAGCGTTTAAATCGGTAGAATTTAAATTATACTCAGTTTGTGCTAGTATAACATATAGGGTCCGCCATCTAACGTTTTTTTTCAACTGGTGCTTATTTCGTGAATGGTAACACTTAGCTCATGTCTGATTTGACAGATAATAAGTTTTATTCTTCCGCTGAATGAATATGGTTTGAATATGGCATAATTGGGCTGATGTCGTTTGGCCACCTCGGAGCTGCGATTTGACACCGTTGGACTATTATTTGTGAGGTGCCGTCAAAGATAAGTGTTACGCCGACAAGCCAGAGACAATTGATGCTTTAAAGGACAATATTCGTGAAGCCATTGGTGAAATACAGCTGCACACAATTTTAATGAAATTTTTACATTATTAACCGGAAGGATTGTACTTTCAAATAAAAAAAGAAATTTGAGAAAATATTCAGTAGTTTTTTTTATAGCATTTTCAAAAAAAAAAAAAATTATTATAATATATAATAAAAAAATGTATAACGTTTCCTATTTACTTCCTATTAACATATTAACCAACTTTGTTTATTATATTAAAAAAAAAATCACTTTAGATATATTTAGATACAAATTATTACGATCTCAAAATATTTATGATATTTCGTTGAGTGTAAGGTTTGGGCTTACTTGGACTTTTTTATTTCTCGCAAAACAGGAATACAAATAAGATATCACACATCAGTTCAAAAGATCAAATTATCAAAAATTCTAAAAAAAGAAAGAATTAAGTACGCATTAGAGGAAACGCCATTTTCTTCCTATTCTATCAACTGTAATTAACGTATATAAATAATATTTATTCAAAAAAAGTCCGTGACTTTAGTAGTGACTATACTACCCTTGTTTTTGTTGTTGCAAAGTCTAGAAAACTTTAATTTTTATAAATTTTGTTTCAAAAATACAAAAATTGTGACTTTGAGTCATACAAAATGTATTGTGACGACCACAACTCGTCACAAATGTATACTTCGGACTAAAGCCAAGTGAAGCTATTGATTTTTTTTTTTTTAAATATTTTAATGAAATAAAAAATATTTTTTATTTAAAATCAGTTTTTAAAAATTTCCCGTTTTCCAGGGAATTGAAGTTAAATTTCTCGCGAATTTCTGAACCCTCAAGCCCAGTTGAGTGTAAGTTAAATAATTGAAGTTTATATGCATCCAAATGCCTTTTTTTGCATTACAATGAAACTTAAATCATAAAAATTTGTATGCATCTAAATACTTAGAAGTCATGCAGTTTTCCATCTTCCCCTTTATTTTGCAAACACTTAGCATACACTCAGATAAAAAAGTTAGTAGAAAAATTTGTAAACGGTTTTCAATCCCACTTTACAATTTTCGTACTGATATTTAGTAAAAAAAATATTATTTAGCAAATCTTTTTGCTACTTACATTTTACAAATTACAGAATTTTTACAGAATATTTACAAATTTTTGTTGCTAATTTCAGAAATCATTTTACAAAGTATTGAAAACCGATTTGTTAAAATTAACAAAAAAAAATTACTAATTTTAAAAAAGTGGAAATTGAATGAAATTTTATTTCTATTATTTAAAACTTATACTTATAAACTTAAATTGCCTTCAGATGTTATATAGGTTAAAAAAAGGGATCGGAAGTGAATTAAAATAGCACTAAAAAGTTTTTTTTAGTTCTAAAAATTATCAAACAATTAAAATTTGACCTTAAAAGTAAAAAGATTGACTAAAATATTTTTCATAAAGAAATTATAAAAGAATGATAAATTCGTTTATGTTTTTACAATTTTAAAGCCTTTGATTTTTTTTTTTAATTTTGTCTAAAATATTTTTTTAAAAAATAAATAAATTAAAAAAATTTTGATGCTCGATAAAAAAAGATAAATTTGAAATTTTGTATTAATATTAATAATATTTAGTAAATCTTTTTTTGCTGATTTTAGCAAACAGATTTAAATTCCATTTAAAAAAGTTTACTAAAATTTAGTAGCGGCAACTAATTTTTCCAACTTATTTCATTGTACTACACGTCAGCAGACGTGTAGTACAATGATAACAGTAATAACAGCAAAATTTTCAGTTACCATTACAACTTTTCTCTCTTATTTAAAAAAATCTAATAATATTATTAACAGAAACAATGAATTTATATTGAACGCAAATTCTATCAGTGTAGAAGTGAGTACTTTCAAATAATAGTTGATAACTTAAAATACTTAAATAAATCTTATCGCTTGCTAGTCAATAATAAAACAAAAATAAATATGTTTATTAACAACAAATAATGTTATATTATGTTCAAAAAGTATCCTATTCTTTTAATTTCCTTTAAAACAAAAATGTATAACGTGAGGCAACACCTTCTTTGACAAGGGTCAAAAATCACCAAGTTTTTCGATACTTAATTGTTTGTATTTTTTTTATAAAATTTTTTTTAAAGCTACTAAAAATATTTTAAAAGGTCCCAGAATTAGTTAATAACCACACACACAATATTATTTCGTTAAAAACAACTTAAAATACATATTAAATTAATCGAAATTACAGTCAAAAAGAGGACTACTGATTTTTCATGATATTCAACCCATTTTGTTGTTTATTTTCAATCATTGTTTAATAACCAACAAAAGTAGTAAAAAGAATAAAAAGTCGTTTAAAATAACCATCATTTTTTTACTGACAAAAAGTGGAAAAAACTACTTTATGGTTTGTTTTTCAAATTGAAAGTTTTTTATTTGTTTGTTATTACAAAACACAACACACACAGATGTATATATTTTGTATATAGTATATATATTTGTATATATATATATATATATATATATATATATATATATATATATATATATATATATATATATATATATATATATATATGTGCATAGCGCATGTTGCGGGGACGGGTTTTCGTTCCACAAGTTATATATATATATATATATATATATATATATATATATGTGCATAGCGCATGTTGCGGGGACGGGTTTTCGTTCCACAAGTTATATATATATATATATATGCATTTCACATACTTTGAAGACATCTGTATATACAGCCAAAAAAGTCCCTGTAATATGCGCTGTATCCAGTAAAATGTCTTCAGTGTATATAGTAGATTAATGTAAAGTTTGAGGTCAGTCTCCAAAGAATCAAAATGTCTTCATATTAACCTGTGAAACGAAAAACCGTCCCCGCAACATACGCTGTGCACATATATATTTGTATATATATATATATATTTTGTATAAATACAAACTATTTTGGTAAAAAAACAAAAATGAATTATATGAATTTCTATTTTTTGAAGCAGAAAACATGAAATTTTACATTTAACAGAAAATATCAACTCCTACTGAATGTCTGTAAATTTTTATAGTTCGTTTTTGAATGACTGATTCAAATAGTTAAAAAATATATTTCTATGAATTTCAATTGATTGTGTATTGTGAGTGCATTAGCAGACTAAAATCACAAAAAAAAAGTTTTATATAAACCCAAAATTATGAATATTTCTGTAAAATTCGGAGAAAATTATCTTTATGGAAGCAATTATGTGTTGCATGTTTTCATAAAATTTTATAAAAGAAAGCATCTTAGTTATTACACTCACCAAAAAAAGTTTGTAATGGCAGCTGAAAATTTTTCTGTTGTTACGAGAAATTTTGCTTATATTAGCAAAATATGTCTGCTGAAGTGTAGTTCAATGAAATTTGTAGAAAAAAATTAGCGGCCGCTACTAAATTTTAGTAAGATAGAACTTAAAATCTGTTTGCTAAAATTACTAAGTATTTTTAATATTAGTACAAAATTTTAAATTTATTTAGCATCGAAATTTTTTTATTTTATTTAGTTTTTTCAAAAAATATTTTAGACAAAATTAAAAAAAAATCAAAGGCTTAGAAATCTTAAAAATTGTTAAAACATAAACGAATTTATCATTTTGATTTAATTTGGTAATTTCTGTTTTGAAAAACATTTTGGTCAATTTTTTTTTACTTTTAAGGTCAAATTTTAATTGTTTTTAAGGCTGATTTTTAGAACTTTTTAGTGCATTTAAGTGGATATCCTATTTTTAGACATGAGTCGGTATCTTCACATCCGGTCCCTTTTTTAATCTATGTAACATTTTAAGGCAATTTAAGTTTGTAGGTGTAAGTTTTAATTAAAAATAACATTTCCTTCAATATCCACTTTTTTTAAAATTAGTATTTTTTTTTTTTTTTGCTAATTTTAGCAAATCGTTTTTTAAGAATTATTAATATAATTTCTGAAATAAGCAACAAAAATTTGTAAATATTCTGTAAAAACTCTGTAATTTTTAAAGTGTAAATATAAATAGCAAAAAGTTTTGCTAAATAATACTTTTTTTACTAAAAATCAGTACAAAAATAGCAAAGTGGGATTGAAAACCGTTTAAAACTTCAATTTCATCAAAAATTAGTTTCTCATAATTTTAAAAAACTTTTCGTTTAATTTGTCAAAGAAAATTTTCATCCGTTTACTGAAATAATACATAACATTCCATTCAATTATATTCTCGCTGTATACCTTATGCTGCGTTTAGGCTGGAAAGGTAATCAAGTAAAAAGTGAAGAAACTGCTTAATTTAACTGCAATCATTAGCAGCTTATCCACTTTTTACCAAATTACTCGTAACTTTCCACTATAAATTGACTAATAAATTGTAACAAAAATTAAATAAAGAAATATTTTTGCATACTTAATGAACATAGTATAAAATTCATACAAGTTGCAAACGTTTAAAAGTACTTGAATGTGAATGTTTGTTAATAATATTGCTGTCATTTCTCGGGAAACATATGTACGTATGCATCGGTATCTGTATATGTATCGGTACTAAAGTGAATGATGTTGTAGTTTTGTTGGTAATTAAACAGAATTTAAGTGTTTGCCTATAATTATCAGCGTTATTTTGAATTCTTTTTTTTTTCGTTCATTTTTATTGTAGTGTGAATAAAACTTGAGGGAACAAAAGCTTTTGTTTTTAACCGCGTATCTCACACTAAAAACAACAAAAATTAAGTGGAATAAAAACAAAGCAAAAAGAAACAAAAAAATAAAAAATTAACTAGTCAATTAACGTTTGACACATTTATTAAAGAACTACTGTTTAAAAGCGTTTATTTAACAACAAATTGTTGTTGTACATACAATACAATACAATTTAACAGAAACAACAAATAATGAATAACGTCAAATTGACGTCGATACACACATACACACACACACACACCTAGTTGTTGTTCTAGTTATTTGACAACTAATAGAGGAAATGTTGAAATTAAATAAACACGATGTACTTGTGTAAGAGAGCAAGTTCTTCTTCATTAATTTGTTTGAAAACTTCAAGTTTCTTTTGATTGTAATATTACAAATAATTTTGATTTAACAATGATTCAATTAAGTTAAAGACATAAATTGTGAATGATATGGCAACATTACTTTGCTACATATTCAAAATGGGCCAGGCCACCCTGGTATTGTATTGAAATTGATTTGAATTCATAGAAATTGTTTAGTATTTAGTTATTCTGAGGAAAAATAAGTATTTGTTGTACATTTGGCCAAGCCCACCTAACAAGCATGCCAAAGTGGTAAGTGTTGAATATTTCTTTGGTTCCAGTTTTTTTTTGCTGTTGTTGTTTTTTTTTTGTTTTACGATATTAACCAAACATTTGCGATAAATATCTGTCTGATTGTCTATTTGTGTACTGTTTTATATAAATTGTGATGTGTGTGTGTGTGTTTGTATGGCATGTTATCGAAACCTGGTTCTAATTGCTTTGATGAATTTAACTTACTTGTTTTTTTGGGTAATTAAGTGTCTAAAGCAACAGTAGGTGGTAATTTTTAACTAAGGACAATTTTCACCTTCTTGGAATTAACTTATCAGTAGTTAGAAATTTATTTTTTATGTGAGGTATTCTATTTTTGGCTAAAACTGAAACACCTTTTATTTTGTTATATTTTAAGAGATATGCATGCATTCACCACAGTGGTTAAGGAAATCATTTTGATAACGCCTATATTTATGGTTATATTTTAATGGAATTTTAAACATATTGTATGTATCCCAGGTTACGTTAGCGATAAATATTATAGGCGGCAATGAGCCCCAAGGACCTATTACCTTTGAAGTGAGCTAAAGAAAGTAGATACTTATATGATTACGAGGATGGAAAAAGTTATATCTCTAAAAATAGATTTTCGTGAAAAAAAAATTATTTTAAAGAAAAATTTACAAAATTTATTAAATGTGATGTGGTCTCGCTGGAAATCGAGCTTCAAATCTCTGTTCCCATCCGAGAATTCTACCCACTGAGCTATCTACGCATATAAAATTTAAATGAAATATGCTTTGGAAAAACAAATGCCTTAACCTCTTGATTACAAAAAATCGCATAGTAATGTACGTATCTAAAACTAGATTTCTAAAAATGTTTAAACTATTATATTACTTTTATAAATGATACATACGCAATAAATGACAAAAAAACTCATTACATTCTGTTTTAAAGTAATGCATAAGGTAATGAGTTAAACTAGTGCATGCTTATATCGAACCCTTTAGCAAAGTTTTGCTGGAAAACGCAAATTTTGTCATAGTACACAAAGAAAAGAAATTCATTATAGCAATCGAGTGTCCATAATAGAGATAATTGTGCACATATTTCTGCAAATCGGGCCCTTAAGAAATGAGAAAACACATGTGCATGCACGCTAAGTTCGTTCTGCGGAAAACATTGCTGTTGTTCGCGATAGTTTGTCAGAATAGCCGTCAACCTCCACTCGCCGTCGGTGTTCGCTATCGCGAGATCATAACGAAATTCTTGAGCCAGAAATTGAGAATATGGATGTGCACGATATGTGGTTTCAACAGGACGGTGCCACTTGCCACACAGCTAACGAAACAATGGCTCTTTTGCGCGACAAATTCAATGACGATGTCAATTGGTCGCCAAAATCCTGTGATTTGACTCCGTTGGACTTCCTTCTTTGGGTTTATTTGAAAGAAAAGCCAGCAACAATTCAAGATAATTCGGCACATTAACGGCATAGAACCTCAATTATGCCTCAGCGTCATAGAAAATTTGGATAATCGGATGCAGGTGTGCCGCCGAGGTCGCGGCAGCCATTTGGCCGATATTTTGTTCCATACATAATTGAACCATACCATATTATCATAATAAAAAGAAATTACAACAATTTCCTAAATAATTTGTGTTTTATTCAAAATCAACATCGGCCCTTAAAATTAAACCACCCTTTACTTTAAAAGCTAAAGCCTCCCAAATAGGTAGAGATTAAACAAAAACCGTGTAAAATGTATATTTTATTCTAATCAATCAAACACGTGGCTAAGTATTTTTTTTTTCAATTCGAAAATATTATTATTTTTAAAAATAGTAACAGTTCTGTGAAACTTTCTAAATTTCGCAAATCAGCACAATATTTGTACACTCAGAAAAGTAAGTTAGTAGAAAAATTTGTAAATGGTTTTCAATCACACTCTACTATTTTTGTACTTATTTTTGGTAAAAAAATATTATTTAGCAAATCTTTTTGCTATTAACATTTTACAAATTACAGAATTTTTACAGAATATTTACAAATTTTTGTTGCTAATTTCAGAAATCATTTTACAAATTTTTGAAAACCGATTTGCTAAAATTAGCAAAAAGTGGTTATTGAAGGAAATGTTATTTCTAATTAAAACTTACACCTACAAACTTAAATTTCCTTAAAATGTTACATATATTAAAAAAGGGATCGGAAGTGAAGATACCGACTGATGTCTAAAAAGAGGACATCCTCTTAAAATAGCACCAAAAAGGTTTTTTAGTTCTAAAAATCCGCCCTAAAAACAATTTAAATTTAACCTTAAAAGTAAAAAAAAATTTACCAAAATATTTTTCAAAACAGAAATTACCAAATTAAAACAAAATAATTAATTCGTTTTTTAAAAAATATATTCAAAATTTTTGATGCTCGGTAAGAAAAATAATTTCAAAGCTTTTTACTAACATTAATAAAATTTAGTAATTTTTTTGCTGATTTTAGCAAACAGATTTTAAATTCCACTTTACAAAAAGTCTACTAAAATTTAGAAGCGGCTACTAATTTGTCTACTAATTTTATTGTACTACACGTCAGCAGACATGTGTTGCTAAGATTAGCAAAAAATACCGCTGGGCTCAAATTAGCAGAATTTCCCGTAATAACAGCAAAATTTTCAGTTGCCATTACAGACTTTTTTTGGTGAGTGTATGAATTTCCTAATGAATAGTGTTTGAAGGCAGCTGTTGTTTATTTAATAAATTTTCTTATTTCTCGAAAATAAAAACCCGGCCTTATCAACAAAATGTCTACACTGCGTTTATCTGTTTTAGGCTTAAGGGTTTACTTCCACTGAACATGTGTGAACACACTTTCTTTTAAAAGAACCCTCACAAAAATTCCCCGATTTTAAGGCCAAATTCATTAAAAAGTCTCAGATTGCTATGAATTTTCCTGAACAAACACCAAAGCAGTAGATTGAACTTTATATTTTACAAAAAAGTATCACTGTGTTCTTATTATATACATACATTTATTTGCATTAAACGATTAATCGATTAATCGAAAATTTTGCCGATTTATCGACCCGAATAACCCATTAATCAATTTTCTCCACTTTCCGAATAATGCCCTAACCAGTTAACCGGCAAAGTCGAATAATTGGAAACACTATATTGGACACATGAACGTCTGATAAATATAATGTTAATTATACGTTACAGTTATACAAAAAAATAATCGATTATATGCGCTTAAAATATGCTGAAAAAAATTCAAAATATACATTTGAAAAATCTTCACTAAACACCAAAAAATATGCACTCCAAATTTAAAAATAAGAACTTAAAAATATTATAGTTATAATTTGAAGATTTTTTTAAATCGTATTGGGTCTGTTTGTTAAAAATTCAAGTAAAAAGTAGTTAACTTAGAACGTACAAAAGAATTGCGAAAACTTAATTTTTTTTCGCGTGGAATGAAAGAAAATTATATTAAATGTAGTAAATAGAAAAAGAAAAACTATAGTAAAAATAGTAAAAAAGTAAAAACTAGCAAACTAAGCAAACTGTCATAATTATTACATGAAAGTGTTAAATCCAATATAATTAACTTATTATAGGACAACAGTATGATTCTTCTTCTAGTATGTGCTATATTAAGGTTTACAAATTCTTATTTCAGTTTATTTTTAATTAAAAGTTGAAGGAATATATATATCCACTTAAATATATATATCCACTTAAAAGCCAAATATGCGAAAATATGTTTTCGTAACAATACGAGTACATAGTATATGCACATAAGTCGATATCCCATTTTGTTGAAAATTCTTTTATTCAGAAAAGTATTTGGTCAAAATGGTTTTTGGGCTATTGACTACAAATATGCATTTGACTTTTACACAGTAGTTTAATTAATTAAAACTAACTGAGAAGAGTTTGAGCTAAGTCCAGTTGGTATTTTACTACCATATAAAAGTACTTTCATTTTCATTTGGTTTGGTAGTGGCCGAAAGAAATGGCCCTTAATTTGTTGTTGTTATAAAACAAGTATTTTAATACTTTTATTGAATACTTGAGATAGGCAATATTCAAAGTATAACACGCTGAAACTTTCTGAATCAAAAAAAAGCTAGTAAACCTTTTTAAGAGATAAAAACAAAAGCAGTTTTGGCTTCTTTTTAAATTTATCTTTTACACTAAAAATTCATAATCAATGCTAATTTTTTTCAATTTTCCATATAAACTCTATTAACAGAGTTAAATTTCTGGTAATTGACATTAATTTTCTCCTTCAAAATAATATTTGAATTTTTCCGGTGTCAAGCTAACTAAGGAAGGAAATTCACGGAAATTTGAATATTTATTTATTTATTTATTTATTTATTTATTTAGTCTATGGAAAATAACATCCTTACAGACTATTATGATAACAATAAAATAATGATAAAAAATACAAACATATGAGGGAGTAATATAATTTTAAATAAACTAGAAATTGATAAGAATGTTATTTAATTATTAAGGTAAAGAATAATGTCTCTTTTAATAGTATCTAAGCTCTTATAAAAATCAAAGATATGATACAATTGATTAAATTCGATACAAATACGGCGAAAAGGATCAGAATTAGCATAATTTGTAGAAAAGTATTTAACACTAAGAAATAGATAGTATCTTGATAAGCGATGTGGAACATTTATGTTGAGTTTGCTAACTAGAAAATCTGAATGTAAATCTCCATTAATCAAATTTATTAAAAAAGTAACATTTAACATTTTACGGCGACTATAAAGTGTAGGAAGCTTTATAAGCGCAAGACGGCTTTTGTAGGGAGGTAAGTGCACAGTAGGATTCCAACCAAGTCCACGGAGGCAAAATATAAGGAATTGTTTCTGAACGGATTCAATAGAATTAGAGTGTACGTTGTAGAAAGGATCCCAGACAACAGAACCATATTCAAGAATTGGTCTCACTAGAGTAGTGAACAGCTTTTTTGTAATGTAAGGATCAGAAAATTCTTTTGCCCAGCGTTTGATAAACCCCAATACACCACCTGCCTTATTAATTGTCTTAGTAATATGATTTCGGAAATCCAAACGTCTATCCAATAAAATACCAAGATCATTAAATGTTTCAACCATCTCTAGCCGCATACCATTCATCATGTACAAACCATTAACAGGAAGAGATCTTGAAAACACCATGTATTTGCATTTTTTTACGTTAAGGTCCATTAGGTTCAAATTACACCATGTAGTAAAATTATTAATATCGATTTGCAATAACCTTTGCTCAGTACAATTATTAAAGGAAAGAAGTATTTTGACATCATCTGCATACATCAAGCATTTAGAATATTGTAAAACCGATGGAAGATCATTAATAAAGAGTATAAACAAAAGCGGACCTAAATGACTGCCTTGAGGAACACCAGATGTGACATTAATAACATTATATTGTACAGTACGAAATTTAACACACTGTTTACGGCTTTTTAGGTAGGAACCAATCCATTTAAGAAGCGTCAAACTGAAACCAATACGGTCTAACTTATATAGTAATAAATCATGGTTTACTCTATCAAAGGCTTTACTGAAATCAGTATAAACAACATCAGTTTGTTTTCCATTAACAAAGCCATCATTGACTAAAGTTGTAAGTTCCAGTAAATTGGTAATTGTTGAGCAGGATTTACGAAAACCATGTTGCTGTTGTGAAATAATAGAAGACGCTTGATATGATAATGCCTCGGTTATCAATTTTTCAAATAATTTGGAATTGAACTTAATTTAGCTATTCCTCTGTAATTTGATACTACGGATTTACTTCCAGACTTAAAAATTGGAGTTATAAAGGATTTCTTCCAAACATCAGGAAAATATGCCAGTCTAATTGAATTATTATAGAGAAATGTTAGAAGAATGTATAAAAGATTTGCGCAACGTTTTAACACACAATTTGGGACTCCATCAGGCCCCGCAGCATACGACCATTTTAGTTTTAACAAGTTACTTAAAACAGTTTGTTCATTAATAAATGAAATATTTATAGATGATTCCGGGATAATGAAAGGATATTGAGAAGTGTTGTTGAATTTAGTTGTGGAGTATGTTGAAGCAAAAAAATCAGCAAACATATTACTTATAGAGATATCGTCTGATGCTTCGATGTCATCTAATTTCATTGAGGATGGAAAACCAATGCAGCGTCGTTTAGAATTAACAAACGAGTAAAAAGACTTAGGGTCGCTTTTTAACTTAGCCTTTATATTATTTAAATAATCATTACGAGCAGAACGATTCGATTTGTTATATTCAGCTCTAACTTTTATATAGTTCGTGTAGTTGATCAATGATCCATGTTCTTTATATTTCTTAAATAGCTTAGTTTTTTTATTTTTTAGGCGAGAAAGAAATTTTGAATTCCAAGGAGGACCAGTACTTTTTTTTGGAAAAGTCTTAGGAACAGATTTAGTAAAACAATTGTATATAACTTTATAGAATGACTTCAGCATCAGATCCAGATTATCATTACATAAAGCAAAAACATCATTCCAATTGATTTGTGACAAAGCAGAAGTGAGTGCATTGTAATCGGTTCTCTTAAAGCAAAGCTCCTTAATCTGTTTCCTAACATTACTGCATACTGTATAAGAAAATAAACAGGTAATTTCTAATGTTGGATGATACTGATCTTCAGGAAATGATATAGGCGATGCTCTTGAAATACAGAATTCGTTGGGTTCACTAACGAAAACAAGATCCAGTAATTTACCAAACTTATTGACAACATTATTAATTTGGAAAAGGCAATTGGAAGACAATGCATTAACAAATTCAGACATTAGGTCAGTGGAAAATACTGGAATTAAACAATTTGAATCATCTTCTTTATCCCATGAAATCGAAGGAATATTAAAATCACCAAGTAGTAAAAAAGACTCTAATGGTTTTAGTTTTTTAAAAATTAATTCGGCAGCTTTCTTGTGCTTTTCATATATTTCTATAGAAGATCTGGGAGGAATATAGGAACACATGATATAAAGTGATTTATTATGTTGTTTTACCAGTACGCAAATAGCTTCAATATCAAAGGCATTATTAAATAAAATCTCTTCTGCAGACAAGTAATTTATAACTGCAATCATAACACCACCACTCTTACTATGACCATTATTTCTATCTCGTCTAAAAATTTGATAGTTTGGACACAAAATTTCAGAATTATGAATACCTTTATGTAGCCAGGTTTCAGTAAATACAAATATATGTTTATCAAAATTAAAACTATCAGCATATAGGGCAGATAATTTAGTATTAAGGCCTCTAACATTTTGATACACAATTGAACTCGTATGGACGGAAGAATCAATTAGTTTTTTGAGAGAAAATTAATGAAGATCCTTTTCTTTTTGTAAGCCGCCTACTCTCAAATTTATGAGCTAAAATTGGAGTTTTTTAGTATGTTGCATAATTTTGATATTTCTGTAAAAATTTCTAAAGTTTTTCTCAAAAAAAAAGTACTTGGTCATATTAAATATTTTTGTGAGTTTAGAACAACTAAACACTGTGTTGTTCAGTTAGTTACTAACTGTAACTTTAACTGCATTTACAAAAAAAAAAAGTCTGTAATGGCAACTGAAAATTTTGCTGTTATTACGAGAAATTCTGCTCAAATTCTGGATCAACCCAGTGGTATTTTTTGCTAAACTTAGAAACACATGTCTGCTGACGTTTAGTACAATGAAATTAGTAGAAGAAATAAGTAGCCGCCACTAAATTTAGTAAACTTTATGTTAAGTGGAATTAAAAATTGGTTTGTTAAAATCAGCAAAAAATTTTAGTAAAGAAAACTTAATGAATTGTAAAATATAGCAAAATTTTAATATATAAAAAATATTATTAAAATGCACAAATTAACTCAATTATTTTTAGATACACTTGTTACACTTTAAAGCTGATAATTTCTTTGGAAATTGCCTTACAAAGTCGAATATACAAATATATATTTTTTTTTATCGAGCAAGATTTTTTATTTTTTTTATTTTCTTCAAAAAAAAAAAATTTGGACAAATTAGAAAAAAATCAAAGGCTTAAAAAATAGTAAAAAATAGTAAAATTTTAGCAAATCGGTTTTCAAAAATTTGTAAAATTATTGCTGAAGTTAGGAACAAAAATTTGTAAATATTGTGAAAAAGTTCTGTAATTTGTTAAATATAAACAGCAAAAAAAAATTTACTAAATAATAATTTTTTTACTAAAATTCAATAAAAAAAATAGTAAAGTCAGATTGAAACCAGTTTACAAATTTTTCTACTAACTTTTTTTCCGAGTGTGGCACATTTGTTATTGTTTCCTATATACAATTTTAATTTAATTGCCTTAATCTAATATTATGTATAGATAATACGAAAATAAATTTAAAAAATCTAAGACTTTCTTAAGTATAGAAGGTATTTTAAAAAACACCTTTAATGTACAAAATTTCAATGCTGGCGATTTGAAAATATTGTTTTGTGCAATCTATTGAGTTTTTAGGCAAACTTCAGTTAATATATTTTATATGAGATGTTTATAAATTATTTTAAAAATAATTACATCTTTAAAAAAATTTCTTAAATTTTCATTACAAAATAAAGTAATGGCATATTCAAAAGAGAATCAAACTAAATACCAATCTCGCAAATGTTTGTTATTATTGATCCATATATAAAAGGATGTCCCATTGCGAAACCTCATACCACACGTACTGACCCGTATTGTAAAATGTAAATAAAACAAATTAAATGGAGGCAAATGTAGAATATTTGTAACATATTGCTATTTTTGTTTATGTTTTCAAAAGAAAAAGAAAAACAGTTGGAAATATTTAGCATATACAAATTACACAATAATTTCACTGGCATATGGCCACAATTTGGGAACACGTTCCATAAATTTTCAATTGAAATACAGTCATCTTAATTCATTTCTAATGCAAAAAGTCAAAGAGGGATAATGCAAAAAGTAATACACTCACTCACCTGCCCTTTCAAATAAGAAGATCAAAATTGCAATACAACATTTGTCATGAAGATGTGAAAACAACCTTAAAATCTTGGTTTAATGATAGCAAACAATTGTGACAGACAACGATGACGACGACGACAGTCAAAGTTAGAGTGTGTGTGGCAAAATTCAAATTGATTGTTAATTTCCCCAGAGGACATGATAAACAAAAAGGAAAATTGTAGTTCTTTTATTTTTTTGTTTTTGCAATCTATTTTTTTCTAATGCTTTCTTTAAGGTATTGAAACTAACAAACATGCCATATAATGTGGCTTAGATATGCGTAAATAACACCTAAGGATCAAAACAATAAGATGATTTTTTTTTTAAATATTTTGTTAAAAAAAAAGAAAATTGATGTGTAAATATTTTGCCAAACAAAAAATATGATCTTTAGTGTTTTAAAACAATGAAAATTGAATACATTTGAGCAAAATATTTGTTGGCCAAGTATTAAAACACACTGGTGGTTACATTACATGGCTTTTAGATGAAGACGAGAAAAAAAAACTAGAATATTTTATAAAGAGACCCACTGTGCCACTACAGGATATAAATATGTTATATAGTGTTTCAAAAAAAAAAAACAAATGAATAACGAAAAATTACTAACAAATTTTGAAACAGCATGTTAAAGTTTTGATGTGTTACTTAAAGGCCTCAAATATTTGGGCTCAATTTAACAAGCACAACTGATGGCAAAGTGACCATTTAATAGACGAACAAGATTAGCCTACTTGCTGTTTTGTTTTTTTTCATTTCTCTCTTCTGGAGGTTTATGGTCTTCAACCATGTTCAACCGGTCCTTGTTTTGCTTAATATTACATGCCCAGCAGTAGATGTACAAGGATCCTGGCATGATATTCAACAAAAAGTATCGATACGCCTAGAGTAGAGTAATGTTGTGTGCTTGTGTGTGTGCAAAGAATTAGTTACACCCTATCCACAATTGTAATCATCGCTCAAATCCTCATTGCAACTGGCCAAAATATTTTGTGAAAGTCGCAGCGGGTTGCAACAAGACAAGATACAGTATCCTGCATACAGTGTACACAAAAAAATAGTAAACGATTTATAAAGAGCATAAAAGAGGGTAGGAAGAGAGCAAAGCAAAAAAAAAAAGGAGTGCAAAATGCAGATCAATATTGAGATTGATTGAATCCTGTTTAGTTTTATTATTCTATAGTTAGTTTGTTGCTGATTGTTTCCAACATTTTGGTTAACAATTAAGTGAATCTGTTCCGCAACTATGGTGGCATTTTCACAGTATGGCTTCTTTTCTAACTCTTAAGCAAAATAAGATCGATGGATGGATGGATGGATGGATGGATGGATGGATGAAGGAAGCAAGGGAGGATGAATATTGTACACATTTTGAAATATGACATTTCAAGACCATATAAAGCAAACTGAAAGTGAGCCATTTCGTGTTAGCAACAAAGCAGGTAATGACATGTGATGTTTGGAGTTTCAAACAATAGGAATCAATATATGGGCATACAAGGACAACAAATAAAAATCGTATCCTACATCCTAGAGAGAACGTGTTTAACTCACGTTATACGGTTGTTTTAGTTTCTTTATGAAAAAAAACTCATTTTCTACTTCATTAAAAGAAAGTATACAAAAAAAGTTATCAATACAATACTACATTCATATTTCGTCCTTCATGTTATTGGCACGGGTTCTATTCAATGAGTTTTGGATATCTATTGTGTGTTGTGTGTTTTTTTTTAATGTCAATTGCCAATTTTTGGTAATTTGTACCTTTTTCTGGAAATAATAAATAAAAATGTCCTTGATGCTGTGTTAGAAGATAACATAATTATGTAGAATTTTAATATATTTCAGCAATTTTTACAGACCACCCCGATAGAATCGAACAGAAACCCCTAGATTATTTTGAAAATATAGTAATTATTTTCTTTAAACCTAATCAAATTATCTCTGGGACATTTAAATATATTAGAAAGAAAGAAATTAAGTAATTATGATCCAGAATGATTTAATTGTACATTCATTCTTACCGGAAACCAGATAACCACATTCCAATAATTGATGAAATCTAAAATGGAATCATTCATATATGGAAAGAATCAGGTGGAGAAACTTTGTAAATGCGGTTTAATACTCATTTTCATGAGAGCTATAATATGAACATTGGGGTGTGATAGAGATTTGTGCGGAAAATAATTTATACAATTCGAAGTAGCGCCAGCCAGATTCCGTCCAAAATATACGCTGAAAATTTGGGCCCAATAGTGTAGGGTTTATATGTATATGTCGCACCCTGATAAAAAAATTCGAACTTTTCGAACAAAAAAAAAAAATAGAGAAGACAAAACCAAAGAAGACAAATTTGTCGTTCTTGCTTTTGCCTTTCTTTCGTCCTAAAGTGCAATTTTTTAAAAAATATATTTTTCTCCCTGCTTATTTTTTAAGTGTATTTTCAAATTTTTGACTTTTTTTATAGTGTTTTCTTACTTTTAATGCATATAGCATTTATTGGCATCATTGCATTGCATATTTGTTGCATATTTTCATTAAATTAAAATTATGTTTTAGTAAAAAAATACACCAAAAAATGCAGGCAAACCAACGATTTTTAGAATTTTTTTTTTAATTTTTTATTCAAAACATTTTCCCATTTTTTTAATATTTTTTTTCCAAATTTTAAAACTAGTTTACAAAATAAGGCCAACTGAACTCACTTACAACTTTGTGAAAAGGTTGGCTTTTTAATTTATTAAAAAGTGCTAAAATTAGTCACAAAATTAACTCTTGTTCAAACAAAAACTTTCTCATGACGTAAAATGAGATGAGTTAATTCTTATTTTCACTCTTTTAAATTATTTTTTTTTTTGCTATTTAAAGTGATAACTTTTCGAAAAAAATATTTTTAACACCCCTGCGGGTAAAAAATGGTCAATTGGGAATTGGGTGAAAACTGGACCGGTTTGGAAAATACATATCACTCCAGCAAAAAAAATAGTAGTCATTCTGTGACTATAACTTCTTTCATTGCTTCCTAAGCTTCAGTTGACATTCTTTCATGATTTTTTGGTGTTATTCTAAGGCACTTCCAAAAGCATTCATGTGTTCATATTTCAAATGCAGTGATCTGGATATAAACCCGATGCATATCTTAAAATATCACTCTTCATTACTTCTAAATCATAAGTTATAGTGTATCGTATATTTTTTTTGAATCTAAAGCATTTATTCAAATTGAAAAAATAGTTCTGATGAACTTTTTTAATTTTTTTATTAAATCATTTTTTATATTTTAGTTTAAAATTTAATAACAGTTAGAATTTATGCAGTTTTGCAATTTTTATAAAAGTTTTGAAAAATCAAGAAAAACTGATTTTTTTGACCTTTAATTGAAACTAGCTGGCCTGTCATTTGCATTTTTCAGCCTCAAATATTTATAACGACGCAATATGTGAATTTTTGCATATGTATTTTATTAAACACTACACCATTTCCAGTTTTCAATCAGAGTTTTTCAAAATAATTTTAAAATTGTGTAAAAAGTATTTCAAATTGCCCAAAAATATTTTAAAATTGTTCAAAAATATTTTAAAATTGTCTAAAAATGTTTCCAAATTGTACAACCAGTTTTTCAATTATCCAAAAATATTTTAAGATTTGTCTAAAAATGTTTTAAAAATGCTTTTTCACTAATGCAGAATTATTTATTTGTTTTAATAAAGAGTATTTGTATATCAATACATAAATTTCGCTTCTTTTAACTTATTTTTCTGCATTTTTATGAATTGAATTTTCATCAAAGCTAAATATTACAAAGTATATGAACATTTTCCACTCATGCATTCGAATATCTAATCATTGTATTATCATTGCTTCCTTAGAGTAAAGTATGAGTAATGAAAGTAGCTACATTTGAATACTTCCATCCTATGACACGCTTATGTTAAATTCATCGATGAAACCATCAGAAAAGAATTGATGCCTTTGCCATAGTAGTGATGCTTTTATTGCTTCTTTGGCAGCTTCATTTTTGCTGGGCGGATATTGTACTAACCATGCGGGAAAAAATTGGTCAGTGGGGAATTGGGACCTGTCCCGTGATGTGATTGGTGAAAACAGGAAAATACATATCACGAGATAGATGAAAAGTGAACCGGTTCCTAAAGAATGTTTTAAAATCCTAAATCACGTGATGGGTCTGAGAGTACCAGTCATGTGGTAGGTGAAAGCAGGATCGGTTTCAAAAGTACCTATCACATGATCGATATAAAAAGTCTCTATCACGTATTGGGTATGAAAGTACTAATCCCGTGTTAGGTGAAAACAGTACCACATAATCTGTTTATAAGCCTCTATCACGTGATGAGGTTGAGAATACGAATCTTGTGATATGTTCTTTGGGGTTAGTTGTATGACATGTTCTTTTAGACCAGTTCTATTACATGTCACATTGGACAATTGACCCCCTCCTAAAACAAGCCGATGTAAAGGTGACCGGTCCTTTTCATATAAAAAACCGGTGCCGTGACAGGTCCCTATCACAATGAACTGGGTCTCATGATGTGTCCTGGGATATGTTCTTTCCCGCAGGGAACTTTTTATGAGTTTAGTTATTATTGCTGAGTAATATTTCCATGTAGTGGCAACTCTGTTTACTGTACCAACTATAAGTGTGTTTGGAAACTGAAAAATTTGTACGAATTCGTAAAAGTTTTTACTGGAAGGTGTTTGTTTACACAAATACTCAGTAAGGGGAGAGCAAAATAGAAAGTAAAGCTACAGTTTAAAAGAAAACTTACTGGTTTTTACTGGATAAATTTTTGCCATCAAGAATTTGTAAGAAATAAAAAACAGCTGTTTAAAAAAAATATAATTGAAAAATAAAGAATTTGTAATAACACAGATGGAAGTACGGAATGTTCCTGGAGAACACCACATCTTATTTCCCTTTTTATTATTATTTAACAGTTTAATTTTGTTGTTGTTTGGTATTAACAATCAGCTATTTTAAATATCCTACTAATTCTTACAAATTTTCTGTTTGCGTTCTTCTTTGTATATTTTTCTTTTTGGGAGTAAATTTTGTCTTACACCCAATTCACACGACGATATTAAAATCACGACTTTTTTTTAATTCTCCTTTAAAGTAACTTCCAAAAACTTAACACTTTCAAATAATGATTTTGTCCCCATGATTTTAGGGTTGATTTATTCGCTTATTCTTCTTTACTTTCTTCTTTACAACCTGATGTGTATACCTAATAACACAGTGCTTTTGTATTGTAGAGCAGGGATGGAAAAGTTGATAAAATAAAAAAATGTTGCTTGATAAAAAAAAAATATAAATTTGCATATTCGAATTCGTAAAGCAATTTCATAAGAAATGAGCAGATCAAATTAGAAACATTTTTTATTTAATATAAAAAAATATATATTTTTAACGTATGTTCATTTTATGTAAAAACGAATTTTATATACGGTTTGTGTTCATTTTTATGTATATTAATTTTATGTAATGTTTTTGAAAAAAAAAATTAGTACTCTGAGCGTCAAAAAAGTACTTTTGATATATATTTTTTTTTTTTTTTTGATACCGAAAAAAATCCAATATTCCATCCCTGTTGTAGAGCTGTTGACACATTGAAAGAGAAAATCAAATGAAGCAACATAAGAATAAAATGAATGTGTGTAAAGAAAAATATGAAAACAATCACCGAGAATAGAAAACGTGATTTTTTCTCAACTCCGATTGCTTCTCTACACCGTTCGCCAACAAACTCAAACAATTATGATTTTCAAACATGGTGGAAAGTCGTCGTGTGAATTGGGTGTTACTCTCTGTAATTTTGTCACTCAGTAATTTTTACTAAACTTTACTTAAAAAGTACCCAAACGGACCTTATGTCTGCCACATTGCAAAAGTCAAAAAATAAAAAAATAACATGATTTTAAAAATATGACTTCACAATTGAAAAATTCTGAAAATATTAAATTACAATAATTTCAAACTTTTTCTAATTAACGCGGTTCTGAAAATGAATTCTGGTAGAGCAGAGAAAAACAAAATACACGTGTGTTGTCGTTTTGAAAGATCACATCGGAATTTTATCTTAGGGGGATTAAAGTTGCCCCCCTTTAGACTGTCCGTGATGCATATCAGTATATGAAACTATGTGTTTTTTACATCTGAGGTTAAGGGTATGTTCAGCAATTTTGTATAAAATATTAACGCAAATATTATTGTGCAATTTATTAACCCTCTAACTCCCCGAAATAACGGTAATTTTTGACTTTATTCTAACAAATCGTAAAAAACCCTAAGAACAAATTTTACTATTTATATCAAAGAATATGCAATTTTGACATGGCAATTACTTAAATTTCAACATAAACATATAATTACCCTAACCGAGCACTAGCAACGAAGGCTTTTGGCTCGTTATAGCGAAAACAGACGAGAGCCTTTGGTGGGAATCGAACCCACGACCCCCGCACTGATAAGCTAGCACGCTACCAACTAGCCTACCGAGGCGCTTTAAAATGATAAAGTGTTTTTACTTGAAAAATTATATTTTTTATCCTGAAACTTTACATGACCTAAAATAACTTGAAAATCTATACCATTCCAGGCCATACTTATAGCTACCATAGAGCAAGCTTATACCGGTCGGTGTAATCAGACCTAACGAAGTTTATAAACATATTTAGCACTTTCGCTCGCCAAAAAAAAATAAGTTATTACAAATGTTAATTTTTCATTAAAAATATATTTATATTTAAATATCTTTATACATTCATTCATATTTTCGAGCATTTACTTATCTAATATTTCCAAACAATTGAAATAACAACTTAATTAATCGATATTTACAGTAGAAATAACATGATTAAGAATTCATTAAATAAAAAAAAAACAATAAATTTGTATTTAAACTCAAGAAAATCAAGTCTTTCTTTTATTGTGTTTCTTTATCCAGAAGAAATTTCACTAGATTACGAACTATTGAGGTACAATTGAAAATATACATATTTACAAGAAACAAGAGGCTACTTAAAATTAATATAAAAATAATATTACGATAAATTTAAAATAAATAATAAATTAAAAAAAATAAGATTTCAAAAAAAAAAAAACTATTATTAAACTAAATACTTCAAAGGTAATGAGTGCTTTGGTATAAACATTTTTTCAATATTTTTTGTATACACAGAGAAAACTAATTTTTTTTATTTTTTTGCCAACCGAACTGTTTCGTTGAAGTCACCGATCTAATTGTTTGTGGCAACAGAAATTCTGTTAATACAACGGAATTTCGGTGGGAACTAAGACAATTTAATAATTTGGTTGTTGTAACCAAACCATTCAGTTGGCAAGTAATTCAATTGTCACAATATATCTGTTTTCTCTGTGTATTAAAAAAAACGAGGTGAATTTTTTTTGTTTTAATATTTCTGTTTGTAGGGTGTAATAAATAATGATAACGATGACTGGCAGAACATGCTATAAAAAACGACCGTTTTAATTTATGCCACCACTGCATTCGTGAAACCACCAAGTTCGTTTGGTTTAACAAAAAAAAAAAAAAAAGGTATATATAAATAATTTGTTGTTATTGCTGTTTTTTACATTTTGGATTATGTTTTCTTTTTTTTTTTTTTTTTTTTGTTCCTCTTTGGAGTGTAGTACTACCCATGTTAACTGGGTTTAAAGGGGGTTAAAAGTTAAACTTTATGTATTTGCTGCTTCTTTTCATTTGGCTTTTGTTGGTATAGTTTTACAAGAAGTGCGTGTCTTACGTGAGGTGAATTTGTTTAGTGAGACCAGCACTTGTATTCACTTCACTTTTAATTTCAAAAGTATATTGTTGAAAAAAAAAAGAACCGGCAAATTATATTTAGGTATCTTTATGTCTGCCTATCTATTGAAACCGATTATTTATTGCATTTATTGGCTTCGAGCTCGTTTTAATAGCTAATCAATAGCATATGATTAAAAAAGAAGATGTTGTTGCAACATTATAAATTCGCTTTCAGATAAAGACTAGCATCTTTGGGCCGGCCCGTTTTTCTTTCTTTTGGGAATAACTAAAAAAATTGGAGCTTTAACGGCTCATGATTTCATCTATAGTAAAACCTAGGCAACGCTTTGGTTTGTCGTTAGGAACTACTCTCGAAGAAGAGAGATCTAAGATAGGAGGCGAGGTTTTATGATAATGTTGAGGAGAATGATGAAGAGGAGAAGGCGAAGCAGAAGTTTGATGTTCGTCGGTGGTGGTGGTGGTGGTAGTGGAGGTGGTGGTGTTGAACAACTCTTCAGGTTGACTTGTATTCAATTCCTGGGTTGTATCATTATCACTCTCCGATGATTGTTGCAATTGCCCTTCACTGTGGCTTTGTAGATGACCTTTAAGATTGGCCCGTTGGTTGAAGGAACGATGACATATGTGACATTTATGTGGACCTTCTTCCAAATGGGTAATTTTGTGAACAGCCAAAGTACGTGACTGACAAAAACCTTTGCCGCAATCGCCACACTTGAAGGGCTTCTCTTTGGAGTGAATATAACGATGGTCACGTAAATGATCTTGTCTTCGAAAAGCCTTGCCACAAATATCACAAGAATATGGACGTTCATCCGTATGAGTACGTTCATGGATGAGAAGATTATAGGATTTCGTAAAGTGACGATTGCAATATTTGCAAATGAATTGTTTCTTTGGTCTAGTTCCAGTGGTACCAACACCACCGGTTAGTTTCACAGGCGATAAACCAGTACAGGCACCAAAACGGACAGCAGGATGTAAACCATGTAAAGCAGGTGTGTATTGGCGTATGCCATGCATAGGATGATGGGGTTGATGTGGATGCAGTTGATGGTGATGATGTTGCTGTTGTTGTTGTTGTTGTTGTTGTTGATAAAGAGCAGCATTACGAATCCATTGGTTCATAAGAATAGCTTGATGTTGAGCTGCCAAAGGATCCGTGGAATGAATGAATTGATTAGCTGATGTTGCATAGGGCGCACCATGCAGATGTTGTTGTTGCTGCTGTTGTTGCATTTGTAACCATAAACGATGTTGGTGTTGGTGGTGTTGTTGCTGATGTTGTTGCTGCTGCTGCTGCTGTTGTTGATTATGAGGTACATGCATATGTGGTTCCATCATAGAGACATATGATCTTGGTTGTATTTGTGAATTATTCGATCTTAATTGATCTAATTCATACATGGAATTTTGTGTTAGTATTTTTGTACAGACTCTACGATTTGTAGAAGAATCTGTAGGTGTATGTGGTGGTGTTAACAAAGGTGATAAGCTACTTTCACGTCCTTCTTCCTTAATATGAATATAATTCGAAGGGAAATCTAAAATAAAAATAATTGATAAGTAAAATTAAACATTTATTTGAAATCCACTGAAAATTTTCCCAAAAAAAATCATTGATAGAGTTCACAAGGTGTACTAAGTATTGTATGTGTTGTATTGTCCTATTATTTAATATAAATTAATGATTCAATACTCAATAAATGAGTTAAAACGAGACAACCATATGCAGGTACGTTAAGTTACGTATGGCTCATTTTAGCTTAAAAGCTGGATCAGCCATACGTAAACGTATATCTGAATAGCAAATATAAAGAGTTAAATAAGAACAGAAGATGTTTGCTGTGTCGTGTTTTTTGTTTCATTCTTACAAACAGATTTTCACGTTTCTTTAAGTGTAATGCGTAAGAATGAAACAAAAACGACAAGACAACATCTTCTTTTCTTATTAAGCATATTACATTTGATATACAGAGATATCGGTTCTTTCCTATTACACGTAACATTACTGAATTTAACACGTGCGTGTCACACGTGCGTGTACAAAAGTTTCTATTTGTTGTTGTATTTGTTTAATTTTTTTTTTGCTTTTTAAAGTACTTCTTAATTTTTCTGGGTTTATTATAAAACGTTAATTTTTACAACTAAAACTTTTAAAAAACTTCTATTTTAAAATATTTTGTTTAAAATATATAAATTTTAATTTAGCACGTAACGGAATTCCCAGTCAGCCTATGGCAACATATTGGTTAATACGCAATTTCGGTTGAAACCATATACAATTGAATTAGAAATGCATTTGGTTGCGATAACCGAATAATTGTGTTACAAGTAAACTATTCAGTTGGCAATAAATTCGGTTGTCACAGTCTAGCTAATAAGCCTAAATATGGGGCGTCAATAGTTCTTCCGCTAACTGGTATTTTTAAATATTTTCCAATTTCAAAACTGTTTTAAAATTAATCTTTTTAACCTCTCACATTACATTACAGATAACTGAACATAAAATATCAATAAGGTTTTTCTTAAGTAACAAATACCAAATGAAACTTAAAAAGTAGTTGTAGTGTCGCAGCAATCGTAGAAGCGAGAAATTAAATTAATCGCCCGCGATGTCGTAGTCCGATCGAAGTTCAGTACAACTGAAGAAACTGTGTCATGACGGCGACTCTTTCAAATTCCAGCTGGGGTGGGCGTTGCGGTGAATTTATAAGCACGTTGGACTGTTACACAGAATGTTGCGGGTTCGATCCCCAGCGACGGCAATATTAATTTAGAAAATAATATGTATGTGTTTTCTATCACTCGTACATAACTTAAGTTCTTCCTTCCGTGTTCCCATAAAATAACATAGGATGGATATGAACTAAAAAGCTTCAACAATTTCGCCAACTCTCCATAAGATGGCAGGCAACAAATGATCTAAGATTTATCATCTCGTGCAATTCAAGTGTTGCCAAATTTAAAGCCCCTCATCTTTCACCACTTTTCATATCTCATCTAACCCTTTCCAAATATTAAAGCAGGTAAAATTTCCTGAGTGTTGCTTCTGTTAAAAAACAATAATTTTTAGTCCGCAAAAAATTAAGTTTTAAATGGTAGTTGCAAATGTTTTGTCTCTGGTATTGTAGGTACAAATGTTAAATTGTCCAATCATCTATTATTGTGTCTTAGCACACAACTTGTGAACCACCTAGTTCATTTTTTAGAATCTATTTACCCGTCGGATAAACTAATAACTTACCATGTTCTCTGTTATTGAGTTCATCATCTACGGTGATATTGCTCATCGGTGAGGCAGATGTTGAAGACATGTTTGTGTGTTGAATTTGTTAAAAGTATTATCTTTTTGGTTATTTTTTTAACTTATAATAGGTTTTAGATAATTTTTCACTTAATTTTTTTTAGAAATGTTACGATTTTTTTTTCATAAAATTTTTTTCTTTTTTTAATTTTCTTAACTACCGCATCACTCTCTTTTCTTTTGGATGTGTACGATTCAGAGTATTGTAGTGAACTGATTTCAAGTTTGTTCTAATATTAAGACTTAATTTCATGAAAATTTTTAGAGAGTCAAAAACTCTATAGGAGAGCATATGAATTGAAGAATGTGTGCATGGATGCATATGTATATGTAGGATAATAGAGTAATGACCAGTGCTGCCATTTTATTCAAAAACGGTACTTATTACTTAATTTCATTAATTTTTGAAAAATTACATTTTTGTGTAGTTTTAGTGCAATTTCACTTTAGTTCATCATAAATTTAGTTCATCATCCAGAATTTTGAAAACTTGCAACTTTTTTCACAAAAATCTATTATAAAATAATTTGGGATATAAAAATATTTATAGAAATAAATTCTTTTCAATTTTCAAACAAAACATTTTTAGTTTTCAAAAATTGACAGCAAATTCAGTTCAATTAATTTAGTTCAAAAAACATGTATGAAAATGTATTTTTAGTCTGGTTCAAGATCGTAGAAAATTTGTTGAAATGAACATACAGTAATAAAGGAGAATGTAAAAAACACAAAACATAGTTAATAAATTTCATCTAAACTCAATAATAAAAAAATCAACTGGATGTTAACGTAAATAGCTTTATCCTTTGATTTGTGAGTTAAATAGAAATATTTACAATTAGCAAGGGCACGAAGAATGTTGATAAAGGTCGTAGCTGACCAGAAATTGTATTCCATTCAGCTTGTGTCTAAATAATTTTTTATATGTATTCTCCATGATTACTAAAAAAATAAAAAAATAAAAATTAATTAAAAAAAAATCTATGATCTCGAACCAGACTTAAAATACATTTTCATACATATAAGTATTAAAAAGATTAACTGTAAAATAAAAACTTCACAACAAAATATATTAAGTTGAATGATCAGATTTTTATATCGTTTCTTATGAAAATCACGCAGATTCTTAGATATTTTCGCCAGGAAAACAGCAGGTACAGAGAATTTAATTTTTATGTAATTTTTACAGCCTTATGTGTAATTTTTGAATTCTCCCTGTGGCAACACTGCTTTTGAGTTCAATTATTACTACCACACTGCTTTGTTCTCTTCATGTGAGTTGTTTTCGTTCGTAAATAACAGCTTTGACGGGTTGTACAACTGTTTTTTTTCTGTTCGTTTATAGGCCCAGCAACAACAACATAATGCGCAGCAAGTCACAAAGCAACAACATTGACTACTACTTCTACTACTACTAACTAAAGGAGCTCATCTGTTGTTGGGGTTGCTTTTGTTGTTGTGGTTGTTTATTATATGGAAATGGTGATAGCAAAGAAACACGCCTACCTTAACCGTTTTTCTCATACGATTGGTTTATTCATAATCAAAAATTGTACGTTAAATGGTTGGATGCCTGTGTGTGTATGGACGGTTAGATGAATGGTTGTGTGTGTGTGTGTAGTAGTTTATTACAATTGACTGTCATCTGGTGGTGGTGATGTTGGTGGATATAATACTTGTATCTTCTGTAATAGTAGTGCAAAGAAGTCAAAAAAAAAAAAAAAATAATGTTCAACCATCCCAGCAAAAACAGAGTTTCAACTACTTATCAAAAAGTCCGTGACTTTTCGAACTTCCCTAGTTGTTATATGAAATGCAACACTGCTCCCGTCAAGTACAAGCTGTTAATAGACTACTGTCAGATTTTGAGCAATTTCCGTCATTTATTTTGCGTTTAACAACAGGATTTTTCGATTAATCAAAAATCTCTTTCCACCGAGACATTTCTTTAGGTTTGGAAATAGGAAATAGTCACTGGGTGCTAAATTCGGAGAATAAGGCAAATGAGGGGGCAATTCGTAGTCTACCTTATGGATTTTTGCCGTGGAAACTAAGCTGTCACACGATTCCGTTGGTGGTTCTTACGACCAAACGCGGCAGCCATCCTGCGGAAAGCTTTTTCATACCCAAGTGATCGTTCAAAATTGAAACCACTGAGCCATGTGAGATGTCTTCCACAATATATCGCACATTCAATCTCCGATCGGCCAACACCATATCGTGAATTTTTTCAATTGTTTTGGTTGTAAAAACCTCAACTGGGCGTCCAGAAAGTTCGGCATCTTCCGTGCTTGTAAGGCCACAACGAATGTCAGAACACAACTTTTATACCATTGAAATCGATGGTGCAGAGTTCCCATAGTATTTATCAAGATTGACGTTTTTTTTCGCAAAAAATAATGTTTAATGAGCATTAGAAATTCACTTTTTTACATTTTTAAAAAAATCCACGAGGTTGTATGTTTTGAACAGCTGTTAAACGCAAAGTAAATGACGGAACTTGTTCAAAATTTGACAGTAGTCTATTAACAGGTGGTACTTGATGGGAGCAGTGTTGCATTTCATATAATTACGAGGGAAGTTCGAAAAGTCACGAACTTATTGATCCGCCTTCGTACCTTTGTTCGCGATGACCCCAAAAGTAATGAGTGGGCATTACATTCTCACTTACACAAAACACAAAGTAATGGGTGGTCATTACCCTAGGAGTACCCATTACTTGTTGGGCATCGCGAACAAAAGTATTTAAGCACGTAAAAAGGCTGGTTAGTAGTTGATACCATGTTTTTGCTGGGATATTCATCCCTAACAGCTGCAACCCAGTCAGTCAGTCAGTGAGCAAAGCCAACAACTCCAGCAGAAGCAGCAGCTTAAGCGGAAACTGTTAAAAGCTGCTGGTTGACGGCTGCTGCTGTTATGTTGCCACTATTGCTGACGTTTGTCATCACCATCATACATAAAATGTTGCTCTATATCAGCAATATATAGACACACACACCGACCCAAACACAATTCTTAATGGCGGGTTAGGGGGTGTTATTGGATAATGATAATGGCGTAGTAGTTGATGGTAGTGGTGGAGGTGTTGTCAATCGTTGGGTTAATATTTTGTGGAGGATTTTTTTATTGGTTGTTTATTCAGTTTTTACAACGTTGCCTGTGTGTGGATTAGTTTGTCTTGTTGTATTTCTTTTTATCTTATTTTACTTTATAGTCTATCAAAAAATAATGTATTTTTTTAATTTTTATTATATCCTTTTTTGTATCCTTTTTTATGTTCTGTCAACTTTATCATATCAAATTAAAGAAGTTATTTAAATTCTTTTTATGTTGGAAATTTCATTTTATATGTTAATTATTTATTTTAGCTTGAGGTTATTTCTCTTATCGTATATAATGAGATATTTCAAAAGAAAAAAAAAAAAAAAAACAACACATTAAAAATTAACTATAAAAAATGTTAAGCGGGTCTAAGACAGATCCATTGCACATTTTTAGCCAAACTTTGAAGATATATCAGAACAATACAATGCACCATTAAGATTATTTTTAAATTGTTTGTCTAAAAGCGGTCGCTTGTGGAACTATTGAAACCAAAGTTAAGGGCGTTGCTATAAGTTTTCTATACCTCATTTATATAGCAGCGCCCTCCTTTGGTTTTTCCATAGCACTTAACCCCATTGAAGTAAAAATAACATAAAAGTGCTATGAAACTAGAAAGCTTTATTATGCGACCCGAACAATCGGTTAAAATAGGTCGATTATTCGGTTAAATTTTTAATATGGATTTTTTCGTTTATAATTTCTTGACACTTCGTAATTTTCTAACTTTGGCTAAAAAAAAAATGGCAGGAATAGCAAACACTAACCATCAAATTCTTTTAAAATAGAAAGAGATCCATTGGAAATTAAATAACTTTATAAGCAACTCAAAGTAAATAGTATGGCCTTTAGGAAATACGAGTGACAATTTTTTAATTTTTGTTTTAATTCCTTTTAAAATTCTAATAAATGTAAATTATATTTCCAGGTCCTTCAAGACAATGTTTTTTTTTTTTTTGTTTTAAATCAATGTTGTCAATTTTGTTGACGTTAAAATCTTTTAAAATAAACATCTTCATGTAGCAAATTATTTCTATTTAATTACCTTGCGGGAAAAGGACCTATTTTAGGGCACGTCACGTGACCGGTTCATTGTGATAGGGCTCGGGCTTGCCCTCTGTGACATGTCACAGGACTGGTCTAAAAGTACATGTCATGTACATTTATGTCACGTGGTAGGTACTTTAGGAACCCATCTATTTTTGACCTAAATCGGGACATGTATTGTATTTTCGGAATCGGTCCAGTTTTTACCTATCACGGGACAGGTCCCAATTCCCAACTGACCCCTTTTTCCCGTAGGGTACATACATATTTGTGGACTTTTGACAAAAACTCTAATTTCAAAAACACACATTTTACAGACGTGCTAAAGCACCTTAACATAAATAGAGCAAATTAATTATTTTAAGCTCGATTATTACATATATTTTGATCTGGCAAAAAATCTCTCCAGAGCCCAAAGCTTAAGAAAAATTAAAACCCCCAGAATAAACAGAAAACCTATTAAGGCCCTATTACTGAATGTCAAATTAAACTTTAACAAACAGTTAAATACAATTTTAACTGGAGAAAAATTGTGTAAGTTAACGCCCAGTACATTGTGAAAATAAGGCTAATATGTATATTTGGCTTCTTTCATATCTTATTAGTAATCAAACACATCACAACGTATTTTTATAACAAGCACTATGACATTACATAAGTAATATAAAATAATAGCAGAGTATGCTTTCAATATGAAAATTTTATTTTCTTAATAAAAATTACATAACAAATTGATAAAAACTTAAAAATATATGAAATTGTGTAATTCTTATTCTTTTATTTGTCAAGAAAAATTTTCAAAGTTTATTAAATTAATTTAAAGATTTGCTAATCCTTACAATATTATTTGCACAAACAAAAAAAAAACTTACAATTTGCTAGGTGATGTCCTGAGATGAATATGGGTACTCAAAAGTTTTATTGACTACAACAATATTTGAAAAATATTTTAAAGTCGACTAAAGTGCTTTTCTCAAAATTCCACAGATATTTATTATTTTATTTTTTAGGCATAAATCAAACTAGCATTTTTTTAAAAAAATAAACATTGGCAGATTCTTATATTTTTTTTATAGAAACCTTTTTTATCCACAAGGCCTAAACCAGAAAGTGCCAGTGGCAGTGCTGTGAAACTTTGTTCTTGAATTTCGCGAAAACTATTTAAAAATATTTTTAAAAATTTATTACTGAAATTTGTAACAGGCTTATAAAAAAAATTTGTTGTTGTTTCATATGCTAATTTGATTTATAAGTGCGTTATATAAAAATCAATAAAATGTCTATGCATGCGGCTGTATGGGGTTTTTAATTTTTTTACCCAAGAAGAGCTGTCAATAATTTAATAGGACGCACATGGACCAACACAAACATACGACACCATCTTTTCTTTATCAGAGAGATTGAAGAACTCTGACAATTATGACAAGGAGAAATATGAACTAGCGCTTAAATGAATAATCGTTGTTAAAATATAGTTTAATAAAAGTATGTCGGAAGACATATTTTGGCACGAGAAAATTAAAATTAAGTATCAGACTGACTTCTCATTATTTTGGTTTAAATGCATTTAATAAAATACTCAAATGCCGTTTTTTATTCTTCCTTAAACATTTTCATTAAGGATTTTTGCTGAAGGAAAAAAATAATTCCAAAAGTATGACAAAAAGTTGATTAACGTTTTTTCTAAACAACATATTTTTCTTTTAATAAAAAAACCTTGAAAAAATAAGAATTACTTTCCATAAAATATGTATAAATAATTTTTCAGAAATTGGGAACAAAATTCTATGTACGCATTATTGTTGCTTCAAAATATTTAGAAGAAAACAAAATAATGAAAATAAAGAAACTAGAATAGTAAAACATAAAAACTAGAATAGTAGAGCATAAAAAACGTGAGTGCTAAGGACTTTTCCCACTAATTACATTTTAGTTTTAAAAAATTGTTCTAGTTTTATTTTTCAAAAAAAAAAAAAAGAACAAAAAATCTCTAGGAAATTCTAAGACAGGACAATCTGTAGGACGATAAAGATGTCGCGGTCTTAAAACTATTTAAGCCTGGCCATAAAAGAAGAGTCCTATATTTTTTTATTAATGGCCTTTTATAGTTCTTTAAATAGACAGCAGTTTTTAATAAAGGTAGGTAACCTTTTAACAAACAAAAAAGAAATTGCTGGTAAATAATAAAAGAAGACAAAATACAAAAACGACTCGCGTTAAACAAGAGATAAATAAAAAATCAAGGTAATCAGATTGTTTGTGCTGCTGCTTTAGTAGACTGACTAGGTTGTTGAACAAAAAAAAGACACGAATTTTCAACATTGGTAACCATTTTCGAATTGACTTTTTTGATGGAGTGAAGATAATAAATATTTCTTGGAACGCCCAGGACTCATCCCAGCAAAAACATAGTACTGACAGGTCTTTACTGTGTATATTACCATGTAATGATAGGTCCTTACTTTTTCGATTACTTTAAAAAACAAAGTAATGACATACTGGTAATGGGTGAAAGATGTACTTATTTTGTACATCCAAAATTATAGTTTACTATAAGTTGTTTTTTACTATTATATCTATTAATTTGTTTTGATAAACTTTACAACAACATAGACAATACTGCTGTAAAAAGTGATTTTTTAACAATTTTAATATTTTAAAGGCTCTCTAATGTGAAATGGCATTGAAATATGAACCTAATGTTGGTATTTTAAAGTTTTTTTATAACTTTAAATACAAATTATTCTTATCTTTTTCTAAAAGTAATAAAATTTTACTTGAGTAAGATACACTATTGCTGATACATTGGCGGAAGTTCTCACCCCACTGATAAGAAGTGCATGGCTCAATAATCAAATTCCTGCAGATTGGAAAGAGGGTGTCGTAGTTACAATCCCTAAAAAGGGTGACCTAACTCAGTGTAAAAACTGGCGTGACTACAGTGCTTAACGCAATAGGGAAAGTGATGGCAACTTTAATACTACAGCGAATCTCACCAGTTGGTTATCCAATGAAGATCTGGACATGGATCGGCCATATTCTCAGGCGACGGACTAGTGATATTGCTAGGGCTGCACTAGAGTGGAACCCTCAAGGTCAACGACAACCAGGCAGACCACGTAATACATAGATCCAATGCATAAAAATGAACATGAAACAGCTCGAAGAACATGGAACGAAATTAAACTGCTTGCCAGAGACAGAAGTAGATGGAGAGAATTTGTTGTCGCCCATGTTCTCCGTGAACTTTTTATTTAAGTATTATATGTTACATTTTTATATTTAAATAAATAAAGGACACATATATATATATATATATATATATATATATATATATATATATAAAGTTTGTAAAATTACTACTATAAAATAGGTTAAGTTTAATATTACGAAAATTCGGTAAATATAAACACCAAATGCGTAAAACAGTTCTGTACACATTTTCATGTACAATAATACTTACACAAAGTGTTTTTAAACATAATATGCTTACAATTAAGCACTTTATGCCTAAAATTAGTATTCTTTTGTTATATTAAAATTGTACGCACAAAATTTACAAACCTAGAATGGTAATAATTTTTTTGACATTTTAAAATTATAAAGGAATTAAAAAAAAAAGAAAAATTCTAAAAACAAATAATTTTTTTTTTTCAAAATTGTCAATTGTTGAAGAAATTGTGATAAATGTATATTAAATTATTGGGTCAGGAATCAAAACCTTCAAACATCCACCAGAAAACTGAAATACTGCATCAAATTTGTATATTTATAAAGTTGGCTCTTTTAGAACGAAGAAGAGGACAAATCATATCGCACATTACAATAAGCCATATTAAAAAAAATGGTTGATGTATTTTATGTGTTATAATAAAAATAAATTTATTGATTTTATTGAAAAAAGTTTTTTGTTGCAGTTGAATTTTTTGCAATTGTTAAGCATTCAGAAATGCATTTTTAGTATATTTTCCCTTAAAACAAACTTTTTTACACATAATTTTAGTAAATTTACAAATTAATTTTAAAATTTCCTTAAATATTTACGCAATTCTAATGTAAATTTACACATAATGTGTGCATAATATTACGCATAATGTGTGCATAATATCACGCATAATGTGTGTATTTTTTCGTTTACGCACACAGAGTAAATTTACCCAATTTATAGTAGGAGTACAGTTTCCTACTATAAGTTGGGTAAATTTCAACAGAAATTAATTAGATATATAAGATACACTATTATTTTACTACCTACTTTGTTATTGTAAGTAACCACATATTTCTCCACTATAAATAACCATGTTGCACAGTGAAAATAGATTCATTGTGACAACAGAATTTATTGCCAACCGAATGGTTCGGTTGGAGCTACCGACATATTTGTTAATATAATAGAATTTCGGTTGCAACCATATTTTTCAATTGGATCAGGAATACATTTGGTTGTGACAATCGAATAATACGGTTACTGCAACCAAATTATTTAGTTGGCAAGAAAGTTGGTTGTCACGATGAATCTGTTTTCTTTGTGTGGTAACACAATATTCTCACTTTTTTTTGTCAGCGAGAGGGACATCAAATTTGATGGATCGGTTTTGCGACCCATTTCTTCTAATAGACGACTTTGGGACACAGATGATGAATGTGGACTTAGAATTTCAAAGTTAGCAATATATTAAGAATTATTTGCAAAATGATTTTTGTAGGAAAGTTAAAGTTTGCAATAGTATTCCCTATACTTGTATATAATGTTGAAATTTCACTTTTTCACGATTTCGTTAATAAATAATCTAGCAAGAGAAATATGGCCATGACTTATAATTTGTACCTTTAGTAAACACCACTTGATTTATGAAAAAATTCCGTACTTTCGTAAAACTGAAAATAAGTGATTTTGTGTACCTCAAATATAAGAAGTCTGCAACAAAAATGATGGTTGGTAAGCACTACCTTTTCATTATAACGGCAGTCGTCTACCGATACGAAAATTATAAACCCACGATTCCAAAAGTGGCATGTGTCTTCTAATATCATGGGGTTTATTTCATAGTATTACCTGTTATATTGGGTTATATCTGTAAAATACAGTTATAAATCGGTGTTGCGGTAGTTTAGCGTTATTTTAAAGGTAGTTTAAGATATTTAAAATTTTAACCGGTTAAAAAGAGTGGAATAAACCCGATTATACAAAAAGACAAATGTCTTTAATGGAATCGCCATTTTAAAATTTTCATATCGGTCTTAAAGTGGCTGTGGTAGCCAACTACCGTTATTAGGAAAAGGTATTGAATGCCAACCATGACAAAAATGTATCTTTATATATATAATTCTCCTGTACGTGTGTTAGTGACTGCACTCCTCCTTAACGGCTGGGCCGATTTCGATGAAATTTGTTGTGTCTGTTTTATTTGATCCCTGAATGGTTTAGATTCACAATTGACCTATATGGGTACAATGGGCGTGGCACCTCCCATACGAAGTAAAAATGTATTTTTGTATATCTGGAGTACTGTTACAGTGGGAGTCTTCAAACTTTGTGTGAGCTTTTTTTATAATAATACTCATAATCTCCCAAAAAAATGAGTGCCATCCAAGCAATGGGCGTGGCACCTCCCATACGAAGAAAACATTCATTATTGCATATCTGGGGTACTATTAAAGTGGGAGTCTTCAAACTTTGTGTGAGCTTCTTTGATAATAATATTCATAATCTTCCAAAAAATATGGGGGATCCAAGCAATGGGCGTGGCACCTCCCATACGAAGTACAAATTTATTATTGCATATCTGGGGTACTATTATTGTGAGAATATTCAAACTTTGTGCGAGCTACCTAGATAATAATGTAATCCTATTCCTAGGCAGAACAACGTTTGCCGGGTCAGCTAGTGTATTTATAAAATTTAAATAAATGTCATTAATATATATAAAACGCATGTTTTCTGGTCTATACCAACAAAGATTTTATTAATTAAAGAGAAAAATCCAAAAATAAAGGGTGGTCCAACCATAATGCACGATGTAAATTGTGTCACACCTTAACGTCAGTTTTTTTCCTAAATTAATTTGACATTTCATTGTTTCAGTGTTTGACAAATTCAAGCATGAAGAGATACACAATTGAACAGCGTGTTAAGTTTGTTGAAGCCTTTTACGAAAATGGGCGTTCAAATCAAAATGCATTTCTTGTTTTTTTTCATTCAGCATATCGACCGGTATAATGTGCGCAAATTTCAGCAAACTGCGTCTGTAGGAAATGTGAAAACACCTGTGCATGCTCGCCCAGTTCGTTCTGCGAAAAACATTGCTGTTGTTCGCGATAGTGTGGCATGAGGTCGGCCAAGCAGTTATCGTGAATGGTGTTTGCTATCGCGAAATGCTAACGGACTTCTTGCAGCTAGAAATTGAGGATATGAACTTGGACGATATGTGGTTTCAACAGGATTGTCCACTTGCCACACAGCCAACGAAACAATGGCTCATTTGTACGAGAAATTCAATGGCCGTGTTATCTCACGTCATGGCGATGTTAATTGGCCGTCACGATCATGTGATCTGACACCGTTGGATTTCTTTCTTTGGGGATATTTAAAAGAAAAAGTGTACGTCAATAAGCCAAGAAAAATTTAAGAGCTAATGGATGAGATAATTCGACACATTAACGACATTGAACTTTAATTATGTCTCAGAGTCATTAGAAATATGGACCATCGGATAGAGGTATGCCACCGAAGCCGTGGCGATCATTTGGCCGATACTTTGTTTCACGCATAATTGTCATAGTTCCTTTTCTCATAATAAAAAATATTATTTTTGTTTTATTTACAATTAACATCGTGCATTATGGTTGGACAACCCTTTATAATTATTTTAAAATATGCATCTTGAAAAACTTACTTTATTTCTTGCCAGCAAAGTAAATTCATACAAAACGAATTTAAAACAAAAATGTTATTAAGTTTGTATTTCAGATTAAATTTTCTCAAACTTCTGATGTAAATATTGTGATTCTTTTGATGAAATGTGCTAAAATTTTGCAAAACCGATTAAAGGATTTTATTATATTTGCAAATACCAAAAATAAGTGAGATTTTCACATTAATTGAAAGAATTTCCCAAGTCCTTCACCTAATCGAAATAAATAGACATGGTTTTTAAAGTGCGGAGTAAATACGATACCTTACAATCATATTAATAATACCTTACAATCATATTAATTATCCTCAGGTAAGAAAATTTTAACAAATTACTGGGATTTCGGTAAAAGTTAAATTTGAGAATATTTCAAAAAGTAGAGCTAATCCACATCCTAAAACCTATTAAAATTTATAGGCCTCATGTCCGATGCATTTTTGGTGTTCTACTGTGTTATTGGTACGTCTAATTAACTTTAAAAATAAAGTAAATTAAATAAAGTAAATCCTCCATACATGTTAATGAATCCCATGTCCATACATGCAACCATATAATTGAACTTATATAAATATTTTTCACTGGGCTGTTAAAAAATTAAAAAAAAAATACTACTTTATACTAAATCAACTATGCAGTGTATTAAATGAAGACAATAAATTCTTATAAATATAAATTCGTTTAAATTAATATTAGCAACAACAAAATCCGCGGATAACATTTTTTTGTGAATATATAAAATTGCTTATTTATTAAGAGGAAGAAAAGTAATTTTTAACAGAGTTCATCGTCAGTAATTAGTCAATTTTTTTATTGGAAATATTTTGAATATTTCACAGTTATTAAAGCCATATATTGTTTTTGAAGTCATTATTTAGTTGACGGAAAATATTAATTCTTTCGGTATATTTTTTTAAATATACGTTGGCGGCTAAATAAGTTCATGACTTTTTAAATTTTCCGCATTGTAACTGAAAGGGCAATAGACATGTGCCAGTTGACTTCTATCAATATTTGAACAGGCTGCGTCATTTACTTTGTGTTTGGCAGACATTAATAGCAGACTACCACGTGATTTGATTTAAGGATTGGGGAGAAAATTGCAAAAATCCATGAATTAGGCTACCAATTACTCACTCATCCACCAGATTTAGCCCCGAGTGACTATATCTTGTTTTCAAACCTGAAGAAATGGCTCGGCGGAAAGAGATTTGACTTCAACGATGAAATCATCTATTTCTATCAACTCGACATATCTACATACATACATACAAACACGTTCACATCGATTTATTTATCCATCTGTTTCGTCCGCATTTTCTATTCTCATCCTGAACAATTATTTAACAAATATTTTATGTAGTCTTTTTTATGCAGGGCTGCCAGAAAATATTCCGTACATATACGGAATATTTTCCATTTAAAATGAAATAATTGAACTAATTATTTATTTTTTTGTACATATTTTATTGATATCAAAATTTGTTAATAGCAGCAGGATTCATTTCACAATTTTAAAGATTTTTTCTTTACTATACTAAAAATTCAATTCTTACTTTTTATATTCATGTATGAATATGAAAAAATTATTTGGGAATTTCAAAGACAAAATTATTATTTTTATTAATTTCTACAATAAATTAAGTACTAAAAATTAAAGTAAATTGCTTTCGGGTTTCAACAAAAATTTGGAATTGTTTGACCACAAATCGGTAGTTTGCATATATTTTTTAACAATATATCGGCAAAATGCCAAAAAGTCGGCAATTCTAATAGGCCTGGCTGACTATATAGTTAGTTGGTGTTGGTGTTTGGACAACTTGTTGTTTGTTTATTTTCTTAAATCATGTGACATGTAATTATTACTACTCTTTGCTTGAATAAATAGAATTAAAGAATAAATGCCGCTTGTTAATCAGTTGAACATATGAGCGAGCAAGCAATCATATGAGAACATACACGTACGTTTTAATCATTCAGTGACAGATTTGACTTGACTGTTTCGTTCGCATGTACGTTCATACCTACGTTCATTTAAATATTGTTAATTGTTTATGTTTGTTATGTAAACATATAATAATCGTCGTCAAACAAGCAACACAAACAATTATTGGACATTTGTGTAATTTCCAGGATGCGGCACTTTTAAATATTTTTTTGTCATATTTTCCGCTGTTTGGGCAAATCTATTATTATTGTTGTATGTATCTTTTTCTTCAGCGTCTTTTGTTTAAAGTGTTTACTTATTTAAAACAAAAAAAAAAAAAATAAAAAACCCAAACATCTTTGCATCTGACCATCCACGCTTAAAACCGGATGGCCACTGGACGACGGTATTGTTTTAGGAAATTTATAAAAATTAAATGTGGTAGTTAGAGATTAGAAAACTAAACAGAAAAGTCAATTACAAAATCCTGAAAAAATACAGTTGGGAAGTTCCTACCATAATATTTAACAAATGTATGTACATATTTCCAGAATTTGATAAAGTAATCACTAATCGCCAAATAACTATTTAAAACTAGTCATAATATTTTAAAACCATTAAAAAAAATTCAAAAAATGCAAAAAACTTTCTTTATAATACAACTTTTCTACTAAACTGACACAAAAAATGATTCTTAAATTCCTCCAATTCGTTGAACGACAAAGCCATAGTAAACTAATTCTGCAATTGATGCAAGTTAGAAAATAATAAAAATTAAAATTTTCTCACGCAATAGTCATCTTTAATTACTTTTTCTATTGAATGAATTACAGAATTAATTGACTATTGAAAAAATATTTCTTTTTTTGTGCTGGCATTAAAATTATGATAAATTTTATTATTTTTTTAAATTAATTATCAATCTGTTAGGATTAATGAATAGTAGTATGTACTTACAAATAATTTTTAATTTTAATGTAGATATTGTTTCATTCACTAACCTGAAATGAAAAAAATATTCAACTTGTTTATTTCTTTAAACAAAATATTATACCATATTCTTAAGTTTAAAAAGTATACATATCGCGCATCGGATTTTTAGTACGCATTTGGGCCATTGGCCAAATATGTTCGATCTTACTTTTTTCCTAAAATTCATAAAATAGACATCTATACCCCATTCATACTGAGCACCTAAATATGTATTTTCGTTATTTGAAAGTTGAAAGTTGAAAACTTGAAAAAAAACGAAAATACATATTTTGGGATTCAGTATGAATGGGGTATATATAATTGGATAGAAAGAAAACCGGGATAATATTTCAAAGTTAGGGCATTTTAGTATATTTTTAATAATAAATAATTTGTTTTCAGACACTTTATTTAAAATCAAATTTAGATGAGTTGCTGCTTAGTTATAGAATCGCACTTTCACAGATCATAGTTAATCTCTACACAGAGAAAACAGATTCGTGCTGATAACCGAATTTGTAACCAATCGAATGGTTCAATTGTGGTAACCGAATTTTTTGGTTGCTACAACAGAAAACCAGTTGAGACATGACTGACTCACTCATCGCCCAGTCCAAACCGCTAGAGCTGGGAAGATGAAATTTTGTGTAACTTCCCTCTCCGGCATAGACAAAGATGGGATTTTTTGAAATTTTTACTGACGATCTGCCCAATCCCCTTTGGCTAAAAACCTGAATTTAAAAATATACGTTTCATGGAGTATGAGCTAAATCACTGATAAGTGAAAAGTCTTCATAGGTGCATGTAACATATTTTCATAAGAATACTAAATACAGTACATAAAAAGTGTTCTTAAAAATATACCAAATACATTATTCTTCAAAAGATTACAAATAGTTGTAAAAATTATTTTAAAGAATGCATTGAGAGTATTATTTTCATGATAATAATAAATGTTTGAATAAAATTAACGAAGTCTCGTTAGAACTTTTTATTAAATTAGTGAAGTTTTATTTAAATTTTCGAAAATATAATAAGGAAATATCACACAGAAAATTAAAATGCCAACCGAATTGAAAAATGAAAATCGATTGCAACAACCAATAAATTCAGTTAGAACAACCGAAATCAAACGTGGTTCCTGAATATTTTGGGTGTTGTCACCAAAATTCAGTTTTTAACTGAGTTTTTGTGGGGAAACCCAATATTTAGTTTCATCAACCTACTTAAGTAGTAGCAATCGAATTTCAGTTGGAGACTGATACAATTTTTCTCTGTGTGTAGGAAATTTGAGGCTATTAAATAATTTAAAAAATTTTTTGAAATTATTTAATTGCACTTCCTTTGCTACTCTTCCAACCAGAAGGGACTATAATACTTCAGAAGTAGGAACCTTTCACTTTAAAGAAAAACACTTAATTATAAAAAATCATACTCAAACATGTACAATTTATTTGCAAAGAACGATTACTAAAAAAGTTTTCACAATTTTAAAGAAATATCAGGTACGGGGGCGGATCAATAAGTCCGTGACTTTTCGAACTTCCCTCGTAGTAATATGAAATGCAAGAATAAGTCCGTGACGTTTTGAATAAAACACAGTTTTTTTTTTTTGCAAAAAAAAAAATATTTTTCAGCATAATCTTCTTTTAGCTCAATACACTTAGTCCAACGTTCCCCAATTTTTGTATACCTTCCAAAAAATAGGATTTTTCGAGGTCCATAAAATAGGCATTTGTTTGATCAATAATTGCATCGTTGGAGCTTTCCACCGAGCCATTTCTATAGGTTTGGAAATAGGAAATAGTCACTGGGGTCTAAATCCGGAGATATGGCGGATGAAGTACCAGTTCGTAGCCCAATTCATGGAATTTTGCCATTGACACTACACACGTCACACGATTGCAAATGCGGCACCCATCTTTCAGACAGCTTTCTTAAATCCAACTGATCATTTAAAATCGAAACCACACTGCCATATGAAATGCCTTTTTTCGATCGGCCAACACCATATCGTGGGGTTTTTCGATATTTCAATTGGCCGTCCAAAACTTTCAGCGTCATTTGTACTTGTGCGAACACAACGAAAGTCAGTAAACCACTTTTTTACCATTGAAATCGAGGGTGCAGAGTCCCCATAGTATTTATCAAGCTTTTTCTTGGTTTGATTAACGGTTTTTTTTTCGCAAAAAATTATGATTAATGAGCACTCAAAATTCACATTTTTCCATTTTTAAAAAATCCACGAGGTTGTATGTTTTGAACAGCTGTTAAACGCAAAGTAAATGACGCAACTTTCACAAAATTTGACAGACAGGTGGTACTTGGATGTGTGTTATATAGTGTTGTATTTCATATAACAACGAGGGAAGTTCGAAAAGTCACGGACTAATTGATCCGGCGTCGTAATAAAAATAAAAAATTTCATTGAATTTAAACTGCTTTCTTTCCGTTTATAAAAAAATTAGAGGGTAGTAGGAACCAAGATACCTGAAGTCACTATTAGAATTTGACGTCGGATCCAAAAATGTAGCCAACTAAGAACAGTGTTATAAGATACATATGTTATGATCGAGCTTTAAATAACAACGCAGGAAGCAGTGGCGTAGCTAAGTCATCAAAGGCCCGTGTGCAAAACATCAAATTGTACCCCTAATAAAAATATTTTAAAATTACTAACAAATTATAAAATTACACAATTTTCGCAAAGTTCGTCAAAGGTTATGAATCAAATAATCTGATAATATAAATTGTCTCACTCGATAATACAAATTTCGCGTTCCATTTTGTTCGTATAAAAATGGGTCAAACCTTTTGTCAGTTTATCCCTAACTCGCTTAGTTTTCGAGATAGCGGCCATTTTAAAAAATTACCATTTTATAAAATGGCGAATATCTAAAAAATAAGCGATATTTGCAAATCAATTTTAATGTTTTTGTATTTTGTTTTAATTTGCAAGTCAAATCAATCATAGAATTATGTTTGAAATGCTTTGATTTAATTGAATCAAAAAAGATTCAAATGAAATTAATTAATCAGTTATGATTTTTAATCTGATTTAATGAATTGATTTATAAAATATTGAATCAACTCGCTGGTTTACAAAGAGAATTATTTTTTTTCGCGAATTAATTCAATAAAGATTTGTTTTTTACAGGTCTGCATGACGGGGCTGTTATTATTATTTGAAGCTACTTAAGTACACAAATAAATAAATTTATAGAAAATAAAACTATTTACCCAGGGGTACCCAGGGACGTGACAAAAACATAAAAAAATCGAAAATCGTCTTCAACTAATCTTCAACTTTAGCGGGTGACTGGAATAACTTTTTTTTATCTACCCACCCTACAGGTAAAAAAATTATGAATAGATGTAAAAAGTATTTATTGATAGTTTTCAGCCAAATTGGAATTTAATTCTAATTTGCGCTTTTCACTTAAAAACCGGAAATTATGCAACAAAGTAAAATTTTTGTTTTTTGAAATCGAAATTTTTTGCACGATAATTATTCCTTCTCTTTTATTAAAAATAAACAAATTGGTCGGGTAAAATTTGCATATTGTCGAAAACTCAGATGAAAGACGCCAGTCGAAGATCAGTTTTTCTTTGAAAAATAAATTATACATTCATAAATTGTGTATACATTAGAGTTATAACTTTTTTTTGCAAAAATTTTACCATCACTACGCATGGGCAATAATGTATTAATAAAAAAAATTGTTTTTTCTGGTCATTTTGGAATAAAAACTTTCCGCATGAATGCAATTTTTTAAAAGTACTTTGATATTTTTTAATGGAATATTTTATTAATAAATTAATATGTGCATAGTCAAGGAAATAATTAATATTACTTATATTTAATTATTGCATGATATGAATTTTAAATTAAATGTTCGTGTTGACAAAAGATACATATCTTGAATTTTGATGGCACGTTCTGCACAAATAATACTACGCTTCTGCTTTGGTATAACGGATTCTGTCTAATATCTGATAAAACACTCATGAGCTTATATAAACAGCGTCAAAGATAAATTTAAGTATGCAAAATTATCCTCGCGAAATCGATCTGAAAACCAAATATCGAACCATGGACTTCTCATAAACTGACATACTTCATATAAGTCGGCTCGGTATTTAGATAAAAGAATGAATGCTAAAATGGCAGGAATTGTTCTAGAATTCCAACGAGCGTTGCTAATTGGGGAAATGGTTTTGAAATTGATATAAGGAGATTTATTATTTATTCCGAAGTACCTGGAAGCAATTCTGAGCTCATGCAACAATTTCATAATATCGGCAGAGAATTAAATGTATGTAGTCATTGCTATTATTTTTACGCATTGTGCTCATCATTCTGCATATGCAAAAAAAAAAAATTAATAATATTTTTTAACAAAAAACTCGAAACCTTAAAATTTAATGTCTTGTGGCTAAACTGGACCTTGAAGGTCGATATGTATTGTTTGATTCAAATTATTTGAACTTTTTGCTGAAATATTAATTTTTAGTTGGAATAAATAAAAAAATATATAGTACAAACTTCAAGAAGTCTTATGCGGAAACTTTTTCAAAGATCGCGAAAAAGTAATATCGCAATTCTTTGTGATTTTTTAAGTGCAAAAAAAAAAATCAAAAGTTATTACCCTGGTAGACATGAATATTCTTAAGTATCCCTAAATATGGACAAATATATGAAAACTTTTTTCAAGGTCATTCATAACAAATATTGTAAAACATGTTAGTTTTTTTCTAGAAAAAAAAAATTTATCAAAATAATTACAAAGAATGATTTTTGTCAATGTCAACAAAACCATCAAAAAATTTCATATTTACCTAAGTAGCTTAACAAAAATACACAACATTGAAAATTAAAATTAAGTTCTTGGTAAAAATTCAAGTAGAAATAAACTACACTATGAAATGCTCTAAAATCATGAAAAGTGACAAAAACTTAAACGGTTACCGAAATAGAAATAAAAATTATCCACCATAAATTTGTCGATGTCCATAAAGTCAAGGTTAAATGCGTGCAGAATTGACTACCATTTGCTAAAGACAATAAAATTTAGTAAAATTTTAAACAAAATTATAAAAGGTGACCTCTAATACATATTATGCTGTAGTTAAAACTATGAAAAAAAAAACAATGCACACACAGACAGATACAGAAATAGAGTGGTAATGGGATAGAAAATTTTAATAGCTGGGTGATTCCAAAAATTTTCGAAACGGGTTTCAGAAACTTGTATATGGATATCACGTTTTATAACGTGTATGATGAGGTTTTAACAATGTATCTGTAAAGAGGCTGCTTACTTTTGCAAAAATAAAAAATTTCTAAATGTAAAAGATCTAAACTTTCATATGAGATATTATTTGTAAAAAGTAAGATTAGTTTAAACCTTGCTAAAAAAACAATAATCCAACTTTGAGCCGCTGTATACCGTGAACTACACAAAATTTTAAAAAATCAAAAACAGCACAGTTATCATAGAAAGATGGTATTGGTTCCTGTGGAATTTTCCAAAAACTACTAAAATCGGTTCGGAAATATTTGGAATGGCTCAACAGCAGTAGTGGTATAATGATTAAAGTGCCCACTGTAAAAACCAATGAAATTATAGCAAATCTCTCTAATCCGCCAGTTTAATTTACGACTTAATGCGTAAACTGGTAGAAAATAAACATAAATGAAAAACATGCAAATATATGAGGTGATCCCGGAAATTTTTTACTTGCGAATTGACAAAAATCGAAAAAAAACATGACAAAAAATAACCAATTCGCTTAATTCAAGAAAAATAAATTGCCCAACGTATTGAAAAGGGTATTTTAGTTGCGACAACCAATAAATTCGATTAGCACAACCAAATTCGAATGTGATTACTGAATTTTTTAGCTGTTGGAACTAAAATTTAGTTGTATTAACCGAATTTTGCTGTGGAAGCTAATATTCGGTTGTACCAACCAATTTCAGTTTAAGAAATTAAATTTTATATGGAAATTGACCAAAATATTTTCTTAAATTATTGATCATAAAATAATGATCCAGGAATCATAACATAATTATGAGGGACGATTATATGATAACATTTTGAACATACTATGATTACGTGCGAACATATTATGAAAAATTTAATATAACGTATTTATTTAGGACCATAATATGGTAATTTTTGAATCATAATATAACTGTAGGGACCATATTATGGTAAAACTATTTCATTATCACAATATGATAACCATATTATAGTACAATTATGGTTGGCACAACCATAAACCCAAAAATATATGATGCTCTTCGAATATGATTGCCCCAACCATGTTTTTTCTTTGCGTGTACGTGCCTCTGAATTTTTTGTTATATATCAGCTCTCTCTCTCTCTCCTTTAATACACATCTTTTGAGTGCTCGTCCGTCGCGAAATTCGCAAGTGCAAAATGTTCGGGACACCCTAATACATATGCCTGACCTAACCTGCACTATGCAGTGAGAGTCAGTTAAATTACAGTTTTGGGTTAAAAGAGAGGTGTACCCTTTACCTTAAATAAAGGATTGGCAGAAGGTATTTGTGCAGGGATTATGCCAAAATGACAATTAAACTTGTTTATACCTAACTGACAACATTCAAATGAAACAAAAGAATGTAGAAGTCATGCCGGAAAATAACTTATTCAAATTGTGGACAAAAAAAGGCAATAAACATCGTGCTGTAGGTTGTACGGGTTGAAAAGCAGAAGGTAGCAAATAAAATTTTACCTTTAATCCCTTTAGTTAGAAACACTAAATAAAAGATAACTCTGGAAAGAAAGATTAGTTGAAAATATTGTCAATATTTTGAGAAAAGGCGTTGAATGTATAAATGTGTAGTTCCATTTTATTTGTATTTGGCACTAATTTGCACGCAAAACTAATTGATATGATTTTGTAAAGAAATTATAGCACAAGGAAAATGTATTTTAAATGAACCTATATTTCATTAAAGTGCTGTGAATTGTTTTGAAAAAGGGTTTAAAATTTTTAAAAATCATTAATCTAATCCTTTCTCTTACACTACTTAAACTATATTTATGTTAAGCCTTTACTTAGTTGGTAAAGGGTATTCTGGTCTCATTTAAAGCCACTAAGCTCCTCCTACATTTAACTACTGATAATTCTCATACAACAAATAACCAAAATATAGTAAGTATAAATATTTATTGACAAATGGTACCAATTTTTTTTAATACAAATTACTTTAAATCAATAGGATTTGTAGGAATACGAATGCACAATTCAGATAAGTATACACTACTATTTTTAACGCAAGTGTACTTTTCCATACTCCGCCCTCTTTTCTGTTTGTAGTTATTTCCCCCCAATCTGCCTGCCACTGTTGTAAAGCGTTGTTTTTATTAGCTTTGATAATGTTCAAATATGGCGCACAAGGGGTGTTATAAAACTTATATGCCGACACTTAGGGGGGGTTTTTTGATATACACCGCTGGCCTGGTAATAAATATTTAATACCAACTTGTTCAGTAAATTGATTTTTTTCTGCAATGACGTAAATTTGTTTATTAGTAGTAAAACTTTAATCGGCAATTTTATTCAATACGCTACACAATTGTATTTCCTTTTGAACTAATCATTAATCATCCATGTAAATATAGAAACTTATCAGTAAAATGCATTCCAAAATTGGGTTTTATTGGTCTTTTGAGTATAAGAATTTTATATAAAATATAAAAATTGTTGGCACCATTTTTGATAGAACCACACAGATTCATTGTAACAACCGAATTTCTTGCCAACCGAAAGGTTTAATTCGAGCCACCGATATGTTTGTTTGTCGCAACAGAAATTTCGTTAATGCAACAGAATTTCGATTGAAACAAAATATTTCAATTGTACCAGGAAAACATTTGGTTGGGACAACTAAATACTTTGGTTGCTGCAAGCAAAATATTTAGTTGGCAAGAAATTCGGTTGTCACAATGAAGAAACATGGTTGGGGCAATCATATTCGAAAGCATCATATTTGTTATGGATACAAAAATTCAAAAATTACCATATTATAGTCCCAAATAAACATGATATATGGAATTTATCGTAACATGATAGCACGTAATCATGGTATTCTCCAAATATTATCATATTATTGTCCCTCATAACTATATTATGATTCCTGGATTATCATTTTATGATTCCTAATCTCTTTAAATTTAGGAATATTTCTACTAGAAAAAGTCATTAGAATATAAGTATTTTTAACGATGAAAAGTCTTCAGAATCTATAAATTTTTCTTTCAAAGAAAGGCCTTAGAATATAAGTTTTTTTTTTGGAATATATGAACTTTTATCTGAAAAATAGTTTGTAGAATCTGATAATTTTAGTTTTAGGCAATGTCCATAGAATCTAAAAATCTTTTTATCAGAAAAATTTCCAAAGATCTAGTATTTTGTGCAACAAACCCTTTAAAAAAAATCTTGGGTTCTACAGGCTTTTTCTTATAAAAAATTTGTATTATTATTTTGAGAACTTTTTACAAGAAATTAATTAACAAACATATTTAAAAAAAATTTTTTTTCAATATAATCTTTTTGACAATGAATTGATTAGTGTAAATAATATTATATGTATGTATTTTCGAAAATCCCTTTAAAAAAATCTTCTAAAGCTAAAAAAAATAATTGGATCTTAATGGGTCAATTGATGAAATGTTTTAATGGCATGTGAAAGGTATTTTCTACCCATCTGATATTTGTTCAGTTTTAGTAAACATTATATAATTGTTTGACTGAACTGATAAACTTTTGTTTTTAATGAAAACAAGACAATATAAAGTATGACTGTAAATGTCAAAGTCATGTTTTACTTTATGTATAATTATTTATTGATTGTTGCCAGCATTTTATTGTTGCTTCATTATCATATTTTTTTCATAGTCAGAATTTTTGTTACCACAGTATGGTCACAGCCAATCATGTTATAAAATATAAGGTGCCAATCATAAAATAGTAAAATATTTACTAAATAATTATGGTAGCGATGATGTTGATGGTTAGAAACCGAATAACTAGGTACTGACAACCATACCCGAGTGCAGTAAGCACAATATAGTAGCAGTAATCATATTGCAATCATGCGTGCAGGCTTGATAAATTACAGCTAAACTAAATTAAACTAATTTTTCTGTCGTACATACACCTTTCAAAAATTTGGGCTACAGTGAGCTGATTTTCATCTTAACATTAGATTTAGATTACGATCCAGAAATTTGTAAACTTAAGGGTTCAAATATTTTCTATTGCAATTTGTGGAAACATAAATATTGAAAAAATTTTAAATACAAACAACTTATTCAAATTAATGTTTGTTATTTTTAAAACAATTTTTTTTAATTTTTAAAAATTGACAACACATATAGTTTAGATTGCCAAATAATTTAGTACCCGGCTAAAAATCGTTATATATGGTTAAACCTGTATTCGCAGATGCTCATAAACATGTCTGCATGTCCATACATGGGCACCTAAATATCCATACATGCTTCCACATGTGTCCATACGATATTTGTAAGATAATTTAAGAAAGATAATTAAGTATACGAGGAGTATAAAAGTCCGTGACTTTTTGAATGAAACACAGTTTTTTTTTGCAAAAAAAAAAAAAATATTTTTCAACATAATCTCATTTTAGCTCAATACACTTAGTCCAACATTTCTCCAATTTTTGTATCCCTTCCAAAAATAGGATTTTTAGAGGTCCATAAAATAGGCATTTGTTTGATCAATAATTTCATTGTTGGAGCTAAATCTCTTTCCGCCGAGCCATTTCTTTAGGTTTGGAAATAGTCACTGGGGGCTAAATTCGGAGAATATGGCGAATAAGATACCAATTCGTAGACCAATTCATGGAATTTTGCCATTGAGACTACACACATGTGCACCCGTGCATTATGCCCAATTAAGTGCAAACGCGGCACCCATCTTGCAGACAGCCTTTTTAAATCCACACTGCCATATGAAATGCCTATGGCATCAACAACCTCAACAATCACATTTACTCTTCGATCGGTCAACACCATATCGTGAATTTTTTCGACATTTTCGAGTGTATTGACCTCAATTGGCCGTCCAGAACGTTCAGCGTCATTTGTACTTGTGCGACCACAACGAAAGTCAGTAAACCACTTTTTTACCATTGAAATCGATGGTGCAGAGTCCTCATAGTATTTATCAAGCTTTTCCTTAGTTTGATTGACGGTTTTTTCGCAAAAATAATGTTTAATGAGCACTCGATGTTCACTTTTTTCCATTTAAAAAAAATCCACGAGGTTGTATGTTTTGAACAGCTGTTAAACGCAAAGTAAATGACGGAACTTGCTCAAAATTTGACAGTAGTCTAATAACAGGTGGTACTTGATGGGAGCAGTATTGCATTTCAGATAACTACGAGGGAAGTTCGAAAAGTCACGGACTTATTGATCCGCCCTCGTACATTTCGATTTTTTTTATCATTTGGTATAAAAAGTAAGAAATTTTTTCAAAAAACAAAAAAAATTATATTTTCCCCACGTATTCACTTTTAAAATTTTCAATTGATTTTCGCCTCGACTTTTTGTTATGCAATCGGTACCAAACTTCTTATTAAATGTTTTTATATACAAAGGACACAAATTAATCCATTTGTGGACTTTAGAATTCACCTTCATCTTTTTAAAACCCATCTAATACACGAATTCTTTTTTTTTTCAGTTCGATTTGAAAAAAATTAACGCGTACCCAGTGATTTGATAAAACAAACTGTTACGATTGTTTTAATTCTTAAATCAATATTGGATTTGAACGTGTTCCATTAAAAGAATTCACTTAATTTAAACTTTCGATTTAGATTAAAATTAAATACGATTTATGGCGAATTAATTCTTTAAAGCTCTGCTTATACCAAAAAGAGTCGGTTTAAAATCAATTTCTCTTCAGGTAAAAGTCTTTAGAGGTGTTTTTTATAGAAAAAAAATTCTCAGATTCTATTTAATTTCTATAGATAGAAATACTCAGCATCTTAGACTTTTCTATACACTCACAATATTATTTTGTTATTGTAAAAACAATCTAAAATACCTATTAAATTAAACAAAAATACAATTACAAAAAGGCATACTGATTTTTTTTTTTTATTTTCAATAATTGTTTAATAATCTACAAAAGTAATAAAAACAATCGAGTCGTCTTAAATAATCATCAATCTTTACCTGACTAAACATTAGAAAAAAACGATTTTTGTTGTTGGTTTTTCAAATTTAAATTTTTTTTATAAAAAAAAATAAACCATAAACAAACCATTTTGATAAAAAAAATGAAAAGGAATTCTTTGCATTTATATTTTTAGAAACAGAAAAACCAAAATTTACTTTTTACTGAATATATAAGTGTAGAAGAAAATTGTTCAGAATCAGTTAGACTCTTAAAGGACAAGTTTTTGAAATGTGACGGAGTTTCATGATGGAATCAATGAAAACTTGGAAGATATATCTGTCCAAAAAGTTTTACTATACAGAAGCAATTTGAAAAATTCTGTTTGTAATATTAAACATCTTTCAAAGAATATTTTTGTCATTTTTGTGAAAGGAAGATAAAATAAATCAACCTTTATTTCTTCTTCGCCTTATCTCATATTTAAAGGGCAAAAAACACGGCCCGAAATGATTTGAAACTTCTTTAATTTTAGCTTTTTAAAAATATTTTTCCACAATTGTAATAGTTTTTAAATACCTTTAATTTATGCCCGTAATTTTAAGCAATAGAACCTACCGGTGCATAGATACATACTGGGCTTTGTTCGTATGCACGGTAGGTAACTGGGCACTGGTAGGTATCTATTGCTTGAAAGTACCTGCAGTTTGCTTCATTTTGTAATCCTTTAAAAATTCCACCATCCGTTTTAATATTTTTGGTAATACATCTGCATTATGGGGAGGAGGAAAGATGGAGTAGTGTTTGTGCAATTGATTGGATTACATACAGCAAACGGATTAAATCTGAACTACGCTAAGAATATTATGTAGTTAACTGTTTGTAGTTTAATAAAAAAGTTTTCCGTTTCATTTAAAAATAAAGGAACATACATTTATTTTTCAAAGAAATATTTATATTAACTTTTTTATACATTTATTCGAAATAATTTACTATCATTTACCGATTTTTTTCAGTTTCATTTATTTTTTTTATTTGTTTGAAATTTAATAAAAATTTACCCACAAAACGGAAACTTGTGGTTTATTTGTGTCCGTAACAGTTATTACAAATTTAAATTTTGTTTGCTGTCTGTTTCAAAAAAAAAATTTTCAAAAAATTTCAATTTGTTTTTTTATTTAAATTAATTGTATATATACAAAATTTTTCAATACAAATTACAAGAACTTCATAAACACACATACATATACAAACACATTCATACAAAAAGTCTTTATAGCTTCATATGCATATATACATTTTGTATTGTACGAGTATATTAAAAAAAATAAAAAATACAAAAACGAAATAAATGAAAAAAACATTTATTTTTTAAGGATTGGTGGGTAAAATTTTGACATTTATTTTAACTGATTATATCATTTGTTTCTTACGGATGTGTCAGTTAATTAATCAACATTTAAAAATAAATAACAAATGGCATTTAATTTAAGTGAAAATTAAGTAGACCGGGTTTTAAATGAAATATCATTTCTTTTTAAATGATATTTTCAGTTATTTTAACTTACAAACTATTTGAAGTGTATGAGCAAATAGTAAGAATAGAATTTTTCTCTTTAATAAATTAAAAAAACGTCTTCTCGATTTTTTGGCCACCTATGATCTCTCCCAATCCATTGGCCAATTAAGAGCACAAAATTATCTTCGACTATATAAATGAGATAGGTCCGGCAGGTATACCGAGGAATACATTTTTATGTAACAGGCACGGCTTGACTTATTTTATGAACAATATATTGTCATAATACAAATAAACTCACTGCGATAATGCAAATTTCGTTCCCAATATGTACTGTTTCTATTTTACTTGTTTCCCGCTTCATTCCATTTCGTTCTACTTCACCTTGTGAGCACTTGCCATTTAAATACCTTAATTTACTTTTCTTTTTTATAAATTGCTTTTTCAATAACAAACATATATTTTTTTTTAAATAAAATAAATTTATAAAAAAAGAAAATTTGATTATTAAATAAATTATAAAAACGTAAATTAAAGTATTTCAATGACAAGTACCCACAACCTGTACTTTTTACTTTTATTTCTCTCATCGCTTAAGTTTTCGCAAAAAAACACAGGTAATTAAATATATATGAATCTAAAGGAGATAAAAAGGTGCTGTATTCATGTTATTTCTTTTTCTAAAAATATAGTTAAAAAAAATTAAATGCCTTCACTGCTTTAAAAGCTCTAAAAAAATTGTCAACTCAAAATACAATTTAACTTTAAAAGCATTAATGAAACCAATATTTGTTTAAGGTAATGATAATAATTTTATTATCATTGATATCAATGCAATGCTAATGAAATTATCAATTAACTAGTCCTTTCAATTAATAAATCCCACACATGAGATTAATGTTTAGTTTTAACTCATTTTAGCTCAAATCGATACTTAACCTTTCATAAAATATTTCTTCGTAAATGCTTTCAAAAGTGGGATTACTCATCCAATGGTTGCACTGAAGTAATATATTAAAAAAAAGGATTTAACGAAATTAAACAGTTAATCCACTTAATTTAAAATCCTGTCTATTTAAAATCTTGCAGGTAGTACAGCAAATATATAAGGAATAATAGAAAACCCTTTGACAGCTAACCAGAATTACTACTTGTATTTATTTATATGTCCTTAATAAAATGTGGTAAAATATGGGAATTTAAGTCCGATGCAGTGTTGCCAGAGAATTTATTTTTTTAAAATACCCACACAAACAAAATACCCTTTTTCGCCAGACAGAAAAAATTACAAATTTTTTTTTGTAATATTAAACATAGTTCATAGAAAACTTTTGTAAATACAACAATGGAATATGTAAACCAAAATCTTTTTGTTATTGTTTTGAAACTTTAATTTTTATTTTCTAAAAACTTTTATATGAAAAATAACAATTTACAAACTTTCCAAACAAAAATTGTTAGAAATGGAATTTGAATTTAAACAAATATTTTTAATAACTTAAAATTTTGTGATACTTTTATTTCTGTGCACATTCTCATACTTTCAACGACAACTGCGGTTCTTTTTAAACATTTAAAAAATTCCAAAAATAAGTTTTTTTAAATTTAAATCTGTTTACTTAATGAAAATTCAGCTTAGGCATAAGAACTTTACTGAAACATCTGCTAAATGTTTGAAAAATATTTAAAATTCGCCAAAAAAATCATACGATTGTCAATCAAAAAGTATTATCTTTAATCGTTCGTCAAAAAATAATTTTTATACATAGCCTTTTATACAATTATCTGTCGAAATATGTTTATTTTACTTAATAAGGCCGAAATAACTGTTAAGAATATTTGTATTAATTGCAAAAAAGTACCTACATTTCGACTTTTTAAAAATATATATCCATTTTTTCCCTTCATTGCTACCGTTCCCTACTTCTGGTAACACTGGCCCGCGGTGTTCACAACTAAACTATTAAAGCTTATTAAGAAAAGATTTATTATCTCTTGTTTCTAAAAATACTGAAAATATTTCCTTTTTGAAATCCTTTATATAATACACTTTCTTCGTAGGTTAACCAAAAAAAAAGTCAAGGCAAATTACATTTTAAGTAGGGGATTTTAATAATAAACCCATTGTGTTTGTCTTCCAACGAAAGTTTTTAAAATTTTAGAAAAGACTTCTTATATCCGAGGTATTTAAAATATGTTAGAAAGTTTAACACCTTCTTTTAATTTTAAATGTAATTCACACCGAAAGGATTAGTGTAAGGCATACTTGGGAGTTCTTCATTAGCATTGAAATTTCATTGGCATTACTTAAAACTAAGGAAATTTTTAAAAATATCATTATCATTCAATGCGTGAAAGATGAAAAACTTCAAATATGCCAACACAGTAATTGCGCGAGATGATTAACCTTGGAACAGTTGTTGCTCTTCATTTGATGGAGAGTTGGCAAAATTGTTGAAGCTTCTTAGCCCTTTTATTATATTTTTTTTCTTCAGTGAGGTTAAGTGCTATGGAAACTCCATAATAAATCGAACCCACAACCTTCTGTGTAACAGTCCAACGCGCTAACCATTACACCACAATGACCACAAATTATAATGATATCAAACCAGTGCACAAAAAACCAGTTAAAATTGGCGAAAAATTCGACTGCAGATTTTTTATTACAACAAAAATATAATATGTGTATTAGCTTTTGTGGCAGTTAGCGTGTGTTATCTTATTGAATTAATGAGATGAAAATTCATTAACATAATTGACGTTAAATAATGCTAATGTTTTTTTCCATTGAGGCAATAATAATTTTAAAGAAATTTTAAATAATTACCATTGGCAAAACATGTTCTCTAATTGATCAATCGAATCGAATTCATCAATCAATTGCTAAAAAAACGTAAAGTTAAAAAACATGTTCAAATAAATAAAAAAGTACACAAATATATTTTAACCGAAAATATTAATTTTAAATTTTAAAATATTTTGTTGACATTTCTTAGGACATGGATGGAGGGCATTCAAATATTCGGCACAGCCGATTCAAATATTGTTTAGCTGTTTTGATTTGAAATTATTACGAAAGCTGTCAGATAAATCAGCAAATATTTTGCTACCAAAAGCGGACAACGAGATGTTGTTTTCGACATTATAGGAGAGCGGGTCAATAAGTTAGTGACTTTTTGAATGAAACATAGGTTTTTGGATAAAAAGTCATAGTCTCAATATAGTTTCCTTTGAGCTATGTACACTTTGTACAACGTTTCTCCAAATTTTTTATAACATCCAAAAAATAAGATTTGCCGATTTCATCAAAATATATTTTTTTAAAACTTTTTTAAAAAGCTGGTAATTGCTTAACTTAAATTTTTGGCCTTTTTGAAGCATTTAAAACAAAATTTACAGCTTTTAAATTCATAAACAAATTTTATTTAAAACTTATATAATGTATACGTTTTATATTAAGTAAATTTTGATTGTTTTTGTAAATTATAAACTCTTTACCACATTATACATACGGCATTTTTTGTTAAAAAATTTTCATTTTGTTTTTCGTATATTAATAATTGTAGAAGTTGGCGGCGCAGGCGACAATTTTGATTTTCATACAATATAATTCTTAACAAGTTTCAAAATTGCCAAGCTCTAAGACGCAATGTCATAGAAAACCAATCGCTCTAAATTTTCATAAGATCGTCGGATGCTGCAAAAACCGCATATCGCAAATTGATGGCTCTTCCATTGTAACACTCAGAATATAATGTAGTTTACTGTTTGTAGTTTAAAAGTTTTCCGTTTCATTTAAAAAAAAAAAGGAATTTACATTTATTTTTCAAACAATTTTGAAATAACTCCAAATGTAATTTATAGAGCATCAATTGAAATTCAATAATTTTAATTTGTAATTTTTTTAATTTCAATTTTATTCTTTCATTTCTTATTTTTTTTTTAATTTCAATTATCATTTTTAGGCCACTTTGTCTAATTTTTATAAAAAAGCCTTATTTTTATCTCTATATCTATAACTACTTGTTTTCAACGGAACTTCAACGGAACACGAAATATAGCATTTATATTGTATGTCCTGCTCTAAAATTACTAAAAAACAAATAATTTATTTTTGAGCCCCTATGCTCCTTATAGGAATGTCGGGAACATATACATAATTTATTTGTTAGCTTATGTTATTTTTAATATTTTATCAAATTACAAATATTTTTATGACAAATATTTTTGTTTACATTTAAAAGAGAAAAGCCAAGAATTGCCAAGACTTGGTAGCATTTTTATAAATTCTTACTTTTAAACTACTATAACTACTTTGAAAGTCTATATAAGTTAAATCGTTTATTAAATATTTTCAATTTCAAATACATATAAAATCTCTGAAATTTTGAGGATTTCAGTCAAGACTGAATATGGTATTTGAATCTCAGATTTTTAATTTATAAAAAATACAATAGGAATCACGAATTTTATTGTTTTTAAAGAAGATATACAAATTAAATAATTCCATTTAGGACCTGTGCGAGGTAGCAAAACGAATTCTAAAATACAATTTTTAAAATTTCATAGAAATTTTGATACCTGAATTTAGTTTTAAAAACAATAAACTACATACATTTTTTCCTAACGTTTTTATTATTTTATTGTTTTGCTGATTTTTTAACCCAATACTGAGTAATAGCAGATAAGGGTAGTCGACGTGTAAATCAACCTTTAATTACTCCTTTTTAAGAAAACGTTCGAAAATAGATAAAAGGCGTTAAACTAAATAAAAAAGGCAAGTGATCGGCTCTTAACAACTTAAGTGTATTTTGGGTTGTTTTTATCCAAATAATATTACGAGTGTGGAAATTATTTATTATAAAGAAAGGAAAATAATAATAATTTTACACTTAAAATAGTTTCTAAGTTAAAATAACAGAAAATGTCATTTAGAAGAAATGATATTTCATTTAAAAACCGGTCTACTTAATTTTCATTTAAATTAAATTCCTTTTGTTATTTATTTTTAAATGTTGATTAAACAACTGACACATCCGTAAAAACAAATGATATAATCAGTTAAAATAAATGTCAAAATTTTACCTACCACTTCCTTAAAAATAAATGATTTTATCATTTATTTGAAATCGTTTCCCTTTTTGTATATTTTTAAATACAATACAAAATGTATGTAGCTATAGACACTTTTTGTGTGAGTGTGTTTGTGTATGTATGTGTGTTTATGAAGTTCTTGTAATTTGAATTGAAAAATTTTATAAATATACAACCAATTTAAATAAAAAAAATTAAATTTTTTAAATATTTTTTTTTTTTTTTTGTTACAGACTGCAAACAAAATTTCAATTTTTAATAACTGTAACGGACACAAATAAACCACCAATTTCAGTATTGTGGGTAAATTTTTATTAAATTTCAAACAAATGAAAAAAATAAATGAAACTGAAAAAAATCGACAAATGATAGTAAATTATTTCTAACAAATGTATAATTAAGTTAAAATAGATATTTCTTTCAAAAACAAATGTATGTTCCTTTATTTTTAAATGGAAAGGAAAACTTTTTTTATTAAACTACAAACAGTAAACTACATAATATTCTGAGTGTATAAATTAAATTGATAGAAGCGCCTAAATTTAATTTTGTACATATTACAAAGTTAGGTAACTGAGAGAAAATTGAGAAAATTTCCCTGATTTCAAAGCAAATTTTTATCAATTCTGCACAAATTTCCGCAAAATCTGGTAAAACCCAATTGGACTTGCAAAAAAATCAATTGGGCTTGCAAAGAAAATTAATTGGAATCAAAAAATGCAAGCTATTTTGTATACAGGTTGGTTGAAAAGTTCCTGCGCTCACCAAGAGATGGCACTGCTAGCTCCAAACTGTTTTTTTCTCAAGTTGATATAACTGTCCTGAGAACACATGCAAAGTTGCAAGCCATTCTGTCAATTCTTTCTTTGTTTACAAGCCATTTTAAGTTGACGTGTCATTAATTTTTTTTATATGGAAAAAATTTAATATCGTGCAGTCATTAGATCCTTTGTTTTGAAGGGTTTAAAAGCAAAGGAAATTTATGAACAATTGTTAGAAGTGTATAAGGAGTCCTCACCTTCAAAACGCACCATTGAATTTTGGGCTGGTGAATTTAAACGTGGTCGTACCAGCTTTAAAGACGATCCACGCGAAGGACGACCAAAAACTGCAACCACAGCAGAAATCATTGAGAAGGTACATAATATGTTAATGCCATAGGCATCTCAGACGAACGAGTACTCCATATTTTACATGAAGAATTACGTATGAAAAAACTGTTTGGAAAGTTAGTGCCGCACACATTAACAATTCAACAAAAACTGGATCGAAAACAAATTTCTCAGCGTAATTTGGAGCGTCGTTTTATAACTATGGATGAGACTTGGATCTACCACCATAATCCTGAATTGAAACAAGAACGTTTACAGTGGACTGAAGCTGGTTGTTCAGCTCCAAAGCAGGTGAAGTCACAACGATCAGCAAAGAAGGTTATGGCATCAGTTTTTTGAGATGCAAAAGGAATTTTGTTGATTGATTATCTTCAGAAAGATAAAACAATCAACTCTGAATATTATTGCAGCCTTTTGGATCAGCTGGATGAAAAAATTCGTGAAAAAAGACCTGGTTTAAAGAAGAAAAAAAATGATTTTTCATCAAGACAATGCACCTGCTCACAAAAGTGTTTTGACGATGGCTAAATTCAAAGAATTAAAGTACGAATTGCTTGAACATCCACCGTATTCACCAGATTTGGATCCCAGTGACCACTATCTCTTCAGAAATCTCAAACAATTCCTTCGTGGAAAGCATTTTTCGTCGAATGAAGAGGCCATAGCAGCCGTAGACGGTTATTTTGCAGAGCTTCCGGAAAACCATTATAAGGATGGGATAAAATTATTGGAAGATCATTGGAACAAGTGTATTGAGCTTCTAGGAGATTATATTGAATAAAAAAATATGTGTTTACTAAAAAATATATGTATACTAAATATAGTAAAATAATGGAAATAATTTCGGGGGGGCCGGGCCCCCTTTGACCCCCCTGGGCAAGCCACTCGTAAGATGATTTACTCATTTGAGTCAAATCTCTTTCCGCCGAGGTTTGGAAAGAGGCAATAGTCCCTCGGGGCTAAATCCGGAGCAGAGGGCGGATGAGTGAGCAATTCGTAGCTTAATTTATAGATTTTTGCCATTAAAACGAAGTTGTCACAAGATTTCGTTTGTAGTCGATTTCTCATACCGAAGTTATAATTCAAAATTGAATGCCTATGGCTTCCACAATCTGTCGCACTTTCAATCTCCGATTGACCAACACCATATTGTGAATTCGTTCAATTCTTTCGGCGTCCAGATCGTTCGGCATCCTCCGTGCTTGTACGGCCATAACGAAATTCAGTAAACTACTTTTTCACCATTAATGGTGCAAAATTCCCATAGTAATCATCAAGCTCTTAGCTTGGTTTGTGTGATGGTTTCTTTCAGCAAAAAATAATGTTTAATGAGCACACAAAATTAACTTTTTTCCATTTTTTCTCAAATCACGTGGTAGTCTGCTATCAATGTCTGTGAAACACAAACTTGTTCAAATTTTGTCAGGAGTCAATTGGCAGACGCCTGTTGACAGGAGCAGTGTTCCCCTCTCAATTAAGAGGCGGGAAATTCAAAATTTCACGAACTTATTGACTTGTCCTCGCATAAATACATTTTATTAATACGATTTTTTTAACAGAAAACCAATTTGGGGATTTTTGGGATTGACAGATTGATTATTGGGGATAAGATTGATTAAAAACAGTCCTATTCTTGTATTGTATTTTTTAAGAAATTATGTTCTACGCATTGGCTATAATGTAAAAATTCAAATCAAAATTATTGCTTAAAATTCAAATCAAAATTTTTGCTTAAAATTTTACACAGCATTTAATAGACAATTTGGGGCCTAAAGATTTAAGTGAAAATAAAATAAATGATAATAAATAACGACTTTTAAATAGAAATGAATTTCTTAAAGATACCGCTTTCAGATGAAGGAGTCATCATCAATAATTTTTAAGAAAACCACTATTCAATACAAAAAAGAAGATAAAAAGAAGCAAGTGTAATCATTTCATGGAACAAAAAGATTCATAGATACAACATAGATTCTTATCAAAAAAAAAAAAAAAGAAAATACAAATTGATTTCTTTCTCATTTGGTGCCATTGTTTCATTTATTATATTTATGGGAACAATAAACCAGGGGAAAAAAACAACAAATTGTAATGCACAAATTACAAAAAAAAAACACACAACAAGTAAGAGAATATTACTAAACATTCATACAACCAACCAACCACCAAATAAAGTGAATGATGCCACTACCACCACCATCAGCAGCACCACATCTCACTATCATTGTCATCATACTAACACTTTACGCGTATAAAAATAAAAATTAAAATGAAAACCAAACAAAAATAATATTTCTAAGGAGTGATATAAAGATTTTTGTGGGTGATAAATGAACATTCTTATTATTATTATTAGTAACACTATTGTTTTGAAATGTTGTTGATAATGGATTTCAATTCCACTCCATGTGAACCAATAATATTGTATTTGATAATAAACAAAATGCCAATACCACACACGCATTTACATTCCATTACATACTGCGAGATTCCATTAAAAAAAACACAAATTTCGAAATGTTATTATTGAAATTATATATTCAACATTTGATTATCAATTAACAGTGCCAAATCATTAATAGCCCAGCATTAAGTGATAGCAATTCCTGTAATGGATCTTCAAATTATACAACACACCTTTGAAGCGACGTATGACGTGTGACCGACTGCGTGAAATGATCTTTAACTTTGAATTTGTTGGCAACCCTGCGGTGTTTGTATTGGCGTTGGTGAAACTATTAATTCCAGCTTAAAATTGAATTTCTATTAATTATACCATAAACTAGATGGCAACTTGAAGCAAAAGAGATTGTATCTCAAATCAACGCATTCGAAATATCCATCGTTAATGATTCGTAGAGGTGATTAATTATAGTAAACATTCAAATATTCTTATTTCAGTTTTTTTTTTCATTTCAAATAAAAAAGTGTGATTCGTGGAATAGGGGAAAGGGAAGAATTATCACGTGTATTCAAATTTCATTGAAGAAAGTGTGAAAATATGTTTTGGAAGACATGACGTCTCACATACATGACCATAACCGCCTTCCAATTCCATTGTTATTGTTGTAATGATAATTTATCACAGCAAACATGTGCAACCCACAAAAACATTTCGTCTACATAATCATAGCTATAGATAAGAAGATACACTGTGAAAATTATCTGTATGATATATATGAATTTTTTGCATTCGATCAAACAAAAGTTGTCATTAATTTAATTTAATTTTTTTTTTAGAAAACCTGATCAAAAATTCAAATTAAATAATTAAAAATTTTTACAAAGCTTCATAAAAATTATAAAGCTTTTTCATAAAATTAAAGAAAATGTTTCTTTACTTTGTAAAGAAAACATCCTTAGATAACTCAACGCCCAAGAAACACGCCCAAGAAACTTCTTTCTGTGTATGAACGATTTTGAACTAAAAAAAAACACCAACTACTTGAGTGTTTCATATGAGTTTTGTTCAATATTTTTTAAGTATCCTTAGAATACTCGTATCTAAACGCCACTCGAATTCTCGGTTATGCAAGTGTCAAGTGATTCTATTAAAGGTCCTTTTGTCACAATTTTGTTTTGTAACAAAAGTGGGTTTGTATCACAACACACAAATAACACAACATTCTCATACTCTTCAAGTATTTTTCATGTTTATCTCTTTCGAAAATTCTGCTTTGTATCCAATTTCATTGGTTTTAAAGTATTCGGCTGAATATTTGGTGTTTGGATCGAGGCTTATGATTTTATTGGTTTAATGTTTACACTGTTCAACTGTAATAAATTACGCAACTCTAAACATGTCCCCAAATATGTAATTTGATCCTTGAAATGTAATTTCTGGAATTATAGTTTCTCCTTTTTATTCGATGACCACTTGTGCATATATTTTGTTTACATTTTACAATTTGTGTTGGTACTAATTAACCCAAGCATCATTTACAGAGTGCACTTGTTTTGGTTTAGAATTCCAGTGAAATATTTGAAAAGTTGAAAAATACATTGAGACTTGTGGGCGCAGTTACTGCGCATAATATGACCATTTAACAGTCCAGTTGACAGACAAATAGGCATATTTAAATTTTATTCTCTAAACACTCTTATTCCAGTTTATGTAATTCTTATTAAATCGATTAAATTCATCTTAAAAGAATAGAAGAATATTCTAAGAATGTTGGTTATTTAATATTACTTCTTGTGAATCAAGTAGTTTTCATAAATATTTTTTTAAATATTGTGATATTTAATTTTGATGGGGTTTTAAATGTTTCCTAAGAGTGACAGAGCCCATGTAAACAAAATTTATTTTAAGGGGGGGATGGAAAATCAGAAGTTATAATTATTTAAACTGCAGCTTAAAACAAGTAAAAAAGGGCTAAATTCGGCTGTGCCGAATCTTTGAATACCCTCCACCATAGGGGCTGGAGATGATATACGTATATACTAAATTTTGCATGAACTGTAATATGAATATGTTTTGTTAATTTATGTAACGAACTTTTGTTATTTAGTTTAGTAATGTTATTTATTTAGTTTTAGCAATGTTATTTACAGAGGTCTGCTCTGTTAGCGACTTTAACATTGTTGATTTTTATGTTAACATAGTTATCACACATATAGCTCTAAGAATGTTATTATTCTCTATGTAAGACAATAAATGTAATCGAACAATAAGAAGACTTAATAACATTTTTACTTCTTAACAGAAAAAAAAATAGATATAGAAAAATTTTACAAATTTGTATGGAAAATTTTGAGGTACCTTCACATTTTCACTCATAACTTTTGAACCGCTTAACCGATTTTGCTCATTTTAAATACCAAACTGCTCGGGACGATGTTCAAAAATCTGGGTAAAAATAGGCACCCCCGCTTGCGTCTTCGCGTCGTGATCGCCATTTCAACAGACAGACAGACAGACGGACAGCGCTAAATCGACTTAAAATTGCACAAGGATCACGAATATATATACTTTATGGGGTCTTAAACCTATATTTCGACATGTTACAAACGGAATGACAAACTGATATATACCCTCACCATATATGGTGGAGGGTATAAAAAGTAGTTTAGTGTTATATTTTCAAAAGAATGTTAACACTCTAATGCTCTTTCACCTGGTGTCGATAATATTTATATTTTGCACTTGGAATTGAACACTAACTATGTCAAAAATAATATTTTTTTAATTTAACGCTTTATATAAGCGATATAGCACAATAAAGGTTAAAGACGATCAAGAAATCCAAGTATCAAGTATAAATAACACTTTCAATAAAATAAAATTATGTACCAAAAATTGTTACTTTAAAAGTTATGACGATTGTCGCTTTTTGGAAATTGCAAAATTGAGCGAGATTGACACTAAAAAATATTAATTAATTTTGACAAAATTAAATTTGCTTTAGTACTAACTCTGAGCATATCAGCTGTACTTAATTTGAAAAAAAAAAATCTCGCTAGTTTTGAAGTTAGAGAAATATTTGTAAAATGTACACTCAAAAAAAAAAAAGTTAGTATAACAATTTGTAAGCGGTTTTCAATCCCACTTTACTTTTTTTGTACTGATTTTTAGTAAAAAAATTATTATTTAGCAAATCTTTTTGCTATCTTCATTTTACAAATTACAGAATTTTTACAAATTTTTGTTGCTAATTTCAGAAATCATTTTACAAATTTTTAAAAACCGATTTGCTAAAATTTGCAAAAAAAAAAATTTACTAATTTTAAAAAAGTGGATATTGAAGGAAATATTATTTTCAATAAAAACTTAAAACCTACAAACTTAAATTGCCATAAACTATTACATATATAAATGTCTAAAAATAGGACATCCACTTACAATAGCACTAAATTAAAATTGGACCTTAAAAGTAAAAAGATTGACTAAAATAATGGAATTTTTTATGAATTGTTGATCTGTTATTTGTAATTGAATAGTATAGTAGGATTTTAAGATCATATCATATTCTTTTTTAATTATTTTTATTGTAAAGAAACATGAAAATTTTTATTAGTAAGTTATAGAGAATAAAAATTGAGAAATTCCACTGAGCCAGCAGGATAGAATACTTAGTATTTTCGGTTGGCGCTACCCAACCTTGTCAATATCCATGCTCTTCTTCTCCCTTTGCGGTCATTGCTTGTTGATGATTGTCTATTTTATATTGAGTGTTAGGAAACAAATTAACAAACTTGTAAACAACAACACAATTAGACTAACATCAACGAAATTTAACAATTTATATTTATCCTCTATATTTTACAGTTGTTTGTTATGAACTTTAATTCTTAAAGTATCAAATAACACAGCTTATATGAAGCATTTAATATCAAATGTTTGTCTTAATCCATATTAAATCTACAACTTAATCTATGTTGATAGTTAATGAATAGACAATATTTTGAATTATATTTTGCACTGTATCCTTGTGTGTAAAGTAATGGAATTTTTTCATGAATTGTTGATCTGTTATTTTGTAATTCAATGATCATCAACAAGCAATGACCGCAAAGGGAGAAGAAGAGCATGGATATTGACAAGGTTGGGTAGCGCCAACCGAAAATACTAAGTATTCTATCCTGCTGGCTCAGTGGAATTTCTCAATTTTTATTCTCTATAACTTACTAATAAAAATTTTCATGTTTCTTTACAATAAAAATAATTAAAAAAGAATATGATATGATCTTAAAATCCTACTATACTATTCAATTGACTAAAATATTTTTTCAAAAAGAAATCATAACAAAATGATAAATTCGTTTATGTTTTTACAATTTTTAACCTTTGATTTTTTTTTTTAATTTTGTCTAAAATATTTTTTGAAAAAAATAAATAAAATAAAAAAATTTTTATGTTCGATAAAAAAAAGATAAATTTTATATTTTGTACTAATATTAATAATATTTAGTAAATCTTTTTCGCTGATTTTAGCAAACAGAAATTCCACTTTACAAAAAGTTTACTAAAATTTAGTAGCGGCAGCTAATTTTTCTACAAATTTCATTGTAATACACGTCAGCAGACATGTTTTACCAAAAAATACCGCTGAGCTGAAATTAGCAAAATTTTCCGTAATAATAGCAAAATTTTCAGTTGCCATTACAGACTTTTTTTGTTAAGTGCATCCTGACGGTAGCCTGTGTGTCCTGGAACAAAACTTATAACTCATTTTATTAATAATATTTACCAGAGCGTAAATATATTTTTAACGATATTTAAAATATTTTTTTACGTTTTAAAAAGTTAGTTTTTTTTCCAAATTTACGAAAGTTTTTTTTACATCCTTCTCGCTTTAAAGTCGCTCATTGCAGAAAAAATGCTTGAAGGCCAAGAAAGTAGTTTATTTATTTTCTATCGATAAAATACAATTTCTTCATTCGGATTTACCGAAACCGATTTGAATGAATTTCACCATAACTAATTTTTGTACACTATAAGAGCTTAACAAGTCATACATTTCGGAGCCCAGATACTTTCAGTTTTCATTAAAATTGTCATAAAAAATAGAACGTTAAAATTTAACGTTAAAGTTAACATGTTAACTCATTTTGAGTCCTATTTTATGTAAAAATTTACCCCTTAAAATGATATGCATATCCATATCGTTTTTTTTTTTTTTGAAAAAGGGTCAAATGACATTTTTCGGGGTTTGATATGATATATGATATAAATATTTCAAAATGAGCATTTTTTTTTTAAATCTTAAGAGAAAAATATATTTATATCATTATAACGGCTCTGATCAGTACCGATACGAAAATTTTAAAACTACGATTCCAAAAGTGACATGTGTCTTCTAATATGACGGGGTTTATTTCACAATATTACCCGTAACATTGGCTTATATCTGCAAAATACCTTTATAAATCGGTGTTTCGGTAGTTTAGCGTTATTTCAAAGGAAGTTTAAGACATTTCAAAGTTAAGACGGTAAAATAGTGAAGTAAACCCGATTATACAGAAAGACAAATGTCTTAAATGAAATCGCCATTTAAAAATTTTCATATCGGTCTTACAAGTGGCTGTGGTAGCCAACTACCGTTATAATGAAAAGGTATTGAATGCCAACCATGATTTATATATATTATTGAACTCCCTTCTCTATTCGTTTTTGAGTTAAAGCTATTTTTACATACCGCGATCAATACTTCAGATTTTCTGAACAAATAAAAAAAAAATAATTTTTGAATCATACGCGTTAAAGGTTATTTTAAAAGTTTATTTTTAATTATATCTGACTCTGAAAAAGGCGTTTATTCATTATAGATTTTTTATTGTGGCAAAATAGTCACTCCAGTTATTTTACTTTTGTTTACATTAGATTAGACCTTTGAGTTTTATGTAAAATTTGTATTGCATATTTTAAGACTGGTTCCAGCTGATTGGGCACATGAAATAATGGAGTTAACTAAACACAGCTGGAGTTCGTACAGGTTGGTTGAAAAGTTCCTGCGCTCGAAATAAAAGAATACTGTTTTTGCTACGAAATATATTTTTTTATTCAATATAATCTCCTAGAAGGTCAATACACTTGTTCCAATGATCTTCCAATAATTTTATCCCATCCTTATAATGGTTTTCCGGAAGCTCTGTAAAATAACCGTCTACGGCTGCTATGGCCTCTTCATTCGACGAAAAATGCTTTCCACGAAGGAATTGTTTGAGATTTCTGAAGAGATAGTGGTCACTGGGATCCAAATCTGGTGAATACGGTGGATGTTCAAGCAATTCGTACTTTAATTCATTGAATTTAGCCATCGTCAAAACACTTTTGTGAGCAGGTGCATTGTCTTGATGAAAAATGATTTTTTTCTTCTTTAAACCAGGTTTTCTCACGAATTTTTTCATCCAGCTGATCCAAAAGGCTGCAATAATATTCAGATTTGATTGTTTTACCTTTCTGAAGATAATCAATCAACAAAATTCCTTTTGCATCTCAAAAAACTGATGCCATAACCTTCTTTGCTGATCGTTGTGACTTCACCTGCTTTGGAGCTGAACAACCAGCTTCAGTTCACTGTAAACGTTCTTGTTTCAATTTAGGATCATGGTGGTAGATCCAAGTCTCATCCATAGTTAAAAAACGACGCTCCAAATTACGCTGAGAAATTTGTTTTCGATCCAGTTTTTGTTGAATTGTTAATGTGTGCGGCACTAACTTTCCAAACAGTTTTTTCATACGTAATTCTTCATGTAAAATATGGAGTACTCGTTCGTCTGAGATGCCTATGGCATTAGCAATTTCACGCTTAGTCAAACTTGGAACTTCACTAACCATATTATGTACCTGCTCAATGATTTCTGCTGTGGTTGCAGTTTTTGGTCGTCCTTCGCGTGGATCGTCTTTAAGGCTGGTACGACCACGTTTAAATTCACCAGCCCGAAATTCAACGGTGCGTTTTGAAGGTGAGGACTCCTTATACACTTCTAACAATTGTTCATAAATTTCCTTTGCTTTTAAACCCTTCAAAATAAAGGATCTAATGACTGCACGATATTAAATTTTTTTCATATTAAAAAAAATCAATGACACGTCAACTTCAAATCGCTTGTAAAAAAAGAAAGAATTGACAGAATGACTTGCAACTTTGCATGTGTTCTCAGGACAGTTATACCAACTTGAGAAAAAAAGTTTGGAGCTAGCAGTGCCATCTCTTGGTGAGCGCAGGAACTTTTCAACCAAACTGTAAGTTAATTTCACCGGAACTTAATAAATTAGTGGATTAGTTCTCATATGGATTATTTCTCATTAAGCTTTTCCCCTTTAAGTTGTGAATTAAATAAAATATGTTAACAATTTACACCATAGGACGCAAAGTATGTTGATGAAGGTCATAGTTGGCCAGAAAGTGAATTCCATTCGCAGTGTGTCTAAAATAACTTTTTCTGTGTATTCTTAATGATTGCAGAAATTATAATTTTTTTATTCACTAAGAAAAATTGTCATGATTTTGAACCGAAAGAGGAACAACGTCTTACTCAGAGTTTGTTAAATACAAGGTTATTGTCTAAGATTTATAAAATCACACTCACCGATAATGTCTCTATTTAAAAGATGTCTTTGTATTAACTAGACCCTATAAAATATCTTATATACTTTTAAAACTAATACATTTTTTCAAGATCATAATTTGTTTTAAAATACAATTTAGGAGTCCAGAAACCCAACACAACTTGGCCAAAATAATATTACCCATCCATAGGTGGGAAAACGAACGCACAAGGTCAATTATAATGTATCTATTTTAAAAGAAAAATTCGCCAACATAATCCCAAGGCCAATTTTCTATAAAATTATACGCTTTAGAAGGAGTTCCTTAAAATGGTCTCCTAAAGCAAATGTCTTGAAAAAGACATCACTGTTTGCTGACAACAGCAACTAAAAGCAACTTTAAATCTCGTATGATTTTTTTTTTGTCCATCTAATCTACGACGTAAAGGTGCGTTTAATTATGTTTCAAGTAAATAATGTTTAAATAGTTAAACTAAATGTTAATAATTACCAAAAACTGTTGGAGATCACAATAAACTTCATGGCAATGATAGCGATGGTGACCTCAAATGGCTAGATATTGATATGTATGTTGTAGTTTTTGTTCCTTGTCTTAAAATATATAAGATGTGATTTTGACATCCATAACGACAATAATAAAGATTGTGCGAAAAATTGTCTTGATTAGACAAGGTTTGTTAAAATTACACGCACACACACTCACTGCCATACACTGTGTAATCATTCCAGGCCAAGCTAAGAGAAACCCTGCCAGGCTATGCCTAGCGAGGACAACTATCCACATCGTGATGATGATGATGATGGGCTACACAAAAATTGGTATAGTTTTTGAGGGAGATTTGAGAGAATGCATGTAGCGCTAATGCCAAGTTTTGTTGGCAAAGCAACACCGCATGTATCGTGCTCAGACTAATGTCGTGATTAGCATCTGCGTTGACAAACTCAGCGTGTGCTTCAGAGTTATTTTTTCTTTATATATTTTTTTGCGAGAAATCATAATATTCTTCTTATCTACTAGTAGTGTTATTTATCTTCTAGATGAGGAATTTTTGCAAACCTTCTAAAACAGCACACACACACACACAAGCAGTCAGGCATATGTATGTATATTTGCACTGCAAACAGAGCTTAGAAGAATTACTTTAATCTTAATTCAATTGTCAATTTAAATTTATTCAATAACATTAATAATATGACATAAACTCAACGGCCAATGACCTAATTTACGGTTTTGGGTTTATGTTCCAAAAGTTTTCGGACCTAAGATCCAAAACTATGACAGAAATAAAGTGTGTAAGTGAAAAACTTTTTACAAAGTTAAATGTAAAGTCCATTAAAATATAAATAGCACTTAATACTTAAAAGAAATTACGCTCAGAATATTATGTAGTTTGTAGCTTTATAAAAAAGTTTTCAGTTCAGTTCGAAATAAAAAAAGATAAATTTATTAAAAAAAAAAATAACTTTTTTATACATTTGTTCAAAATAATTAACTGTCATTTACCGATTTTTTTCTGTATCATTTATTATTTTTTCTTTTGCTTGAAATTTAATAAAAATTTACAAATTTAAATTTTGCTTGTTGTCTGTTTCAATACCTCAAAATTTTTTTTGCACCAAAAAATTTGTTTTGGAATCAAAAAAGGTTTTTCACATCAAAAAATTGTTTTCACCTTCATGATTTTACATCAAATGCTTTTTACATTATTTGTACTGTAGAGAACTTTTTTTAGGATATTTGTGGATAATATTCAAAGATTCGGCACAGCCGAATTTAAGCCCTTTTTTACTTGTTTTTTATTAAAATTTTTTATTTATATACAAAATTAATTTAATTCAAATAACAAGAACTTCATAAATACACACACATATAGTAATTCACACAGAATGTGTGTATAGACTGTGTGAGTATACACTCGAAAAAAAAAGTTAGTAGAAAAATTTGTAAACGGCTTTTAATCCCACTTTACTATTTTTGTACTGAAAAACAATATTTAGTAAATTTTTCTGCTATTTACATTTACAGAACTTTTACAAATTATTTACAAATATTTGTTGCTAACTTCGGAAATCATTTTATTCATTTTTTAAAACCGATTTGCTAAACTTAGCAAAAAAAAAAAAAAATACTAATTTTAAAAAAGTGGATATTGAAGGAAATGTTATGTATTTCTAATGATTAAAACTTATACATACATACAAGCTTCAATTGCCTTAAAATGTTACATAGGTTGAAAAAGGGGATCAGAAGTAAAGATACTTTTGACAACTGACTTATGTCCAAAAATAGGGCATCCACTAAAAATAGAACTAAAAAGTTTCTTTCGTTCTAAAAAATAGTCTTTAAGACGATTAAATGTTGACCTTAAAGCCCAAAAATTTTACTAAAAATATTTTTCCAAACAAAATGATAAATTCGTTTATGTGTTAAGTGTTTTTTAAGCCCTTAATTATTTTTTTTTTAATTTTGTGTAAAATATTTTTTGAAAAAAACTAAATAAAAAAAATGTTCGATAAAAAATTTTAATTTGTATATTCGAATTCGTAAGGAAATTTCCAAAGAAATTAGCAGCTTTAAAGTGTAAAAAGTGTATCTAAAAATAATTGAGTTGATTTGTGCATTTTAATATTTTTATTTATTTATTTATTTATTTAATTTATTTATTTATTTATTTATTTATTTATTTATTTATTTATTTATTTATTTATTTATTTATATTAATATTAATCATATAATTTCAAATTATATCCTAATACCCTAACCGAACACTAGCAACAAGGGCCATCGGCTCGTTGTAGCGAAAACAGACCAGAGCCTCTGATGGGAATCAAAACCACGACCCCCGCATAGATAAGCTAGCACGCTACCAACTATACCGGGGCGCTCATTTTTTTTTTTTTTTTTTTTATAAATCAAAATTTTGTTTTATTTCATATTTTACAATTCATTGAGTTTACAGCAATTCACTAATATTCATTAGCACTTACTACTTTTTTTATACTAATTAGTAAATTTTTTGCTGATTTTAGCAAACGGATTTTAAATTCCACCTTTCAAAAGGTTTAATAATATTTAGTAACGGCCATTAAATTGCCATTACAAATTTTCTTCCGGCTAAGCGTGTTCAAAAATGGATCAACCCGACCATAAAATGGCTAAATTAGAGGAAATCTAATCATATTAGATACTAAGTAAAAAGGGTTTTTGATTTGCTATAACAACAATTTTTGTGCTTCTACTTTTCTTTTCAATTCCTTCACTCACAATATATTGTCCGTTACCGACTGTAGTTTATTTAAAAAATAATACGTAAAGTTTGTTTTTAAATGAAGAATCAATTGATATTCATAGAAATATTTTTTTTAACTATTTGAATCAGTCATTCAAAAAACAAACTATAAAAATTTACATACATTAAGTAGGTGTTGATATTTTCTGTTAAATGTAAAATTTTATGTTTTCTGTTTTTAAAAATTCAAATTGATATAATTCTTTTTTGTTTTTTTACCAAAATAGTTTGTATATATACAAAATTATTTCAATAAAAATTACAAGAAATTATTCAAATATAAATACACACAAGAAAATAAAAAAATATATACATCTGTGTGTGTTGTGTTTTGTAAAATTTCATACAAATAAAAAAAATTTTCAATTTTAAAAACAAACCCAAAAATTGTTTTTTTCTATTTTTTGTCAGTTAAAAATTTATGGTCATTTTAAACAACTTTCTATTGTTTTTACTACTTTTGTCGATTATTAAACAATGATTGAAAATAAACAACAAAATGGGCTGAATATAATGAAAAATTAGTAGTCATCTTTTTGATTGTATTTTCGATTAATTTAATATGTATTTTAGATTATTTTTAACGAAATAATATTGTGAGTGTTCTTTCTTCATTTATTTCTTTGTTCTTATTTCAAAGACATGTTAGGATTTCCGCCAGATAAAAAGAAATAAACTTTCTAAATGAAGCGGAGCCGCGAATAACGTTTTAAGCGACAATTTTTACAAAACCTGTTTTTTCCAGATTACCGTTAGAATAACTCTCTTTTATGACTTAAAAATGAAATTAGGCAAAATTATGCAGGATTTCGTTATCAAAATGCAATCTAAATTCTAAAACGTTTTTTTTTCGATTTCCCAACAATTTCAATTTTGTCGCTTAAAACGTTATTCGCGGCTCTGCTTCAAATATAAAAAAACAACTAAGTTTTAAGAAAATTGGTAATTGATTTGATGCTTAAATTATAATAAACATGGCAAAAACTATAATTTGTTACTCTATTTATCGATTAAAAAAAAAAAAAAATTCCAATTTCCTATTTGCTGACAAATTTTATTTATTTTTTGGCTGTAGCTGAGATATTTGTATTATCTTTCATTGCTAATCTCTACGAGTATGATTGGATTACAATCTAAACAGACTCGACACGAGACTTTAAAGTCTGACAACTCTAGCAAATTTTATCCAAAAATACTATCCGTTGGTAAATCTTTCTTATTTGGAGTCAGAACAAAAAAAATTTGTAATGTCAGCTGTAACTTGTATCGTGTCTGTTTAGTCTGTGATTTCACTGTGTAATTCCCTGATTTAGTTTTAAATTAAATTCAAACAATTTATTGAAAAAACAAATTAATTCTTTAAAGCCCTGATCCCAACTTAAGTAAAGAAAAGAAACAAATGTTAAATTCTTCCCCCACCCAAGATGAATAATTATGAACGATCTTTATCCTCGCAAGTATCCTACTGGGACCGTTAATGCCCGCACATTCCACTAAACATTGGGCATAAAATTATGTGTTTGTGTGTTGTCGATCTTATAAGACGCATAGAGAGAAAAAAAAAAGATGAGATGATACCTGCAGTGCATTCCAAAAATTCACTAAATATTGAACGCATAGAGAAATGCATTAAAGTTGATTGTTTGACAAACGAATTGACGCGTATTCCATTGAAACTCGCTAATAGCCACACAATAACGACTAGTAACGCTTATAATTAATGTTATTGTATCGTTTATGTAGTTATAGTTATAGTTGGCTTGGTATGTTGTCAACATTGTGATGATGAATCCGTCACCTTGGCTTAACAAAAGAAAAAAAAATGTCCATGTTCATGCGTAAGTTTGTTGTTGAGTACACGTTGGTACAGTTTAACTTGATGGTGTTTACCTCCGCCTGTGTTATTAATGATGGAAATTTGAAAATACAGAAGGTTCAATAATTGCAACATTATTGTACGGCAAATATGTTCACAGCGGCACATTTCTCAGATCATTATATTTTGTGTACGTTGAGATACGTTTGGTTATTCTTAGCAAGAATTAAGAAATGTGATCGATTGTTTGCATTTCACCACACTTCCTTGCGACCCTGAGTACCTCTCATTTCGCTCACTGCATGTTTCTTTATCCCAGTTAGCGATAAAATTGAGGGTCATCACAAATTCAGCGCGAAACAATCCACACAATTACAGCAACAATAAAACAAATTACAGCAACATCATTAACATTTTAGCAGCATACCAACAAAAAACTTTTATTTTCTTAAGAATCTCTCATCACTAGGGCAAGCAAGTCCATGTATTTAAAATGAAAACATATACATCTAAATTTTTTTAAATAAATCTACAACATAACGGTTGAATTTTGAACATCTTTGATATACTTTAAGAATTAAAATTCAAAGCAATGGCAAATTTGCTTGTTTTTGCTTTTTTTGTTTTTTTTTACTCATATTTCCTTTTTTTTCTTTTTTTTTTACTCATATTTGCTTTTTTCTGCTTTTTTAGATTTTCCAGTTTTTTGTTTTAATGAAAAAAAGTGGGTTTCCCTAGCATTTAATTTTTGCTTGTTTTAATTATGCTTTTTTGTCAAAATATTTTTTGCTTTAAATACATTGAATCTTGCTTTATTTGTATGAAAAGTCGCTAGATTTGAAGGGAAAAAAATAGCTAAATTGATATCAGTCGGTTATTTCACTAAATATATTAACCACAAAAGAGCATGGACACTAACGATGGCGATTTTTTTTAAATTATATTCCCTATAATTTAATAATAAAGATTTATCATATCTTTCATCGCCATTTTTATAGCAAAACATATAAAAATATGTATCAACAAATCGTTGCAACTTTCTTACAAATTTGTTGATTGACAAATTTATTTGCTTAAAGCTGTGCTCCTGTAAACGACTTCAAACATGTACTAATATGAACTTCCGAGCCCTATTCGTATAGTTTTAGATTTTTAGTATCATGTTTATGGCGTATTTTTAAGCCATTTTCTGCATTCTGGGCAGACAAATACATAAGCTAGATTTGTTTCCTATTTTGGCTTATTGTTTGTTATTCTTGTTTTTTTTTTATTGTGTTTTCAGTTAAAAACAAAAAATTTAAAATAACAATTTTGCTTCCAAATCAATTGAAATAATAAAATTCCAAGAAGAATCTAAAGTATAAATTGCCGTTGTCACAAATATTTAGGTAGATTATGACTACTAAAACTGATAAATTCGTATAGCATTTGGTCGCGTGGAAGGTTAGTGAAAATAAAATACTTAATTTTTATTTATTTTTTATTACGTCCGTTACATACAAAAATACATCTTTGTAATGTATGCAATGTCAAAATCACCATCAATAAAAACGGTAGGCGCGAGAATTCTCAAGGCGACGCGATTCTTTTTCTTTGGATTTTAAAATGTTTACTTTACGCGTACGCAGAACTGAGAACCAGACCTTTAAGAACATTATTCCTTGATTCAATTTTTAAATATGATTCAATTTTTGAGGATTCGATTCGCAAAATTCATTTAATTAAGTTTAAATTTAATTTTAACAAATCATTTCAATCAAAAATTGTTCAATTAAACAAATTATTCAATTGAATCAAAATTAAATCAATGTAAATTATACTAAATCATTATCTCAATTTATTCAATATCAAATCTTTGAATTAAAGTTAGTATAAATACATCACAAAATGCATAAATATTTATGGGGAGTTAATTCAAAAAAGAGTTATCATTTCCAGCATCTGCAGAGTACTAAGTAAACAACTTTCTTATGTTGTTGACGATCTTCAAACAACAGAAGGATGTATGGATTGTGATGGATGGAAAAATGACCTTATGCCTCATTTGTACACTCACAATATTTTTTCGTTAAAAATAATCTAAAATACAATCAAAAAGAGGACTAGTTATTTTTCATTATATTCAGCCCATTTTGTTATTTATTTTCTACCATACGTAGTAAAAGCAATCAAAAGTACACTCAGAATATTATGTAGTTAACTGTTTGTAGTTTAATAAAAAAGTTTTCCGTTCCATTTAAAAATAAAGGAACATTTTCTCAAAGAAATTATTCGAAATAATTTACTCTCATTTACCGATTTTTTTCAGTTAACAGTTAATTGTTTGTAGTTTAATAAAAAAGTTTTCCGTTCCATTTAAAAATAAAGTAACATTTTCTCAAAGATATTATTCTAAAAAATTTACTATAATTTACCGATTTTTTTCAGTTTCATTTATTTTTTTCATTTGTTTAAAATTTAATAAAAATTTAGCCACAAAACAGAAATTTATGGTTTATTTGTGTCCGTAACAGTTATTACAAATTTAAATTTTGTTTCAAAAAAAATATTCAAAAAATTTCAATTTGTTTTTTTATTTAAATTATTTCAATTCAAATTACAAAAGCTTCATAAAGACACACACAAACAGAAACATATTCACACCAAAAGTGTCTATAGCCAGGCATACATACAATTTGAATTAAAATAAATACAAAAAAGGGAAACAAATTTAAATAAATGATAAAATAATTTATTTTTTAGGGAATTGGTAGGTAAAATTTTGACATTTATTTTACTTGATTACATCATTTGTTTCCTACGGATGTGTCAGTTGTTTAATCAAAAATAAATAACAAAAGGCATTTAATTTAAATAAAAATTAAGAAGACTGGTTTTTAAATGAAATATCATTTCTTGTAAATGTCATTTTCTGTCATTTTAACTTATAAACTATTTTAAGTGTATTTATGTACCTCAATATAAAAAAAAAAATACAAATACCCCAGCAAATCCTTGGTAATATGTTTATTAGTGCCAGGTAATAAACTAAATGCCGTGCCTTTTGCCTTACTTTGGAACCTTACATATTATTCTTGCATTACTTTAGATACCAAATTCAATTGAAAACTCCTTACCTGCAAGTTAGGAATAATATGTTAATAGGAAAGGAGTTACCTCAATGGGAATTCCCGTATTAAAATAATATGTAACCCGTATTAAAATAATATGTACCTCATTTTTACAACTAAAACTTTTAAAAAATTTCATTTACAATATATTTTTTTTAAAAACATACTATTATAAAAAAAAAATTAATTTAAAAAAAAATAACCCATTTCTATCCATTTACTTTTACCCTAGAGGCAGGAAAAAATGGGTTTAAGTTCGGGTTAATCGAAATAAAATTTTCAGGTTCGGGTTCGGTTCGGTTCAGCGTTCGGGTTTAACATTAAAAAAAAGTATAAATGTTTTATTAATAAGAAATTTATTTATTTTTAAGAGAAATTTTCGTTTAATTTTATAATAAATATATGTTTTAAGTTTTCTTCTTTTAAATTTGTTCTTTGATTTAAAAAATCGTTTCTTCTTCTGAAGAATAAGATTTTGATTCTCCCATAAAATTATCTTTCCATTTGCAAAATTTTTGAAAATTTTAATTGTTTTTAAAATATGTTTTTTTAGCAACTTATAATGCTGCAATTAAAAGTGGCTTATTTATTTATATTTTGAGAATCGGCAACACTAGTGTCAATAGCTAAAATCTGGCAACACCATAATAAAATTTAACATTTTTTAGCATAACCGTACTCACAACGTTTACAGTGAGTAAAGAAAATCAATTTTGGCAAAAAATAGAAATTTCAAGAGAAGGGTTTCATTGGATTATTTTTCACCACTTTCGACGTGGATTATCTCAACAAGAATGTGTCGATGAACTCAGTTCTTTGTATGGCGATAAAGCCATACCACAGTTTATCGCTGGTATAGAGAATTCAATCGTGGTTGTAGTTCGGTCGCCGACGAATTCCGGTTTTGTGCCACATAACATCGATGCTGTCCGTGATCTGATAATGCAAGATCGTCATGCGACATATTGTGAGATAGAGGCATCCTTGCACATTAGATCCACTTCAATACATTTGATTTTGCAAGAAAACTTAGTTGTTATTGTATTTTTTGCTAATATTAGCAACACATGTCTGCTAACGTGTAGTACGATGAATTTAGTAGAAAAAATTTGTAGCCGCTACTAAATTTTAGTATACTTTTTGTAAAGTGAAATTTAAAATCTGTTTGCTAAAATCAGCAAAAAAAAAATCACTAAATATTATTAATATTAATACAAAATTTTAAATTTATTTTTTTTATCGATCATTAAATTTTTTTTATTTTATTTATTTTTTTTTCAAAAAATATTTTATACAAAATTAAAAACAAAATCAAAAGCTTAAAAATCATAAAAATTGTTAAAACATAAACGAATTAATCATTTTGTTTTTATTTGTTAATTTCTGTTTTGAAAAATATTTTAGTAAATTTTTTTTTTACTTTTAAGATCAAATTCTAATTGCTTTGAGGGCTGAGTTTTAGAACTAAAAAAACTTTTTAGTGATGTTTTAAGTGGATGTGCTATTTTCAGACATGAGTTGGTATACTCACTTCCGATCCCTTTTTTTTAATCTATGTAACATTTTAAGGCAATTTAAGTTTGTAGGTGTAAGTTTTAATTAGAAATAACTTTTCTTTTTTTAAATTAGTATTTTTTTTGCTAATTTTAGCGAATCCGTTTTTAAAAATTTGTAAAATGATTTCTAAAATTAGCAAGGAAAATTTGTAAATATTCTGTAAAAACTCTGTAATTTGTAAAGTGTAAATAGCAAAAAGATTTGCTAAATAATAATTTTTTTACTAAAAATCTGTACAAAAATAGTAGAGGCATTGAAAACTGTTTACAAATTTTTCTACTAACTTTTTTTCTGAGTGTATGAGCCGGAAACATAACAGCAATCGACGGTGTGGTTATTCCAAAATGAGCTAAGTCAAACAATTGTTGTTTGTGGAAGAAGCACAGCAAAGCAAATGGTCGCCTGTTTCTTCGGCCGAATGGGTGATTTGTCCACTGTTCCGCTTGAGCAACGTGGGATGGTTAATTCTGAGTCGTACACGACCATTTGTTTGCCGGAGAAATTCGAAAAACCAACCACCGAAGACGAATTATTGTCCATCATGACAATGCGAGCTCTTACACATCTCGTCAGAACATGATGACTCACAAGACTTCTTCCTGTTCCGGAATATCAAAGGTAAAATGCGTGGTCAACGATTTTCGACTGCCAATGAAGCGTTCAAAAACCATGTTTTGGAGGTGTCTCAAGTGGAATGGAAAAACTGCTATGACAAATGGTTTGAACGAATGTGTATTAAACATCAAGGGGAATAATTAGAAAAACAATAAAGCCAGTCAACAATAAACCATCTGGTTGCAAATTTTCGACAACAAAGGGCAGTAAGGAACCTTCCTGGTGCCGGCAGACACCGAGCAGGAGAGTATTCGGGAAGATGGAGAAACATCAACCAGGAGACGTTCGACACAACTTGGCCTCTCACGTGGGTCGCTGCCGAGAACTTTGCATACACTAAGAATGTTTCCATACAAAATTCAGCTTGTCCAAGAATTTAAAACCGACAGATTACTAGCAATTTATTTCCTGCAAAAAGCCTATAAGCGAGTTCAATTGGCCTACGCGTTCACTGGATTTAACCGCTACATACTGTTTCTTTTAAGGTTATTTGAATGGAAATCTATATTAATAAGCATAGAACCATCCAGAAATTAAAAAACGGAATCAACAACATAGCACCTGAAGTTTTGCGAAAGGTTATGGAAAATGTTTTGAAAAGAGCACGAATATGCGAAGCAGAAAATGTCCACCACTTGCGAGATAGAATTTTTCATAATTAAATTAAAAATATTTTATAATTTATTAATTTTCGGTTATTTTGGGCCACCCTGTACAAACAGATATAAAATTTCTACATTTTCCAGATCGCTTTAGATGTGAACAGATCTGGCATTAGAACCGATCAAATCCGGGCATAAAGTGTATCACCTATGCCATATCTTATCATACATTATTAGGGGTCAAATTACGGCATTCGCGATCGTAATTTTTCCCATTCCGAAATATGATACAAATTATACTTGGTGTAGGGTATCATAACATATATACTTGTCTATGAGTTAAAATTTTGTCTTCAAATCATTTTCGATTGGTGCCTTGAATTACTTCAATTCAACATTTAGATAGTTGTTTCTGTTATTTGACAAATACCTACTTAAACAACAACAAAGATAACAGGGATTTAAAAAATCGTCAATAATAATTGTCGAATATGATTTTTTTTTAATAGTTCACTACTTCAATTCAGAATACAACAAGTGTAAGTTTATCTAGAGAATAATACCCAAACAACAATCAATTCTACCAGGTACACTACAGCGTATACAACCACCAAGTGGTAGCATGACAATCTTAGATAACCGAACATGAACAAAGCTAACATTGACTACTTATTCTAGTGCATTTTTTATTTTTTTTTTGTTTTTGCACTTGAAATCATATGGTGGATAAGGAAAAGAAAATGCCAGTAACATGACAAAGTATGCACTTGGTCGAATAACTTAGAATATTTGTTAAGTAGCATGTGCTACAACTTGAACAGCAGCAGTTAAGGAATTGGAAAACAAAATACTACTTACGTTTGTAGAAAAACACTTTAAGCACCAAAATACAGTAGATAATTGTAATAGAAGTACACAAGGCAGAGGAGGAAGAAGCCAGTAGACAAAAGTCAATTGAGATTTTACAAAAGTTTTAGACGGACAGAGATAAACAGTTTTTGTTTTTTTTTTATATCAAATCAAATTAGTAATAGTTCTAAATTGTTGAAAACAATTTGAAATGTTTACAAATCACTTTAAGCTCAACAGCCGTTTATCGTAACATTAAACACCAGCAGCAAAAATTTACAGCGCAAAATGAAAACATGCAGTATTTATGGGATCAAAAAATATTTTTTTTTTTTTTGGCTCAGTTTATATTAAAAATAATGTATTCCCCTAATTTTAAAGATACGCAGCAAATATTTTTAAATTCGTTATAATATTGTGCGACAAGAAAAAAATCTGTATTATTCCAATAGACCAAATTTCCTATAGGGGGTTTTAAAATTTAGCTTGTAATTAATTTTTATGGCCTCTTGAAATTAGCATTTAGGGAAAGTTTTGGTAAAATTTTCAATATGGTAAAATTGAGTAAAATATAATTTAAATATTTTAAGGAAACTTGTTGTAAAATATGAAATTCTTGATCATCTGTTTTAAAACAAGATGAAAAAAATTAAAATGGTCAGCTATTATTTATTTATAGATTTATATAGTATCATCAGAATTCTATACTTATCAGTAGAGGCACTAAAAACTAAAAAAACTAATGATAATGTTTTAATCGATATGAAAACTATTTTAATTGGATTTTGTTTCAATTAATCGTACAAAGTTTTAAACAATTATTTTTTTTTCGAATTTATTTATTTATTGAAACTTCACTTAAAAATAGTGAACTAACAATAAGTATTACAAATCTTAAAAGCTAAAAACTAAGTTACTTAGTCCAGCCGGTGCCAGACTAAATATCATTTATTCATGTATTATCTCAATCCTTCTCAAAGCATAGGTCCTTTGTACTAGTTTGCCAAGTCGGCTGTGGCTCTCCTTCTCAGACGCTGGTGGCCGCGATTTCCAAGTAGATTACGCGCTAGTTCATTTGGATGAGTCTCCAGTTTACCTAAATAGCTTTGTGTAGATTTCACGGCCTCATCTCTAACTAGAGGAACATTGAAATCTGAGTGTATATTTGAATTTCTTACACACCAGGGAGCGCCTGTTATTAATCGTAAAATGTTGTTCTGCTTTCTTTGAATTCTCTGAACATTAAAATGGGAGGCCGTTGCCCAGAGTTGAATTCCATAACACTATATGGGTTTTATTACAATCGAGGCTGAGTCTGGAGTTTCTTCCGATTAACCAATTGATTTCAATGATTTTTAATTTCATCTTTTCATTAATTTTGCATCTATATGATTCTTCCACGTGAGTGGACGATCAAGATGAATGCCTAAATATTTAACACTTGTATGTTGGATTATGTTTTGATTATTTATTCGGATCAAAAGGGAAGTTTCTCTTCTTAACGTAAAAGTAATATGAACACATTTCTGCTCATTCACCTTTATTTTCCACTGTTTTAGCCACACTTCTAATTGACAAACGTGATTCTGTAAAATTCGAGAAGCCTCGAGTGGGTTACTGTGGCAACTTAGGATCGCCGGCAAATGTGGAAGTATGTGTGTCACTAATTCGTTGGCATGTCAGAGGTATATAGGATATACAAAAGTGGTCCCAATATTCTACCTTGTGGAACATGCCGGGTATATTTTGTGGAGTGCTTATTAAATCGCTTTCCTTAACTATAAATTTTCGATTTGTAATAAAGCTCTCGAGTAAATTGTGTGTATTAGATGTCAATATATTCTTGATTTTAAAGAGTATTCCTTCATGCCAAACTTTATCAATAGCTTGTGAGACATCAATGAAAAGTGCAGAACAGTATTCCTTCTCTGCATAAGCCTTTCTAATTTCACTTACCAGTCTGTGAACTTGCTCAATTGTGCCATGTTTCTTTCTGAAACCAAACTGGTGTGCGGGTATTAAATTAATAGTAACATTTGTGTGATAGGTACAATCTCAATAAAAACATTAATTGACATAATCAATTTCGTATTTAAAACTTGTTTTTAATTTTTTCTGTGTATTTATTATGAAAATGTATTGAGTGTTTCTAACCTGTAATTTTTACAGTGCTCATTTACAAGGAGGATCTGAAATTTTCAGATTAACACGTGTATTAGCCTGGTAAATTGCTTAAGCTGGGAATTGAAGTCTGACTATATGGGACAATATGGCGAAATGAACATTTTGTGAGTATGGTAATTGACTAAAACGTAGGCCTGTAATGGATTTTAAGAATCGTAGTCTGCTTTATTGCAATTCACGGAAGTATATTTATCTCCTTCTACAAGCCTGGCGGACCATCGATAATGCTTCCACATAATAACGAACTGATTAGAGTTTAGAGTCATAAGTAGATTTTTAATCCCTTCCAAAAAATTTAGATTTGTCGAGATCATGAAAATATGCTTGTTTGTGAGATGATTTCATCGTTTGATTGAAATCTCTTTCCGCCAAGCCATTTCTTCATGTTTGGAAACAAGAAATAGTCACTCGGTGCTAAATCCGGTGAAGCAAGCGGATGAGTGAGTAATTCATAGTCTAATTCATGGATTTTTGCCATGGATACTGTACATGCGTTTGTGGTCGATTGTAAGCAATCGCGGCACCCATCATGCGGAAAGCTTTCTCATACCCAAGTGATCGTTCAAAATTGAAAACACTGAGGTAGTTTATGAGATGCCTATGGCTTCCACAATTTCTCGCACTTTCAATCTCCGATCGGCCAACACTATATCGTGAATTTTTTCAATTGTTTTGGATGTAGAGACCTCAACTGGGCGTCCTGAACGTTCGGCATATTCCGTGCTTGTATGGCCACAACGAAATTACTTTTTTACCATTGAAATTGATGGTACAGAGTTTCCATAGTATTTATCAAGCTTAGCCTTGGTTTGAGTAATGGTTTTTTCCGCAAAAAAAATGTTTAATGAGCTTACGATATTTACATTTTTCCATTGTCTCCTCAAATCACACGGTAGTCTGCTATCAATGGTTGTTAAATACAAACTAAATGACGCAGCTTGTTCAAATTTTTACAGGAGTCTACTGACAGATGCCTGTTGACAGAAGCAGTGTTGCCCTTTAAGTTAAGAGGAGGGAAGTTCAAAAAGTCTCAGACTTATTGACGATTTTTCAATACGTTTGGCAAAAATCAGTTCATGGTAATCATTGTTGTGAGAAAATAATCATGATCACTTTTTAACGGATATTTAGCATTTATCAGGTAACTGTCAAGACAACTCGACCTGAAAATGAATTGCATTTCTTATATATTGAATTGGAATTTGAATCCAAATATTTATAATTTTGTAAGCTGCCTTGCTACTTTAAATTTATTTAAGTAATAAAGATTTTATTGAATCCCTTTACAAAATCTACAAGTTTTTGTTGTTTGGTTTAAGCGACAAGAACAAAATAAAAAAAAAAAAACAAATCTCTAAAAATAATCATACAGATGTTTTATTTAAATATTTGCAAAGAACATGGATCTCAAAGTATTAGAGAACATTAATTTTAAATTGGTTGGGGTCAATATTGTGTGGGCACGTAGTAATACGTATTACAAACAAACTAAAACAATATTAGACAACTATAAAAATCAACAATAGAGACAGACACATGCTAAAAATTTATGACATCGATAACAAACGCATGCAACAAATACAAAAAGCAACCATCCAACCATCCATACACACTTGATTATCCTGACAATTTATGCGCAGCATTTTAAATCTCTTAAAATTGGGCAATTATAAGAAAAATATACAAACAGAAAAATGTTTACTTAAATCTGTGTAAACACATGAAATTTAATTTAGTTTACGACAAGACAATGTGTGAAGACAATAATGATACTGCCCAATGACAATGACGATGATGATGATGTAAGCCTTGAGCAGTATTATCAATTTATTATGCCACATCAGGATTGAAACAAACACTCTGACATAACATACAATGTATCAATGTATTGGTCAATAATCATAAACTAAACAAACATGATACATATTTAATTAATAGGACTCGACTCCAAAGAACAAAACAAACTTAAGAGACATCGAAACAGATGCTTTTATTATTTCACACCCTTACGGGCATCATTGTCATCGTTATCTTTGTTTAGCAATTTGTAAATGCTCCTACAAATTACAAAATTATAAATTAAATTAAATTGAATATTGACATTTGTTTCTTTTGGGGGTTTCTGTTTTTTTTTTATTTCGCCTCTCAATACTCAATTACAGAAAACACTATTATTTCAACACAACAAATAGTTGTCATCATCAAATGTTTATAAAAAAAAAATGTCTTATCTTGTATTTCTTTAAACACAATTGTTTATGGCAAAATAACACTTTACGTACACTTAAACTGAACTGGTAGAGAAATTATGAAAAAATATTGTATAAATTTAATTGACTGCAACAGCAGCATTTTTTGTTTTCAAAATATTCCCATGATAGTTTTTAAACAGTTTGTAAAAAATAAACATGAAACTGATAACAGTTAATGAGCCTAGAAAACCATGTATGTAGATCCGATTGGGGGCGTTTTGACTAAGTGGCACTCTCTTTTTGTAACAGATGTAATTTCACTAAATATTATTTTCATAAGATTCCCCAAACAATAATTGTTTTTTTTTCTCTATAAAAATGCATTATAATAATGTTGAAAATTATTATTTTAAAGAAGTTTTATGTGTAGTTGATATTTTAATTGGTAAAGGAATATTATTTCTTAATTGTTCAAATGTATGATCTCAAATAATTTATTTACTAATTAAAACTTCTTCATCTTAACACATACGATAATTACCGTGCAAATTATAATAGAAAATATTGCCTAATCATTCATAACAGCGTTTAAATCCCAATTTGCACCATACAAAGAAATTCAGTTTCATAACTAGATGTTCCGAAAATCCAACAACATTGAAATATTGCCGGAAAGACCTAACATGAACAAAGTGAAAAATCTTGCTTCTAAATAGTCATCTGTTGTTAAAATAGTTTGAAAGTTAAAAAAACAGAAAATGTTACTTACAAGAAATGATATTTCATTTAAAAACCGGTCTACTTAATTTTCATTTAAATTAAATGCATTTTGTTATTTATTTTGAAATGTTGATTAATCAACTGACACATCCGTAAGAAACAAATGATATAATCAGTTAAAATAAATGTCAAAATTTTACCTACCAATTCCTTAAAAAATAAATGATTTTTATCATTTATTTGAAATTGTTTCCCTTTTGGTTTTTTTTTAATATACTCGTACAATACAAAATGTATGTATGCATAGCTATAGACACTTTTTGTGTGAATGTGTTTGTGTATGTTTGTGTGTTTATGAAGTTCTTGTAATTTCGATTGAAAAATTTTGTATATATACAACCAATTTAAATAAAAAAACAAATTGAAATTTTTTGCATATTTTTTTGAAACAGACAGCAAACGAAATTTAAATTTGTAATAACTGTTACGGTCACAAATAAACCACAAGTTTCCGTTTTGTGAGTAAATTTTTTTTCAAACAAATGAAAAAAATAAACTGAGAAAAAAATGAAACTGAAAAAAAATCGGTAAATGATAGTAAATCATTTCGAATAAATGTATAAAAATGTTAATATAGATATTTCTTTGAAAAATAAATTGCATGTTCATTTATTTTTAAATGGAACGGAAAACTTTTTAAATAAACTACATAATATTCTGAGTATATTCAATTTAAGGTTATATTTTTGTTTCCAAAATGTTGTTATGGTCCAGTCGAAATCCAGTTCAGCTGTCAAATTTCGTAGTGTAAAAGGAGGTAACTTGAAACTGGTTTTATGCGAAATTTCGGTAAAACTATCAACATGGATTTATGTTTTCGATTTAAAAAATGACTAAATAATTAAAACTAACGGTTGTACTTTAAGAATTAAAGTTCAAAAAGAGAATAAATAAATAATTGTTAAATTTGGTTGATGTTAAACCCACAAAAAAAAAGTCTGTATTGGCACCTGGAAATTTTGCTGTTATTACGGGAAATTTTGCTAATTCGAGCCCAGCGGTATTTTTTGCTAATCTTAGCAACACATGTCTGCTGACGTGTAGTTAAATGGAATTAGTAGACAAAATTGGTAGCCGCTACTAAATTTAGATAAACTTTTTGTAAAGTGGAATTTAAAATTGGTTTGCTAAACTCAGGAAAAACTAGGTACTAAATATTATTAATATTAGTACAATCAAATTAGTATTAATTTTAGTAAATTGCTGTAAACTGCAATTTAAAATAGATGTGCTAAAATCAGCAACAAATTTTACTAAAAATTAGTAAAATGGCAATAGCAGGAAAGTTAATAACTGCTACTAAAGATTGATAAAATTATTTACAAATGTCATTCAAATAAATTATCTGGAATTAATAAAATGTTTGATAAATATTAGTGAACTAAATTCAATGAATTGTAAACTAAAGCTAAATTTTAATTTATAAAAAACAAGTAAAAAAGGGCTAAATTCGGCTGTGCCGAATCTTTGAATACCCTCCACCATAGGGACTGAAGATGATATACGTATATACTAAATTTTGCATGAACTGTAATATGAATATGTTTTGTCAATTTATGTAACGAACTTTTGTTATTTAGTTTAGTAATGTTATTTATTTAGTTTTAGCAATGTTATTTACAGAGGTCTGCTCTGTTAGCGACTTTAACATTGTTGATTTTTACGTTAACTTAGTTATCAGAGTAACACACATATAGCTCTAAGAATGTTATTATTCTCATAGTATGTATGTAAGACAATAAATGTAATCGAACAATAAGAAGACTTAATAACATTTTTACTTACTTAACAGAAAGAAAAAAATAGATACAGAAAAATTGTACAAATTTGTATGGAAAATTTAGAGGTACCTTCACATTTTCACTCATAACTTTTGAACCGCTTGACCGATTTTGCTCATTTTAAATACCAAACTGCTCGGGAGGATGTTCAATAATCTGGGTAAAAATAGGCACCCCCGCTTGCGACTTCGCGTCGTGATCGCCATTTCAACAGACATACAGACAGACGGACAGCGCTAAATCGACTTAAAATTGCATAAGGATTACGAATATATATACTTTATGGGGTCTTAAACCTATATTTCGACATGTTACAAACGGAATGACAAACTGATATATACCCTCACCATATATGGTGGAGGGTATAAAAATTATTAAAATGCACAAATCAACTCAATTATTTTTAGATACACTTTAAAGCTGCTAATTTCTTTGGAATTTTCCTTACGAATTCGAATACACAAATTTTTGTATTTTTATAGAGCAACATTTTTTTATTTTATTTATTTTTTTTTTTCAAAAAATATTTTAGATAAAATTAAAAACAAAAATTTCAAGACAATTTAAGTTTGTATGCATAAGTTTTAATCATTAGAAATAACATTTCTTTCAATATCAACTTTTTTAAAATTAGTAATTTTTTTTTGCTAATTTTAGCCAATCGGCTAAATATTCTATAAAAATTCTGTAATTTGTAAAATCTAGAAAGCAAAAAAAATTACTAAAAATCAGTACAAAAATGGTAAAGTGGGAATGAAAATCGTTTACAAATTGTTCTACCAATTTTTTTTCTGAGTGTAGTCTAATTATGTGTTGTTTTCAATTATTCGACCTTGTCGGTAACCTGTTAGGGTGTTGTTCGAAAAATTATGAAAATTTAATGCAAAATAAATGTGTATCTTTTAGTGTACTGCATTGGCGGTATAATGTGTTTATTCAAGGTAAATAATTCAAAGCAATCTGAAATTTTTAACAGAGGCCTTAGAATCTTGGGAAGAATCTTAGGACTCTTTTAAAAGAAAGTTTTTCTGCACATGTTCGATGAAAGTAAACCCTTAAACCCATTATGAACAGTATTTTGTTAAATAAACAAGGATCTGCCATTAAATACTTTTCGATAAAAAATTCTTTAAAATATTGTGTGGTTTTGGAGAAATTTACAAAGTTTTACAGAACTGTCACGGTTTACTTCCCCTCAGGTTTGGGATTTAGAGTTCAAAAGGTTTTCTATTAAACAAATCTATAAGAATTAGCCACTGTTTGACAAAAGCATTTAAGAAAATTTTCCAAGATTTTGTAGTCAATAAAAATTTTGAATACTAACTCTTGAGTTCCTTAACTTTTTAAAATTTTTTTGATGTTTTTTCTAAAAATTTTTTTACTTACTTTTTAACAAAACTATTTTTAAGAACATTAAATATTCGAATTGAAACAATTTTTGTAACACAAGTAAAAAATAAAATATACATTTTATAAGTTTTTTTTAATCTCTGTCTATTATTGGAGTATTTTTTGCTTTTGAAATAACTTCAAGACATGAAAATTTTTGAGATTGATAAATTTTCCCGAACCTGGAGTAAAAATTTAACTTCAAAAGAACGACATGTAGAACAATTTCTTGATTCACTTGTTTTTTTTTTAAAGAAGTTGACTGTATTTTAGTTAGTGTTTTTTTCTAAGCTTTTCTTGCCATATTCTTACACAAAGTTTATCGATATCAGAAGATAGAGCATTAGAGGGTTAAACATAACAGTAATATTTTCCATATTTGTACATTTTGACAACGACAAAAATTCACAAAGAAACTGAAGAAAGACGACACCATTAGCTACGGAGTTCTAATGGATAAAAATTTGTGAAGTCTGCATATAACGGTGAAGAAAAATATATGTACACCAAAGCGGATACATATATGTTCGGTATGTGTATATAAGACCGCACCAGAAAAATAAAAGTTTGCCGTACACCAGCGAATATAAAGTGTTTTTGAAAGGCAATTAAAAAAAAAACAAGTAAAAAAGGGCTAAATTCGGCTATGCCGAATTTTTGAATACCCTCCACCATAGGGGCTGAAGATGATATACGTATATACTAAATTTTGCATGAACTGTAATATGAATATGTTTTGTCAATTTATGTAACGAACTTTTGTTATTTAGTTTTAGTAATGTTATTTATTTAGTTTTAGCAATGTTATTTGCAGAGGTCTGCTCTGTTAGCGACTTTAACATTGTTGATTTTTACGTTAACTTATTATTAGAGTAAAACATATATAGCTCTAAGAATGTTATTATTCTCATAGTATGTAAGACAATAAATGTAATCGAACAATAAGAAGACATTAACATTTTAAGAAGACAATAACATTTTTACTTACTTAACAGAAAAAAAATAGATACAGAAAAATTGTACAAATTTGTATGGAAAATTTAGAGGTACCTTCACATTTTCACTCATAACTTTTGAACCGCTTAACCGATTTTGCTCATTTTAAATACCAAACTGCTCGGGAGGATGTTCAATAATCTGGGTAAAAATAGGCACCCCCGCTTGCGTCTTCGCGTCGTGATCGCCATTTAAACAGACAGACGGACAGACGTCCGTCTAAATCGACTTAAAATTGCATAAGGATCACGAATATATATACATTATGGGGTCTTAAACCTATATTTCGACATGTTACAAACGGAATGACAAACTGATATATACCCTCACCATATATGGTGGAGGGTATAAAAATATTTATTTTGCCTAACGTAGGGGTCGCCTTTTTAAATTTGTCGTCATATCTTCCCTATTTACAGTCCGATCTTAAAGCGTGATATGTCGATTTTTTCGTCTCGGGGAGAGGTCCAATGACCTCAAGTGTTCCGTTTAGTTCTTACCACCGATTGTAAATACTAAACATATTAGGAATCATTTAAAAATGTAAACCCTACATTCCGCAATAAAAAAAAAATATAAAAAAAATTTATAATAGTTGTGCTGGAATTATCGAAATACTTTCTTAGCAAACGTTATATGATTTTTTGCGAGCTTTAATTTTCTGACATTAGGTCTGCACATTATAATGGTGAGAAATGTTTTTGGACAATTTGTTTGTTTATAATTTGTATAGATTGTATTAGTTTGTACCAGATGTACTATACAGAATTATTAAACCAATTTAATTTTTAAAGTTGATTGGAAATTTCAATAATAATAGTATTCTTTTTTAGTTCCATTTCCCTATTTTTAATGTCCAATGCAATATTTTTGCTTTATTCATGGATTATAGGTGATTCTAAATAAAATACATTTAATGGTTTTGATCGAATTGCAATCATTCTTTTCTCTGGGTGCAGCGTAGTCATAGGACTACATAATTTAACGAACCGATATATTCGGTTGGGTAATTGACATAATAGCACAACAAAAAGCATAAAGTAGTGAGAAAAAAGTTTGGTTACAATCATTAAAGAAATTAAATTTAAATTACCATTACCATTACACGGTTGCCGCAAATTGTTATAAGATATTTAAAACTTATTATTTTTTAATAGCTGTTTGTTTATATTTATTTAAGAACGCAATTGGTGGCAAATATCTTGAAAAATTGGGATATGAGCTAACAATATTTTGGCAACATTCTTCACTTGAGAAATTATTTTAATAACCATTTTGACGTTATTCGATAGTACTCACTCGCGTTATTCGAAGTCCAAGATACTTGTCGCCACCTAGGTGTCGACTTTTTATAATTTTATTTGTATGGTTCACGCCTTCGCTAGCAAGCAATTATTTGGAGAATTAGACACCAAAATTAAATACCTTAAAGCATTGTTGCCACATCCCGGTAAATTTTCCAAAACGCAGTTAATATTTAGCTACGCGGGTAGACCACTGACCAGAGGCATAAGGCTAGTAAAGATAAATAAGGTTTATTAAAAATTTTGTGATGCAAAATTAGTTTTATAAACCTCGTTTAACTTTATTAAGGATTTGTCAATACAGAGCTTTCATATTTTTTGAATTGATGTAAAAGAATGCAGAGCTCAAAATTGGAAGCAGTTTTAAAACAAAATCCAAGCATTAGTAATAATAATCCTAGCTGAAAACTAAAATAAAGAAAAAAAAAATATACAAAAAAAGATTGAAAATACTATTTATTTAAAAAAATAGTTGTTTTAAAATATATACAACATAAAAATAATATTTATATAGTATATACATAGTATATACATGCCAGAGAACTGCATAATCAACTTTTTTCTTGATTTAATCATACACAAAAATTCTTGTTCACATTTAACAATTCAACAAAATTCACTGTAGAATAAAATCAGCATCATGTTACTGAACGCGTAATTCGGATCAGTTTGAATCATATGTCGATTATGTTTACTGCAAATTTAATCACTCAACAAAAAGTCAGCGTTGAATAAATCAGGAAAAACAACAAACAACGCGTATATGAGTGTATTCATAATTTAAACGAAATAGAAACACATATCATAAATGATATTGTTTACATTAGGGTGGGACTTAAATCCGCTTTTTTAGAATTTTTATTACTAATAAAAATATTCTTCTTTGTGAAATATAAATATTTTTTTGGAAAAAAAATTTAGGTCGATATCTCAGGCTTGCCTAATCCGGAAAAATTTAAATATTGTCTACATTTTTTTCATCTATTTTGATTGGAAAATTAGGCAATATTTAACTTTAACCGGATTGGGCGAGCCTGAGATGTCGACCTAAATAAAAAAAAAAATTTCACAAAGAACAATATTTTTAGTATTCCTAATAAAAATTCTAAAAAACGTATTTTAGACCCACCCTAATATACATATAACATTTATGAAATGTGTTTCTACAAAACCACCCCCCTTTTATAGATAAGAAACTATTTTGTTTTAATTATGATTACAATATTACACGTTGTTTGTTGTTTTTTCTGATTTATTCTACATCAAAATAATTATTGTTGGCTCGAATGAAAAGAATAAAATCAATGGTTTAACAACGACCGATGATTATAAATCAGTGACAAAACAATATTTATTCTTGTGTTGATTGCGTATGAACGTTTTGCAATCAGCAAATGCAGTTCTCTGATAAAAATGTATATGACTTTTACTTTTTCTATTCAAAATTATTGAATTATTAAAGTTTGTTTTTCTCTTAAATTTAAATCGATTGGTATATTATTACTTAAAATTCTATTAGAATGTTCTTCTTACTTCTGATAAATGGGATGAACAATTTACAAGTACATAATTCTGGTTAAGTTTTGAGATCAAGAGTAACATGTTCTTATAGGTGTACGATTAAAGCCATTTTAATTACGACATATATTGCAGACTTCTTCTTGTTCGTTGGCTGCAACTATACAAAAATATCATCTGGTTTCCCAACTCACACGATTGTGTTGCTGACATTTTTCAAATTTTACCATGTATGCAATTAAAACGTTTGCAGAGATTTCGTGATTGGTGTAACGGAAAAGAGCGCAATAACAATCACGTATTGGTACCGCCGAAACTGAAATACCAACAATATAAAATTACCCTTTTTTTCTAATACAGCCATTTAAATAAGATTATTTTTTTAGCCGATATTCATTTAAATGTCGTCATAATACCACAAAAATTTAAATGCATTCGTTAGAAATAAACATACCCACCACATATGCAAACTTATCCGATTCGGACATTCTACGAAAGCAATTTGATTTTTTAGTCTCGGTCGCGCATTCAGAAACTTTCGTTGAACTACATAATTAACAGTCCAAAGTTGTAGGGGAGGGAGAGCGTAAATTGAATTATTTCATTACAAATAAAGATTCACTAACAAGTCCACCAAATATAATTAAATACTGTTAACAAAAACAACCAAGTTTGACTTTCCTAACCAGGTAATTGTTTAGTATCATCGATTAATTATTACTGAAGAAATTAATTTTTTCGTTCTTTTTTTTTGGGTTCGAAGGAGACTCATTAAACACAACAAAATTTAGTTGTTCTATTTTTGACCAAATTCAATATCAAATAGAATTTGTTGTATTTTTAAACGGGCCAAAGAATTTTGACGATTTGTTAAGCGATTCAAAGCGGGGGCACAACTTAATAGAAACTTTTCGTCTGAATCTGCAATATGACCAGCATCCGTATTATTTTCGGTATATTGTAAGCCCAAGGATGAATTATAATTACGTAGTCGTCTTGAACACAAATCTGTTTGCTGAACATGCGCTGCTTGTTGGTTATTCTGAGGTTGCTGATGATTTTCCATTACTATAGATTCATCCTGCAAAGGCATAAAATCTGTAGCCTGCACAGACGCTGTAGATTGTTGTACATGGCCATTTTGATGTTCTAGTAAAGATTTTGAATTTTCAGATTTCTGATTAGTTTGTGGTTTCTCCTCTGTTTGATTATCGGTGTTAATAATGTGTTCACAGGCAATACTTTGGCAATCGTCCGAATTATCACCAAATTCATCTAATATATGATCATCCAGCTCATAGCTAAGATATACATCAAAAATATTTATAATTGCAATATCTTTAACTTGTATTTCCTTTTATTACCTGGCACTATCCAAATAGGGTATCATAAAACTCATTTGATCATAAAATATCCATTTACGATGTTTATTTGTAACATTCTCTTCGGCCGACCTTTGTATCTGCTTATAGTGTTTGGCAAATGAATCTCTTAATGAACGCCATCGTCTTCGACATTCCTCCAATGTAGCATCCATTGCAACACTCACTTCATTCCAGTACTGTAGGCGAAGTGTTGTTTTGCGGTAGGCTTTCAATGAACGGTCATAGAGAACGGGTCGGATGGCAACTTGTCGTATAAGTTCTTCTTCATTTAACACAACTAATTTACCAACAGAACGTTTTTTGCGAATTTGTTTATTCATTTTAAGTAATTTACTTGAAATTGTTAAAAAAAAAAACTTTTAGACAAACAACAAACTTCCCACAACAAAATAATTTTAAGTAGTGCTGCCAGATGGTTTAGAATTTACGACAGTCAACTTAACAATATGGATTAACAAGACGTGATGAATCACACCGAAACAAATTCTTATACCATGTTTTCATTATAACCAAAATAACATACATATTTCAAACTCTTTCCACTAGCAAAAATGTGTTTTTTTTTTAACTTGTCAAATGCAAATGTAATTTTTTTCGAATATATCATTCTCCATGAATGGATAACAGAGAGTTGTATAGACACCATTCAGTGTTGATCAGACTATTTTCAATATGTTTTGAAATTGATTTGAGATGTTTTGCTGGCATAAAAATATATGGGAATATATGTACCAAAACACGTATTTTGAGCAAAACATGTAATTTTGCTCAAAACACGTATATGGAAATGCAATATTAGATACTCTATGAAAATCCGTATATGTATTCAATTATTCATTATTAGGTTTGTTTTGTTCGAATTTTATATAAATATTCCAAACAAATTTAAGTAGATATAAACTTGTTATGCAGATATAGATATAGCTACTTAAAAATTAAGAATGTATAAAAAAGCAGCCAAGTCTTAGAAATTATCGACTTTTCTCATTTAAAACAGAAATATTTGTCATAAAAAAATTTTAATTTTTGTATTTTTAATTTGATAAAATATTAAAAAAAACAACAAAAGCTAACAAATGAATTGTGTGTTTGTAAGTAAAGGCGTAGCAGGGCAAAGCATACACGAAGTCTGCTTTCGTACAAAGGCGACTCCAAATGTATTTGTTTACAAAAAAATTAAGAAAAGTCAGTTAAGTAGGGATAGTCCTTTTTATTACAAGTAGTTATAAATATAGGTATAAAATTCGAAAAAACAAGCCTGCTGAAGTTTAAAATAAAGCTACACATTTTATTTAGTTAAATGTAGTTGAATCAAGAAACATTTTTACGAATTCTACGATACGTACGCATTCATGAATTTGGCTTTTACTTTGAAAAGAAAAAATATTAGTTTTTAATTGATTTTGTAATTAATGTGCAATATTGCATTGTGTGCTACATCATATCGTAACCTTAATAAAAATTAAGTTTTAATTTTACATTATTTTCAAAATGGGCCACAACTTTTTATATAAATATCTTTATAAATAAATTTAAAGAAAAAACTGAAATTTGTTGAAAAAACTGTACAAATACGGTTCCTAAAAACGAAGTCAACTCTGTTTTTTACCCGACTCCGTTTTTACACCGGTTTCAGCTGCATTTGTGCGGTAATTTATGTTCTAAAATCTCATACAAATTTGACATTAGTTCAAGCTAAGAATTAACTCGTAAAATTATAGGCGTTTTTGGTGCAAATTCTCAAGATTTCTCATACAACTGAAATCCAGCAAATTTACGTGATCTCATGAAAATCTCACAAATGTGTAGATTTTTACAGAATACAACACTGAGTGTCGCTTATTTTGTAGACTATTGGCATGGGTAACAGCTGACAAAAATATTACACAAAATAATGCAATAAAATAATTGTTAAAAACATAATAAAAATAAATTTAAACATAATAAAAATCTGTTACTATCACAAGAAGCGGAGAAAAACAATGAAAAAAAACTTTGCAAGTTCCTGCCTTCCTTCCACCAATATATTGAAATTTCTTTATTCTAGCTTGTAGTTCTAACGAAAAAAAATTGTTAACTAAATTACCGTTAGATCTTTACATTAAATAATGCAAATTGTACTTCGTTTTATGTTGGTTTGTTTGCAAAAAACTGTGGTTGTCAAATCGAAATCTAATCTATTTTACAGTGTACATGATAACTAGTCTTGCCATATTATTGCAACCCCATAATGGCATCTCAAAAAAAAAAAAAAAGAATAATCAAACTGGCACATATGCTATCCTCCTTTGACATAAATACATAAAAAATAAATTTATAATTATTATCTCTTTCTAAAACAGCTGTGCTGTGTTTTTTTTTCCATAAAATTTCCTTTGACGTCTCTGCATAAACTCTGCGCAGATTATCTTTGTGTTTTTTGATAAAGAAAATGGTAAATTTGATAAAACTATAAATTGTTGAGTTATTGATACGTGCTGTTCAAACGCGTTTGTAAAACGCAAAACATTTAAATAAAAAATTAGATTAATATTTACAAAAAATGATATATCTTCAAAATTTGTAGCCTTCAATCGCATTTTAAAAAACAATCAATATGCTGATAAAAGATTAACCCCAAATAAAGCATGTTAACAAAAGGGAACAACATCAATTTGTGTAAAGGGCAATAAAATCAAAAGTAATAAACCTCAAGAGATAGAAAAAATTAAAGTTCTTTGTTTAAAAATTAAAGTAAAAACTCGATGGAAAAACCTCCCCAGTGTGAAGAATAAAAACTTTTCTACAACGATTTTATTGATTTTGCGTGTAAATAGACTGAAAACAGGCCAAAGATCAACGTAAATAAGTTTTTGTATTTACAATCAAAACATTTCAATCACTTCAAGGTAAGGTGGTATTAAAAAAAAAAACGTGTTTGTCACTTTCATTTGAATTGAAAGACGAACTTTAAAATCGATCACAATAAAATGACCATTGAAATCTAATTTTACATATTCTCTCTTCCGTTCTCATTTTGGAACTCTCATCTCCTCTCTAGGTTGAATATTTCCTTTTTGTTTTTCTAACTGTACTTATTTTAGAAACAACATGAAACGCTGGTCATTTGCCGATGAAGAGTCTGAGGCCTGTGATGCCATAATGTTGGCACCACCGCCCACTAATCGAACCACTAGCTGTTCGAATTCGTTTCCAGAACGCTTGTGGCATTTCAGAGTTCTCATGAATGATGATCTGATGACCCATGAAAAATTGGCTGTAGTGGGCAACTGCGATTCTTTGGGCAATTGGCAATTAAACGGTTGTGTCCTCATGACCAAGGATGAGGGTATGTACGCAATAACCAGGGTTAAAAAAAATAAATATATAGATTGAAAAAAGATAAACCGTCAACTCTTCTATTGCAAAACGACAACAACACACAAACACACATATTTTCGTAAACTCTTCTTCAGATTCAAACGTATGGAGTGTCCAGGTGCCTATACCACGTGACCGTACCACGGAGTACCGCTATTTGGTATGTGCCATAGAACCTACTACCGAAAAACCTCTAATTAGGCGTTGGGAAACTCATCTGGAACCTCGTAAAGTTCAAGAATTGGCCGAACCATCTTCATCAGCTCAATGCCAGGATGTTTTTGGTGTGATTAATGGAGCTGAAAGGATTGATCGTGGTTGGTTGACTTCTGAAACCGTGGTACAATTGAAATTTTTCAATGCTCCATTTTCGTGGAAACAACGCATGAAGCGTCGTTTAATGTATGTTAAGGTGACGCCTATGAATTTACGCATACCAACTAGTGGCTGTGACAACCTGCTGGCGGGTTCGAACTGTAGCAGTACCCTATCAACACTAGACGATTCTCTGTCCAGTGATACCCATGATACGAGAGAAAACGGCGGAGATAGTGGTACTGCTTTTGCTTTTTCCGAAGTGGCTACCCTTAAGATAGATGATAGTGTAATAAGGCCTCAATCGCAGTTTGGTACTGCTTGTGGTCCAGACGATTTAGTCATATTCCATTTGACCATCAGTGATTTAGAAAATACTGCATATTTAATTGATTTGTATACCTATTCATCAAAATGCGATCGTGATGAACCACCCCACCATTTGGGCTATCATTATGTTTTACCAAATCTATTTAAAGTATCCGAAGGTCGCCTAGAGGTTCCCATAACTTGTGCCTCTAAACATCGTCCCTTGGGTATGATGCAAATGGGCTATTTGATTGTTAAACCAGTACCTTCATTAAATATGGACTTGTCCACTACCTATACACGTTATTGGAATCACAAATGGACGGGTTTAGATGTGGGTCATCGTGGTTCGGGTACTTCTTTTAAGGCCAACGATACTTTGATAAGAGAAAATACGATAACTTCTTTGAAAAATGCCGCCAATCATGGAGCCGATATGGTCGAGTTTGATGTACAATTAAGCAAAGATTTAGTACCGGTTGTCTATCATGATTTTATGATTTATGTTTCCCTTAAATCCAAAAATACTCAGCAAGAACATGATTACTTGGCTTTACCTATGCGTGAGTTAACACTGGAACAATTGAAAAATCTTAAGGTATACCATACCGCTGAGGGGCAATCACGTGCACAGCGTTCATTCCATAATGATGATTTGCAAGAACATCAACCATTTCCTCAACTAACCGAAGTTTTAGAGGCCATTGATCCACATGTTGGTTTTAATATCGAAGTTAAATGGTCGCAACGTTTGCAGGACGGCACCATGGAAGAAGAATTTGAGCATGTTGTCGATCGCAATTTATATGTGGATTGCATTTTAGATATTGTTTTTCGTAAAGCCGGCAAAAGACGTATTGTGTTTAGTTGTTTTGACTCGGACATTTGCACGTTGCTGCGTTTTAAACAGAATCGTTATCCTGTAATGTTTTTAATATTGGGTCAAACGAAAAAATACAAAAAATATTTGGATCCCAGAGGTAATAGCATCGAGACGGCTGTATTTAATTCCTTGGCTATGGAGTTGTTGGGTATTGTAGCCCACACTGAAGATTTACTCAGAGATCCATCTCAGGTAATTTATAAAAAAATCATTTAGTTTAACTAAAAACTTGGTTCAAAATAATAATGTGTATTTTTTTAGGTAAATTTAGCAAAAAGTCGTGGTTTAATTGTTTTTTGTTGGGGGGATGATAACAATTGCAAAGACACTATAAAATTGTTAAAAGGTCTTGGTTTACATGCCATTATCTATGATAAAATGGATGTATTAACTTCCAAAGAGGTGAAGGTATGTATTATTTTTTTTTTTTTTTTTCAATTAACAAATGTTTAAAAAATAATGTTTTTGTCATGTTCCTTTTTACAGCAAAGTGTATTTCTACTACAAGCCAAGGAAGGTCAACGAGATTTATTGAAATTGCAAGCCTTGGAAATGGGTTCCATTTGGCATTCGCCAACCTCACCTAAAACGGCTTAAATCTTGTTAATTATTATTATTTTCTTTTAAAATATCATACTCTTTTTTTTCATAATTTATTATAGAATGAATTCTTTTATAACCATATTTTTGTAGTACGATTTATCCATAAAAATATTTTTTTTTGTTTTTGTATGTTTTTAAGATTTTTCATGTAATTTACTATATACCTAATTATTAAATATAATATAGAAATTAAATACTCTCTTAAAAAAAATAAGAAGCGATAATATTGCCTTTGTTTAGAAAATGCTTAAAATGTGTTTAATATTTTATAAATATAATTATAATAAATTTGTTTTCAAATTAGTAAAAAGAAAGCAAAACGTTATTGTTTATATCAATAAGGCCGAATTAAAATTTAACTAACTGTTAAATTCATATTTTATATGAGGAACAACATCAAATGTATCAATTAAAGTCCCATGTTTAATTTAACAAGGGCTATGAAACTTTTAGGATTTAAAGATTTAAAAGTTTCGAGCCATGCTTTTAACTCTGTACATTCTAACAGTTTCATAGAAGAAAATTTTTTAAATATCGAGTTTTTAGCCAAAGAGCTTTGAGCATGTGAAAATTTCAGAAAGCAATTCATCAGTGAATTAGCCCATACTCCAGGGGAAGACATATTTTAAAGTTCAGGTTTCTAGCCACAGCGGGTTGAACAAGCCGTCAAGTGGAAGTTTTTCCCTTTTGCACCCCCTTTTTTACTACGTTACTTGCGAAAATTACAATATGTCTGGTAATCAGTGGTAGTTTTTAAAAGTAATTATGCTGTAGTTGATTTTTTAGGAAAAAAAACAGAAGAACTGTTCCCAAATTATGATAATATCGGTGGAGCAGCCTCTTCCAAAATGACAATATTTAGAAAAAAAAATTAAAACAAGTAAAAAAGGGCTAAATTCGGCTGTGCCAAATCTTTGAAACCCTCCACCAAAGGGGATGAAGATGATATACGTATATACTAAATTTTGCATGAACTGTAATATGAATATGTTTTGTCAATTTATGTAACGAACTTTTGTTATTTAGTTTAGTAATGTTATTTACGGAGGTCTGCTCTGTTAGCGACTTTAACATTGTTCATTTTTACGTTAACTTAGTTATCATAGTATGTAAGACAATAAATGTAATCGAACAATAAGAAGACTTAATAACATTTTTACTTACTTAACAGAAAAAAAAAAAAATAGATACAGAAAAATTGTACAAATTTGTATGGAAAATTTAGAGGTACCTTCACATTTTCTCTCATAACTTTTGAACCGCTTGACCGATTTTGCTCATTTTAAATACCAAACTGCTCGGGAGGATGTTCAATAATCTGGGTAAAAATAGGCACCCCCGCTTGCGTCTTCGCGTCGTGATTTCAACAGACAGACAGTCGGACATCGCTAAATCGACTTAAAATTGCATAAGGATCACGAATATATATACTTTATGGGGTCTTAAACCTATATTTCGACATATTACAAACGGAATGACAAACTGATATATACCCTTACCATATATGGTGGAGGGTATAAAAATAATATTAATAGAATTTGAAATATTGACTCTTTTGTAATTAGAAGAACATAACACATCAAAAAAATATTGGCCACAGCCAGCAACATTTTTTTTTTGCGATTTCTATATTTTATTTATTTATTTTATATAAATAATATAATAACCGAGCACTAGCAACAAAGCCATCGGCTCGTTGTAGCGAAAACAGACCAGAGCCTCTGGTGGGAGTCGAACCCACGACCACCGCACTGATAAGCTAGCACGCTACCAACTAGTCTACCGCGCGATTTCTATACTTGTTGCTAAAACTGAAGGGGATTTGGAAATTTGAAAGGAGGTAAACGAAAATAGTGAATTATAAAAAAAAATGTATTTTTAAACAAATTTTTGGAAATACTCGTAGATAATGCAACCGAATTATAGAGGTAAATTATCTTAAAATTAAGGACCCAAAACGGAGCAAAATGATTTGGGAAATGCTATGCCAAGATCTTTGCATTTATTTTCCCCCACAAAAAAATGTTCAATTGGGAGCTACTTTATTTCTAGAGATGCTCAATGATTCCGTTATAGCATTAGACACACAAAAGGTAAAGAATAGTAACAAAAATCAAAATAATAATCTTCACCATTTCTTTTAACATTATTGATCAACAATTAAAAAGCTATATCAAATGATAAACATAAAATCATAAATCTGATATAAAATTGTAGTTCTCTAGGGCAGCAGGAGACCAACTATTTGTTGCTGCTGGTAGATGTTCTTTAACATCCTATCAACTGGTAGGTGCTGATCTTTCTCAACCAGATCCCTCTGGCCGTACCGTCATGAAGAGATTACTAAATATTTACTCGACTATATGAATGGAACTGGTATGTTAACACTTACCGCTTAGGACTATGTTCAGAAAGCAGAATGAATTATTGTTGTAATATTAAATATTTTAACTCGAAAATTGTAAATTTGACACTCACTCACTTAAACTACTTTAACACACTAAACATTTATAAAATGACACATCAACCATTAATTGTAAGTACATCAATTTGTTTTAATTTTAAAAAAATGCAATATGTATAATAATTTAAAATGATATTTTAATAGTAAAAAAAAACTTCTAAAAAAGTTGCAAGATTTTCACAATAAAATAATAATTACAACGGTAAAACTCAGAGTTGTTACTGGAAAGAAGTAGAGGTGCCAGATCGTATATTTCAAAAGCTCAATAGATGGGACGATGTAAGATATTCTTTTTTTATTATTTTAAATATATAAGAGAAAAATTAAAATTTTTGTACTAATGGGGAATACACTGAAAAAAGTTATTAAGGCGGCCAAACACTTCCTTCTTTTTTGGCAGGACGGTTGTACGGATAGAACTGTAGGTGTGTTACCAAAAACTATCCTTCTTGAACGAGTTCAAAAGTATCTGTCGCAACTTGATTTATTCGGTCCGTTTTCAAACGTGTTCGTTCAAAAATGCTCGTGTGTATGATTACGCAGTTATTTCATCCAAGTATCTTATATTTGGACCTGTTTTTACATGGACATATGTGCGAACAGGCATCGTCAAATCGACTCACGAAGTGATTTTGAGTCGATTGGGTATTTTATAAGGCCTCAGTTCGATTTTCTTTGTACTTACAAACATTAGCACAAGCTCAGAATATTCTGACCCAACCCGTAATAGTGTAAGGTATAAATATTTGTTTATTATAATTTCAAATAATGTTCATAACCTGTCTGTATTCATAATTTTTATTGTTAATTAAACCCTTCAAAATTTTAATTAATAATTTGATTGAAAATCAAAGCATTTCAAAATTATTGTGCATACAAAAATCATGTGTTTATATGTGTGTAGGTGGTGTACCCAATGTAAATACAATATTCAAATCAAAATATTATATTATATCTCGGCAAGGCAAAATTATCTGTTGATTAACTGCAAACATGAAAAATAAATGTTGTATTTCAATTGTATAGACATTTTAGAAAATTAAATTGTTTATATTACAGAGAACTAGAATGTATTTGATTACACACTCGCACACAAAGGCAAACAGCCAGACAGACAGACATTTAACGAGCATACAACACATGATGGTGTCGAGTATGTGTCAGCTGTGTTTTTCAAGAAATTCTACGCAACTTATGGAAATAAGGTGGATTTTTGAGGGTGGAGGGACTAAAAATCAAGGAAAAGGTTTTTTTTGTTTGTTCTTTGTTTTTTTTTTTTGTTTTTTCATTTTGGATGACCGGTTGACTGTTTATGCCACAGCTACAATAAATAAAATAAGTACTATAACAATTGTGAGCAGAGTATTTAAGTGGTGCTGCGCTTGTACACAAAAATTTTGTTATTTTTCCAAATATAATCAACACACCAAACAGAAAAAAGAGCGGATACGTCAGTTTTAGTAAAGTAGCTGATTGAGTAAAAAGTTGGAATCACAAAAGAAAAAAAAGGAAAATTGTAAACGCATTTTATTTTAATTTAAGTAAAAAAAAAATGTAGAAAAAATATTTAAACAGTATTTAATTAACAAATGCATAAATTTAAAAATATATAAAGGAATTTGAAACTAATAATAATAAGTTTTGTAATAAAGAAATATAATTAAATATAAATTTTTTTGTAAAACAAAATAAAAGGTAGATACATATCTATGGTGAGAAAAATGTTAAAAAGTTGTTGAAAAAATTAAATTTTTTTTTATAAAAAACAAATTAATTGAATTAAAAAACAATTATAGTTTATTTAACATTAAAATTTTAATACAAATTTTATGTTTTAAACATAGAAAAATTACAATTTGAAAAATATTTGTGTCGTGTTAACAAAAAAAATAAAAAAAAACGAAAAAATGTGCCAATACGAGAAAAATCGATGAAGTTTTAGAAGAAGCTAAAATGTTACTTTTTTGTTTGTGGTAAAGAACTCTACGAGTTAAAATCTGATTACAAGTTAATGTTAAATGGATTAAACAGTTAAATAAAATATTGAATTTTCAGTTAAACTACGTTATGATTATTAAGAATTAAAACATGAAAGTTAAAAAAAAAAGAAAATATTAAAAATTCTTTTCCACTATAAAATTCCAAATAAAATTATTATTATTATAAAATTATTCCAAATTCTATAACATAATCGAAAAAATGTGTAAATAATTCGACAAAAAAAAAAACTATGGGAATATAAACAAAAAAAACAAAGTATTTAATTTTTTTAATTCGTTTATATCTTGAAGATACAAATATGTTAAATATTGAGGTTGTATACATTTTATATTTAAATAGCAGAACGGCACAAGTCAAAGGTGGTGCTCTCTATAATATTTAGAAAGTTGAGTTAAAAAATAGATTTCAAACTTCTCGACCATCGTCAATAAAAAAAAAAACGAAATCAAATAGAATTATTTCTCAAAAAAGTAATTTTCATTAAATAATTAAACTACACGACATGGTTTTTTCAGTCTTCTACTATAACCATTTTATAGAATTTTTGGTCTCCTAAATCTGAATTTGAAGTATAACTAGGCAAAAAATACTGTATGGAACTACTATACTACGGAATAGTAGTTCAAAATATTTTTGGCAATTATACTTAGCGCAAGCAAAGTATAATCTGATTGCTGATTACTTTGGTTGATGCTACAAAAATTGAGTAACAACCAAATTTTGTTGTGGAAACTAATATTCAGTTGTACTAACCGATTTTAGTTGCAGTAACCGAATTTTAGTTGAAAACTCACAAAATTTTTTTTAGTGTGTGCTTAAACCTCGTGTAAACCAAAGTGATAATCAAATAAAAGTAGTTTTATTGCAATACTACAATCAGAAAATTATGTAAATAGAATCGAAGACCAATTATAGTTAAAATAACTGAATTTGCAGTAGAAAAGGTGTACAGTAAATTTTATTTTAAATGAAATTCAATATACAGTTATTTTAAACTGTTAAAAATCAACTGCAAATTTTAGTAAAAAAACATATGAATTAAGTAAAATTCGCAGTAAAAATCAGGTCATTTTTTTTATAAAAATAACTACAAATATTGTTAAAAACAACTACAAGTTAAGTTATAAAACAAAAACAAAAATAAAAATGTAATTGAAAACTACTACAAATGTAGTTTAAACTACTACAAATGTAGTTAAAAACTACTAAAAAAGTAGTTGAAAACTACTACAAATGTAGTTAAATTAGTTACCTGGGCAGAAATTGCTAATCGTACAAAAATATTACTGGAAAATCACTGGTTTTCTTGTAAAACACCCTCTGTAAGGAATAACCAATGGTAAAACTAATATTGTGCTACAGCTGTTTCCAAAACTTTCTGTTTTTCAATTTAGCCTTTGGCATCCGAAAAGTTCTTTGCCATTGAGTAGTATTATCTGTTTTAATGATTTTTTACCTTTCACAGTTTAAACAAGAATTATTTTTGCAAAAGACTAAAGGCCCAACTACTAAGCCAGTAGCTAGGTATCGGTATGAAACCGAAATTAAAGTTTTTTTAAAATTAAAATTTTTATTTCCAGAATTTTGTTTCCTGTCAAATCAATGCTTAAGGCACTCAACCCATTATTATTAATTACACGCTGTGCAAACGCAAAACCGACAGTCAACGACGATTAGCCATTACTCTGCCAATCGCATTTTACTGACGCGACAGCAAAATTTTTCGAAATTCGAACTGTCTCTAACCGAGAGTTCTTATATTTTACCAATCTAAATTTGTTTTTAAACAAATGTTTTATTAAGCCAAGTGTTATTCCTAGAGTATTCACAAACCATAATTTTAAAACCTATTTTCGGTTTATTTGAAAAATAGTTTTTGTAAAAAAAAAACAAATAACGATGTCAAAACAAAAATCTTGAAAGATTTGCAATATTTTTAAGAAATATTTACCAGTTTGGAGGATTCATGTAAATTGTATTCATTGAAACGTTGGATTTTTTTTATCATATTTATGTCACAAATGTTTCAAGAACTCTGCACGCCTTTTTTGTGATTTTTTTTGTCAGATCTAGAGGTTTTAGTTTGACTCAAGCCGAAAATCTAGCTATTTCTTTATCAAACGTAATTTTCAAAATTAAATAATTTCGCTTAAAATTTTAAAAAAGTATTATTTGTAACAACTTCAACAGGTTTAACTAAAATCTGTTAATTAATAACTATTACTACTGACTGCAATGCAATGTGGAAAAATTAGAAAAAGGGGTATTTAAATAAAAAACTGGTTAACCGGCACAAAAGTTCGGGTATCGGTTTAATTGAATTTAGGAGAAAACCCGAAGCCGGTCGATTTTTTTTAAATGAAAGAACCGGTTAACAGATTTTTGGTTTTGTTACTCTAGATCAACGGTTCCGAAATGGTAGGTCGCGACGCAATCCATATCTGCATCCAAAGGGGTCCGAGAAGAGTTCTGAAAAAATTCTTCAAAAATTAAAAGTCCAAAAAATGATTAATATAGCGCGTTTTACAAAATTTTTGATGGAAATAAGAACCATGGGTAGCTTAAAAAGAAACTGTAATAGAAAATTGGGTAATTCCAATTCCTTAAACTATTTAGACTCCGGCAATTTTTGGAATACACATGTATTTTTGTATTTCTCCAATGGAAAATGTTCTCAGATTCAAAAAAATCATAAGAGTTAATTCAAAAATCCAATTTTTTAAGTTTTTCTGGGGTAATTTAATTGAAATAAAGTTGAAAGAAGTTTTTATTTAAATATAACAAATTTTAATTAAATTTGGGGACAGACCCCCAGTAAAATTGTCTCAAGAGGTCCGTGAAGTAAAAGCTAGTGGGAACCGCTGCTCTAGATATTTTACTTAATTTAAATAAAATATTAAATATTTCTGTTTTATTAAAAGCATAAAAAACCTTTTATGAAATATTTATACAGAAAAAGTATCAACTTACACTCAGTATAACTAAAAATGTAAATGAAGATAAAGGAAAAATCACTTAAAAATCGGTCTACTAACTTTTTATTTAAATCTAAATAACATATGATTTATTTTTAAATGTTAAAAAATTAACCTACAATAACCGTAAAATATAAATAATTTTTCATTTATTTCAAATGTAAACAAACTAACCACATATCCGTAAAAACAAATTATATTACATTAAATTGTTGTGCAGAATTTAAATGTCAAAAAATTAACTACAAAGACTGTTAAAATAAATTACATTTTATTTTTTTATATGTAATTTATTTTTAAAATAATTGTCAAAAATACAACTCTTAGTATTTTAATTATTTAATTATTTTCAAACATACTATGTACGGATAACTTTTTAAATAAAATATTTTGAGTGTAACTCTCATCTAAAAATATAAATGGGACGTGTTTTGGGATAAAACGAATTTCAATTAATTTCGCAATTGGGAATCGTTTCGAAATCATAACCAGAGCTTAGAACAAACCACTGTTAAATGTATACAAATTTTAAAATTATTGTTAAGCACTAAGCTCGGGTTATGTTGAATTAAATTTATTGCAAAAAGAAGTAATACTTTGTAATTCTGACAATTGCAATTTTTTTTTATTTTGCTTTGTTGTTGTTTATATTAAAAAATTTGTGGTTTAAATGTAAAATGATGCCACCAATATTGTATATACTGTTGCTTGCATTTTACACATTTTAATATTTCTTTATAAGCTGTAAATTACTTTTAATTATTTTCTATTAAAAGATAACACAACAAATATTAAATCCAAAGCAAAAAATAATAAAAAAATCAAAAATAAACATCGACATCAAATGGAAAATCTATTTATTATTTAGAAGTAAATAATTGTCTGTGTGTGTATGTAGGATTTGAATTTTCTTTAGAAAATGAGTCAATACTTTTTATTTATTTTTTAATTTGTGTTGTTGTTTATTTCAATTAAACAATCAATATAACATGAAATTGAAATTCCCCTTTAAAAATAAGTATTTATAAAGTTTATAATAATATACAAATTAATTTAGTATGAGGTTTTTTTTTCACTGATTCTAAACATTATTAGACAGGATTATTTTTAATACATACGCACGCTATACTTAAGAAATAATATATTTATGATAAGGAATGCTCAATTTAAAATTTGTGAATACTCTGATTTTCTCATTTCCTCATACAGTACAAAGACTTTTTGGCTGCATTTCTGATATGTTTTATCTAAAGATAAAATGGACGTTAAATCGCATAATCAATAACAATTGTTAAGTGCCTACATATGGACGAGATGCTCAAATATCCTTATTTTTGTTCTTTGTTTTAATATCATTTCATATGGTAATACCAGGGCGGATCAATAAGTTCGTGACTTTTCCAACTTCCCTCGTAGTAATATGAAATTCAACACTGCTTCCATCAAGTACCACCTGTTAATAGACTACTGTCAAATTTTGAGCAAGTTCCGTCATTTACTTTGCGTTTAACAGCAGAATTTTTCGAGGTCCATAAAATAGGCATTTGATCGTTGGAGCTAAAATCTCTCCACCGAGCCATTTCTTTAGGTTTGGAAATACAAAGTAGTCACTGGGGGCTAAATCCGGAGAATAAGGCGAATGAGGGGGCAATTCATAGTCTACTTCATAGATTTCTACCATGGAAACTAAGATGTCACACAATTCCGTTGGTGGTCGATTGTAAACAAACGCGGCAGCCATCTTGCGGAAAGCTTTCTCATACCCAAGTGATCGTTCAAAATTGAAACCTCTGAGCCATGTGAGATGCCTATGTCTTCCACAATCTATCGCACATTCAATCTCCGATCGGTCAACAGCATATCGTTAATTTTTTTAATTGTTTTGGGTGTAGAGACCTCAACTGGGCGTCCAGAACGTTCGGCATCTTCCGTGCTTGTAAGGCCACAATGAAAGTCAGTAAACGACTTTTTTACCATTGAAATCGATGGTGCAGAGTCCCCATAGTATTTATCAAGCTTTTCCTTGGTTTGATTGACGGTTTTTTTTTTCGCTAAAAATACTGTTTAATGGGCACTCGAAATTCATTTTGATGGGAGCAGTGTTGTTTCATTTAACTACGAGGGAAGTTCGAAAAGTCATGGACTTATTGTTCCGCTCTCGTAGAATTAAGATTAAAAATGAGGAGATTTTATCTCGTTTATGTGAATGGCAAATGGAAGAAACTCTGTTCTTCAAAATTGATCTTGACGTACAAAGTTGTATTGTGGCTTAAAAAGTAGGTGAGGAATTTAAAAGTAATAATTTTCAAGCAAAAAATGGGTTGAAATATTACTATCGGTCACATTTATAACATATTAACGAACCCAATCTTGGACATAATTGGTTCGCAGACTGCTGCAGCGGTCCGGTTGAGGGCGCTGTCACTTTGGTCGGACTGTGGCTATGGTCACAGTGTAATCCTTAACATGATGCATAAACTTCCAGGCATCATTGACTACACTGTGGCCGAACCACTGTTCGACAAGAGGTACCAGACGCTTTTACCGCATAGGGATTCGTGGAAACACGGAACTCCCAATGGGGGGCGTTGTGTCGACTTCTATACTGACGGCTCTAAACTCGACGATCAGGTAGGCTTCAGGGTCTACTCCAGGGACCTACAGCTGAATATTGCGCCGAGACTGCCGAATCACTGTAGTGTTTTTGAAGCTGAAATTCTGGCCATTAGGGAGGTAGCGGAGTGGCTTAGGTATAATGTCCTCACAACGGTGAGGATTAATATATTCTCTGATAGTCAGGCTGCCATTAGATTCACAGGGACATACCAGGGAACTGAAAGGCAGACAAGCTTGCAAAACTGGGGACTACCTTATACATTCCACACGATATGGAATCTGTGGGCATGCCTCTGGCCACTTGCAAGTTTCGGCTGCGGGGGAGCGCTTATGGGTTGGCAGGAGATAGGTGGGCCTCTCTCCGTGGTTGTATTCGTTCCAGACAGATGTGGCCCCGTTTGGATAGGAAGCGCACGCACAGGTTGCTGTCACTGTCAAGGCCCGATATATCCCTACTTGTGTCCGTCGTGAGTGGACACTGTCTGATTGGAAGGCACGCAGTTAGGTTGAGGGTTGAGGCTAGTGACTTTTGCAGAAGCTGTGGTGAGTCTGTTGAGCACCTTCTCTGCACTTGTCCTGCCCTGGCTCGCAGGAGGGGACTGCATTTGGGCTCATATTCCCAAATGAGGACCTGGGTGATTTGGCTGATATCGATATCGGCCGACTTAGGGGCTTTTTGAGGCAATCGGAAAGTTTCAACGGGGGAAGCTAGTGATATAGTTTTTACTAGCTTCCGTGGTATCACAAGGGACTATATAGTCTAAGTGGGTCTGATTGGCAGGCTACCACTTCTACCTAACCTAACGAACCCAGTCTGAAAAATACAAACGGAAAAGCGCTAGTAAGGTGGTTTAAGTATTTTTACAATGACAAAATGATAAAATCTTTTGACGAATGGTCCAACTCTTCAAACCCCGCCCAAGAAGCTCTGAGAAAACAAAATTTTTAGTATTAGCAAAATATTAGATGGTATTAAAATAGATTTTTCAAAACAAAATGAAAAAAGTTAGTTTGTATTTCTTTGGTCATGCCGGGATTTGAACACAGACTGTAAGACTGCCAGACGAGAGCTTTACCCACTAAGCTAACGAGACATAAAAGATTGATAACTGCTGGCAAAGCGTTAAATGCGTTAATATGACAGCACTGGCATATACATACACTCACGGCCATATTTTTATAACAGACTTATAAATCAAATTAACATGTTAAACAACAACAAATTTTCCTTATAAAACTGATATAAGAATCTACTAAATGCTTATGCATATGGCTATCAGAATATTATATTGTTTACTGTTAGAAGTTTAATAAAAAAAAATTTTCAGTTCAGTTAAAAACAAAGGAACATACATTTATTTTTCAATGAAATATTTATTTTAATTGTTTTTTACTTTTTAAAAAAATGTTTTGCTGTCATTTACTGATTTATTTTTCACTTTTATTTATTTTTTCATTTGTTTTAAATTTAATAAAAACTTACCCACAAAACAGAAATTTGTGGTTTATTTGTTACCGTTACAGTTATTAAAAATTTTAGTTTTTTTTAGTTTCAAAAAAAAAGTATATTGAAATAACTACTTTATGTTTTTTCTTTTTTTTTAATTTAAATTGTTTTCTTACAAAATTTATTTTAATTGAAATTACAAGAACTTGATACACATACATAAATAAGCACATTCATAAAAGATATGCTAATAGTGTGAGTGTCTAGGTTTTGCGGATTTAAACACTAAAACAAAATTAAAAAAAACCGAAACAATTTCAAATAAATGCATACACATTTATTTTTACCGAATCGGTAGGTAAATTTAAAAAATTTATTTTTAACTGAATAATCATTTGTTTTTAGTGATTTGTCAGTTGTTTAAACAACACTTAAAAACAAATGAAAAACCCATTTGATTAAATGAAATTTAATTTCATTTCAATTACATTTTCTATTGATTTAATCTAAAAGCTCTTGTAAGTGGAGTTTGTTGAAAACAACTTGCCAATACTGGGAAAATGAAAAATTTGTCCTTAAAAAGATCTAACACAAACAAAAAAAAATCAATTAATAACATACAAAAAATTAAGTCACACACAGAATTTTTTTTGTCAGTTTCCAACTGAAATTCGGTTACAACGACAAAAATCGGTAGATGCAACTGAATTTTAGTTTCTACAGACAAATTCTGTTAATACAACTGAATTTTTGTTGTAACACCTAAAATATTTAGAAACTATATTTAAAAAGTCGCAACCAAAATACATTTTTAATTCAGTTGGCTCTTTACTTTTCTAGGTGTCTACAAAACCTTTTATATTAAAGCATCATATTTTTTAATTTATAAAAATGCTCTGCCAGTGCTTGTTTCGCTGACAATTTCTAACTGGGTAGTACTGTAAAAAACACTTTTTGCAAATTCTGGAAGAGCGGATTAATTCAATCCTTTGTTGGTAAATTTTAGCGGGAAATGTCTACTCTATTAAAGAGTATTTATTTCTGAATACCAGAAATTCGGTACTTAAATGTTTTCCACAACCAAATACTGATTATTTAATAAATTAATACTTGCACCCTTATTTATAGCAACATGTTCGTACTCTTTTTTTAGTGTAACTATTTATAACAAAAACAGTCCTTATAGTCTTAATTATTTCTTTTTCCACTCATTTCGCAGGAAGCGCATGCTCATGATTTTTTTAATAAAAAATACGCGCGTGATATCAGGAACAAAAAAAAAAAAGGTGAAAAATAACTAGCAACAGTGTGTTAAAAAACACAACAAATTTTTAAGTAGCGCTATTGAAATAAAAGCTACTTTTGTAAAATATTCGCCCTTTTATGATTTCCGTTTGTCGCTTCTCATAAAATACAGAATAGAATACCCGCAGTGGCATAAGCAATAAAAAGTTTTATAGTATTTGTACTTTTATTTGATTTAGAGTTGTTTTTGTTTTTATACAATTTTACACTTTTTTCTTTTATTAGTTCAATAACCTAATGAAAAACACGTGCTTTTTAATATAAAATACTTAGTTAATGGAATGTTTTTTATTATAAATTTTACTTTTTCTTACAGCTTTGACTACACTAAATCAGTAATTAATATTACTCATACGCCTTGGATGTTTAATTTATTATTTTAAATTTTAAATTTTTTTTTTGTATTTGACTAATAAATGTAAAATTGGTGCTATAATGCAACAACAGCATCAACGACATCAGCAATCACGGCTGCAACAATGGCTTTGCTAATTAAGCTAATAGTATGTATGTTGCATACAACAACTACAACATTAACAACTGCTAGCAGCAAGCTTTTCTAATGCCCCTAAATATAAGTAAAACAACAACAACGGCAACAGCAACACAACTAAACCATTAATCCTTAAACAAAAAAAAAATAATTTTAATTGACCAGATCATAACCACATCATCTAACAGAGAAAACTTTAAGTTTTTCTTTACTATACACTGTCACAAACGAAAGGTTAGTAATTTTGTTTTATTTTTGATTTTCTTTTTCTCTTCTGATCAGAGATCATCATGACTTATATACCCAAAAAAAATTCCTATTATTCACGCTCTCATACAGCTATGAATTTAATAAATATGGATTCAGAAAATCGGGTTGTTTTAAATGTTGGCGGCATAAGGCATGAGACCTATAAGGCGACTTTGAAAAAAATCCCAGCTACTAGGCTATCAAAATTGACTGAAGCTTTGGCCAACTATGATCCATTATTAAATGAATATTTTTTTGATCGTCATCCAGGAGTTTTTGCACAGGTTTTAAATTACTATAGGTGAGTATTAATATAAATGATGATAAAATCATTGATTATTACTAAGTGGTTGGTTGAAACAAAAAATACTTCATCAAAGCGAACTTACTATTTAAATTGTTTTTATTACAAAAATAATTTGAGCAGAAATGATGCAACACTTCACCTAAGTTTTTTACGAATTTTAAAAATTAGCCTCTTAGATCAGAATCACTTTTGATGAAAAGTCATCTGCGTAAATATCGCCCGTTCTTTAGGCGTATAAGGATTCATTGTTATCCACTCTAAATTTTTCATGTGTCTCTATTGCATGAATGTCAAAATTAAACTGACATACGATGCCATTTCAAAAAATAGTAGCATTTTCCAATGGGTTGATACTTATTGGCCCACCTTGTACAAGCATCATTAAGATCTGGGTATAAACCTGAAAGATGCCTTCCTTCTGAAATATTTATATCCCTAAATTTCTTAAATGGTTCATAAAATCTAAAAACATTGTTGGAATTCGGGCAATTAAACTTTTTATTAAACTAATGAATTTGTTCATAAAATTTAATAAAAATTTTGTAAAATAAAAAAATATTCCTTAAATTCTTCCATTTAAAAATTAAATAACAGTCAGTTAATTCCATAACGGATTCAATTAATATTACTACTAACATTCATTATTTGTATGTAATATTAAGCATATTTTTATCGAATCAATGACTGAATTAATTGACTATACCTTTGTTAATCAACAACAATTTTTAGTTTTATGTATTCAAGAGATATCTTTTGTGTACTAATAAAACAGGTTCACATTTTTTTTAAATTTAATCTGTTTATAAAAATTAGTATATTAAAAATATTATGAAGCTTTTGGTAAAATTGAAATTGGATAAAATTTTATAAAAAAAAAAAAAAATTAATTCAAAAGATTTTCATACACCTGATAAAAAAAAATTTCATAAAAATTATGAAGCTTTTCATTACTCTTAAGAAATTTTTCGTACATTTCGTGAAGAAAAATATTATTGGCTTAAATTTTTTTAAAACATTCCTGCTCAAAACAGAAGAATAAAATCTGTTGCATTTTTTCCCCAGCAAAAATAAATGGAAGTGATTCTTAAGGAATTAATGTTTCATTGATTACAAAGTATTGTTTAGTTTTGATTTTCCTCTTCTAAGGCAGTTCTTTTTCACAAATTCCAAAAATGTGATTTTTAATGATATTTAGCACTTTTTAAATCTATGACGGATAACTTATTTCATTTTGATTCCGGTGTTGTTAAATTTTGGATCGGAACCAATGATTTTTACACACGGGTGTCGTAGGGTGGAAGTTTTCTTTTATGATCCATTTTCATTGCATCTAAAGCACTTCTTATGGTTTAGTGAAAAATAAGATCTTTTGATAATTCAAATTTTAATAGGACATCACTAATCGGGCCTTAGCCTCATTTTCACAATATTCCGTTAGCTTCTACCTGGGAATTTAACGGACACATTTATTGTTGTTGTTTGAGTTTGACTGTTGGTTTAATTATAACGGGACGTTCAGTTATCGGGGGGCCTTATTTACTAAATTACTTTATTCGAAATTCTTGCAATTTTTACAACATTATTTTTTTTTACTTTTTGTGATAACTACGTTTTTAAGAATTTAAAATCTAGTGAATTGTAAGTAAGATACAAATCACTCAAACCTAATAACATATTTTAAAATAAATAAAGTTAAGTAATTAACCATAGTTATAAATGCCAAAGTTATATAAAAGTATCTGTGGTTAATGTTTAACCTTGGTTTACTTAAAATAAATTACCCATCATAGATTTGAAAAGAGTTAATTTTATTTGAATTCGGAAAAATTCATTCCTAAAGAATCACTTCCATTTATTTTTTCTGGGGTATGGAACCGAAAATTTAATTTTTTTTAGATGATGTTTTAACTTTTTGTTATTGTATAAAATACTTGGTTTATATTTGAGAGATTAGTTGTTAATTTATTGAATTTTATTATTTAGAACTGGTAAACTTCATTATCCTACGGATGTGTGTGGACCATTATTTGAAGAAGAATTAGAATTTTGGGGTTTGGACTCGAATCAAGTAGAACCCTGCTGTTGGATGACCTACACACAGGTATTTACTTCAATATCACTCACAAACAATTCCTTAATAATATGCTCTCTCTTTCTCTCTCTCTGTTCTCCATCTCTTCCATATAGCATCGTGACACACAAGAAACTCTTGCCGTATTAGATCGTTTAGATTTAGATACAGAAAAACCGTCCGAAGAGGAATTAGCTCGTAAATTTGGTTTCGAAGAAGACTATTATAAGGGAACATTATCGTGGTGGCAAGAAGTTAAACCACGAATATGGTCACTATTTGATGAGCCATATAGTTCGAATGCAGCCAAGGTATTAAATTTTATCTCAACTATACAAATTTTACAATAAAATTTATACAAATCTTTTCCAAATGTTTTTTTTAGATAATTGGTGTTGTTTCGGTATTCTTTATATGCATTTCAATATTATCATTCTGTTTAAAAACCCACCCGGATATGAGAGTACCGTATATAGTAAATAAAACGGTACGTACCACCAATGGTAGTTCCTCCTGGTATTTGGATAAGCCACAAACAAATGCCCATATAGCATTTTTCTATATTGAATGTGTGTGTAATGCCTGGTTTACTTTTGAAATATTGGTGAGTCGTACGATTTCCGAAGTGAGTTCATAATATACAAATTAATTCTAATCTCTCTGCAACAGGTTCGTTTTATATCGTCACCGAATAAATGCGACTTTATAAAATCATCTGTAAACATAATCGATTACATTGCCACACTTAGTTTTTATATTGATTTGGTTTTACAACGTTTCGCTTCACATTTGGAGAATGCCGACATTTTGGAATTCTTCTCCATCATACGTATTATGCGTCTATTCAAATTGACCCGCCATTCGTCGGGTCTCAAAATTCTAATACAAACATTTAGAGCCTCAGCCAAAGAGTTAACATTATTGGTATTTTTCCTAGTGCTGGGCATAGTCATCTTTGCCAGTCTGGTGTATTATGCGGAGCGTATACAAACGAATCCACACAATGATTTCAATAGTATACCGTTGGGCTTGTGGTGGGCGTTAGTAACAATGACTACAGTGGGTTATGGTGATATGGTGCCAAAGACCTATGTCGGCATGTTTGTGGGTGCATTGTGTGCTCTAGCCGGTGTGCTAACCATTGCACTGCCAGTGCCCGTTATTGTCAGCAACTTTGCCATGTACTATTCGCATACACAGGCACGAGCCAAACTGCCAAAGAAACGTAGACGTGTGCTTCCGGTTGAACAGCCCCGTCCACCTAGGCTGCCAGGTAAATTAATCGCAATCAAGTTTGTTGTATTTTTTAATCTGGTACTTATCAATTTAGGTCAATCAGGAGGTGTCAGCGGTTGTGGTACTCCCGGTTCTGGACCCAATTCAGGCCCCATGGGCTCTGGTACTGGTCCTAGGCGTATGAATAATAAGACCAAAGACTTAGTTAGTCCAAAATCGGGTAAGTTATTATTCAGATATACGGATACGTTTGGCAACATTTCAAAAGGGAATATTTAACAATGCAAACAAACGGAAAGAATTTTAGAACATTTTTTTCGAATCGTAAATCAATGAGGTTAAAATAAAAATTTGCAGATATTTTCACGAAAATGGCATACGATTTTATTTTATGTTAATAAACGACATTTTTTTTTATTATTTTCTTTATTAGGCCGAATTTTAAAAATTAACTAGAATATCGTAGAAGTATCACACTATATAAATTAAAGATGGATTCACAATACGTAATTGATTTTGTTTGTTTCTTTCTCATTCGCACTTACATATTTTTTTGTATCATATAATTCTGTTTAAGTACACTCCGTAAACTGATTTGAAAATTTTACTTTTTTCCCCGGTTTAGAAAATCTTTCCACAACTTTTTTATATTGGTAAAACTTCAGTCCATCTAGTACTCGTACATACTTATATTTCAGTACACAATTCACAAGGGCTGTGGTAAGGGTTGTATGTGTTGTATTGGCTTATTAAAAACAAAATTGTTTAAAATTTATTTTAAAATATTCAACAATAGATTATAGGACGGTAAAATATTTTCTTTTAATAGGAACATATAATACATTTGGGAATTTAATGGGTTAATCAATCGGATACAATACATTAGGGGATTACAAAAAGGTGAATTAGTTTTGAGTTCTTTTCTAAAGAAAACAAACATAATTTAAATATCTGGGGCCGCCTTTGTACAAAAGCTCTTTACGTATATGGACTTTGTGGGAACGCGAAATAGAGCAATTATCTATACACACATAATTCATTTGAAAGCTTTTGTTGTCTTTAATATTTTATCAAATTAAAAATACAAAAATTTCAAATATTTTTATGATAAATATTTTTGCTTACATTTAAAAGAGAAACGTCAATAATGTCTAAGATTTGGCAGCATTTTTATTAATACTTAGTTTTTAAGTAGCTTTCAAAAATCACCAAAAATTGGTCCTTCGGGAAAAACCTGACCAACGCCGAAATGTACCACATATCGACATAAAAAACACGTATCCACTTTAATATAATAAGGATTAATATAAATATGTAGGTGTATTTCGTACCAGTATAGGTCGCTTTATAAGGTATTTCTAAATTGGTGCATTTTTCACTACAACCACCAACAAAAACAAGCTATCTGCGGATAAATCTCAAAAATTCCTTTTCATCGATAAAATATATATAAAAGCGAATAAAGATTTTGATTCTCTATCACATATCCGAGTTTCTTTTAAATCGGATTCCCTTGTCAGTACACTTTGTGAACTCCTTTAATGATTTCATTTTATTTAAAATTGCCTAGTTCAAGTGTTTTTGTAAAAATGATAAATATTATTAATTTAATTTTATTAATTTCAATATATCGTAAAGACCCTATGCAAGTAGGCAAAATAATTCTAAATTAAGGCCCTGTGCGAGGTAGTTAAATAAATTCTAAACTAAAAAAAGGAGATTAAAATTTTCAAAAAATTTAAAATTTCGTAGAAGTTTAGATATTATTTAGCCAGTTCGCAACCACGCAAAATAAAAAATATTTTCAAATATTTTCAAATTTATTAAAAATTTTTAAAACTGAATTTATTTTAGATTTTATTTAGGCACTTCGTAGAGGGTTAAAATATTGAAAAAATATTGTAAGTGTTTTATAGTGAGACAATTGACTGCAAAGTTAGTACAAGATTCAGTTACAACTTTAGCCCGATAAGAAAAAAATATCTGATTGTTGTTTTTAAAATAAAAAGTGGTTATCACCAACATAAATCATTCCACGATAGGTCGGGTCAGGTGAGAGCATAAAGACATAATTTTATTTGCGATGTCTTACTTAGTATCGGCCCAGAATAAGAGCCGCTAGGTTTTTTTCACACAATTTGCTATTTAAAAAAGACAAGCAGTGACGTCGTGAGATAGAATCTCTTTTATTTTAACAATTTTTCTAATTTTCTCATTTTATGTATCTCATGCTTTTTATTTAAGGCACAAATTTTACAAAAGTTTTAAAAATATGCATTAATTTTAGTTAAACTACATATTGATACATAACAGATAGTAGGTACATTATTTGATGATGTCCGAGGGCTGATCAATAAGTCCGTGACTTTTAGAACTTCCCTCCTACTTATATGAAATCCAACACTGCTCCCATCAAGTACCACCTTTTAATAGACTACTGTCAAATTTTGAGCAAGTTCCGTCATTTATTTTGCTTTTAATAGCTGTTCAAAACATACAACCTCGTGGATTTTTTTAAAAATTGAAAAAAGTGAATTTCGAGTACTCATTAAATATTATTTTTTGCAAAAAAAACCGCCAATCAAACCAAGGAAAAGCTTGATAAATACTATGGGGAGCGCCCCGGTAGGCTAGTTGGTAGCGTGCTAGCTTATCAGTGCGGGGGTCGTGGGTTCGATTCCCACCAGAGGCTCTGGTCTGTTTACGCTATAACGAGCCAAAAGCCTTTGTTGCTAATTCTCGGTTAGGGTATTAAGATATAATTTGTGATTGAATTTGTAATTTCTAATTGAATTATAGGAAATATTTATTTCGTTGTTTATTTATATGCAATAGAACACTGCTAACTGATTTAAGTTATAGTGTTAGTACTATGGGGACTCTGCACCATCGATTTCAATGGTAAAAAAGTGATTCACTGACTTTGGTTGTGGCCTTACAAGCACGGAAGATGCCGAACGTTCTGGACGTCCAAAACAATTGAAAAAATCCACGATATGGTGTTGGCCGATCGGAGATTGAATGTGCGGTAGGTTGTAGAAGACATATGCATCTCACATGGCTCAGTGGTTTCAATTTTGAACGATCACTTGGGTATGAGGAAGCTTTCCGCAAGATAGCTGCCGCGTTTGCTCACAATCGACCACCAACGGAATCGTGTGACAGCTTAGTTTCCATGGCAGTAATCTATGAAGTAGACTACGAATTGCCCCCTCATTCGCCTTATTCTCCGGATTTAGCCCCCAGTGACTATTTTCCATTTCCGAACCCAAAGAAATGGCTCGGTGGAAAGAGATTTTAGCTCCAACGATGAAATTATAGATCAAATAAATGCCTTTTTTATGGACCTTGAAAAATCGTGCTGTCAAACGCAACGTAAATGGTGGTACTTGATAGCAGCAGTGATGCATTTCATATACCTACGAGGGAAGTTCGAATATCACGGACTTATTGATCCGCCCTCGTACTTTAATTTTTGAGTTATTTAAGATACACTTTGTAATCTGTGCTTGATAATAACTTTTTCTGCCACTGCCCGTCGTTATTTTGAGTATGTTTTTTCTTAAAGCAGCAGACGCTAGATCTGCTTTTCTTTAAATAATGAATAGCTCTTCGGGAAAGGTCAATTAAAAGCCGAAGGCTTACAAATACCCACAGTAATTTTTATTGCAGCGATGTTGAGTTTAAAGAAGAGAGAAGGAAGCAAAACGGAGAACGGAAAGGGGCGTTCGTAATTTTTTTTATATGCAAAAGAAACTAAAATTGCAAAAGAAAACATTCGCTGTGTCGACACAAATGCAAGTTCAAACCCATAACATTTTTCTAACAAATGTGCTATTAGAAAAATATTTTTTTTTTATGGATCGGTAGATGGACATGTTTTATTTACCTGTATACGGACTTCAAAATATTTCTCCTTTGATATTCAATTTCCCATAAACTAAAGATTTTCTTAAGCATTGAGTCCAAATCTGGCATTATAATTATTTTATTAATTGAATTATACAGGCGTAAAGATCACAACTCTGTGTACTCGGGATTCTATTACTCGGTACTAGAAAAGATAAAAAAAAAAATAAATTATTTTGTAGTTCGAACCATGCTTGCATATAGAATATTGCGATTAAAAAATATTTTTTTTCCCGAAGTTACATATTATGTTTATACACAAATATTATGTGTTAATTAAACCTTGAATTGAGTCAACTAAAATCTAATTATCCTTAAAAAATTTAAATATTAATTTTATTAATGAACTATTGGAGAGGGGTTTAAATATTAGGTCCAGAGAATAAGTATAAGTTTTTAAGTTTTCTGTAGAAAAAATATTAGAATATTTACGATTCGAAAATGTAAAAATAAACAAATTCTGTGATTAATATGCGATAATATCGTGTGTAAAGTGTAAATAATCGTTTATTATTTTGTAAAAATAAACAATTATTTTGGCCTTTTTTTGTCGTTGTTTGCCTATTTTTTTTTTCTTTTGAACAATTATAAAAAATTTAAGCAGATGAAGAAGCTTTTAACCCGTTTACACTTAATGACTTTATGTTGTACACCACAAGTAAAACTGAGCTGAATATATGAGAACATGAGAATGGACACAAGTTAAGCTTACAACACCTGCTTAAGCTAAAATGTTTAATACTTATTTGCATATCTTTTGTATTAATAATATATATAATAAAAGGCAACAGATTTGAACATACATAAAGTCACTTGTAAATTTTTGCTTAAAACTAATTTTTAATAAATTGACTCTTATGTTTTTTTTCCCCTTCAAATCCGTTTGTATAAAATATTAAACATGCATTTGTATATTTTAAATTTGCCTCTCCAAACCTTTATTTATACTGACTGGTGTAACATTTACATGTAACTAACAAAATATTAACTACATTTTATACAGTTTTTTTTCTCGCCATTTTATCTAATTTTAAAATATTTTATTTTAAAAATGTGTATTAATATTTTTTCATTATAAAAACATTGTCATCATTAAAACAATTGTTGTAAAAAATCGATTAGATGAATATACGGCCATGATTAGCCAAAAACCAAAAGAGGGTAAAATGGGAAGATTACTTTGAAAATCACAACAACAGCGGCGTAAATCTTCTACTAAAACTTGAGAAAATCAATCACCATCCAAATAAAGCGTTAAACAAAAGCAACAACAACAGCAACTACCACAAGGTCTCAATCAAGAAAAAAAAAAAAAAATAAAATAAAATCAAAAAAACCTTTGTAACACCAAATTTAAAAAAAAAAATCAAAAATAATAAAATATAATATCATCATCATAGTATTAAAAATCATATGTATCAAAGGATAATACAGGATATGTGTGTAAATAACATTTCTCCTCCTTTAAACGACCACAAAAAGGATTTGATAATTATGCAATATAAAACAAAAACTACAACATTTTCCCCATTAACTTCATCGATATCAAACAAAAAAAAAAAAAAAAAAAAACATTTTCATATATTTCTCGCTTTTGCCAAGGATAGAATTGGAGATTTGATAAGAAATCAATTGAAATCAATTAATTGCTGCGGTATGTCAATTTCTACGCTGAATTTGGGTATTACATAATATTATCGTAATTGGAAATTAATTATTTGCTATTTTTCCCCAATTGAATTGAGTGTATGTTTCGTTTTTTATTCTTTTTGACTGCCAAGCATAGTAAGTTGTTCGGGTTTCACGTAAAAGAATAAATTTAAATATAATAAATTTCAAGTGAAAATTTAGTGTCATTTAATACACAATACTATTATTATTCTAATGAAAAAGTAAAATTATGGGTAAATTGTGATGGTGTTTTTTTTATAAAATAAATATTTTTTAATACAAACAATTTACTATGCTTAAACAAATACTAAATCTTGCTTTGACTTAAAAAAATCTCTAGGGATTTTTGAGGCTTACAGTTGGCGAAAACCTTTTTCTAATCGATTATTTAAAATAGTCAACTGTTAGTAACAAACATCCTTTTTGAGTCTAAAGTCTAATTTAATTTTTTTTTTCAAAATTCTTTTTGTTATATGTATTATATTTCAAAATTTACTCGTATGTATGTATGTGTGTGTGTTAATAAAAATGTTTGTTTATTGTTAAAAGGTAAATTTTAATTTAAGTTTCAATAATTATAGGGAATATTTTCTCAGTGTAGTAAGATCATTTGAAATTATTTCATTTTCGGTAATTTTCCATTGATGAATTATTTATATATTTTGTAAGACAAATTTTATTTTTTTAGGACCTAACACATAAATTCTATTGCCTCAACACATAAGCATTTACAAAAAAATATATATTGTATTGTTTTATATCTTACAGATGTGGCCTTTGGTTTTGACTAAAATTATATCAAACAAATCCTTTAACAAATTTAAACTAACAACGCTCAAATATCTTCTCATACAAAACCGACACAAATGACACAATATCAAATGCTCAAAATAACAATTCTGCCTCATATATGGAAGCAAATGGGAGGGTGTGTGAAAAAAGCCAAATACTTTTTTCTTAAAAAAAAAATAAAAAATTAAGTAGACAACCCATTTTTCCCACAAACCCCATTTTACATGTATACAGTAGGTGACAAAAAACTCAGCGATAAACAAAATATTTCGACTGCTATATTGTAGTTCATGATTAGGACAGGGAATATGCGTCTATTAAATGCAAATAAAAACGGAAAATATGCACTGAAAACAATTATTATCTTCTACAAATGCGAATAGCATGTGAAAAAAATTATCTGAATCGGAAATTAATATTTACCTCGCAAAGGGTTAATCCTATTCAATATTTTTGTCTGCAAACACTGATATTAAAAATGTTACGAAATTGGGTTCACTTTTTCGATCTACATGTGAAACTGTAAATTCTGCTAAAATATTGATCACCATTGCTGTTTAAAACTTTATTTAAAATCACTCTTGCAGCCTATTTTGTTGAAATGTTTAAAAGACAGTTTACTTTTTTAAGAATGTTTTGAAATAAAGTACATAATTGAAATAATTATTTTTTTTTGGAAAACTTTCGCAATTTTTAGCACAAACATCAAACGATTGATTTTGGGAATTTTTTGTCTTAGACAAAAATTATTAATTATTATTTAAGCAGTTAAAAGTTGCGATAGGTTTTTATCCAGGAGGTGGTCAACTTTGGCACAATGTTAATTACCATGTAACAGAACAGGGTGACTACTAAATTAATTTAAAAAAAATACTCCTCTACATTAAGCTGGCGTGTGATTTGTTCGCATACCATATCTCCACACACGACGAACAAATCACAACAACCTTAAACTTCAAAGATAAAGCATGAAATAAGAAGCGGATGATGTAATTGCTCTTTTGATAATTTATTTGTGTAGGAAACCAAAAATCAAAATTAAAAAGAACAAGTGGACAAATTTTAAAAGGAAATAGAGGTTATCATGTAATATTATTAAAAAAAATATAAAAATTACAACTCCAGAACACTAACAACTTTTTAATATTCGTACAGAAGCCCACTAACACATCGAACTAATCACAAAAAATTGAAAACTTTCAATTTCTTGAGATTTGTTCGCGCACTGCCCCATTAACATGTAACAGGACGACGAGCACGAACAAATTACACGCACAAATTTACCGTGTGTGGCCAGCTTTACCCATCATATTTTTTCTAGTCGGTCCAGTAGTATTCAATTTGATTTCAAAAAAAAAATACAATATCGATTTAAAGAAAATTCTATAAAAGGCCTTTTTATATGCTACAGTTTAGTTAGTTATTTCTGTGTATATATCGTTCAGAACTTCGAAAAATTAATTCCATTTTTGAGTGAGTTCACTAAAATTTAAAATAAATTTTTAATTCGAGATAGAAATACAATTTTTTTAATTTAATAATTTAAATTAATGAATGAATACCTTCATTAAAACTTTTTGAATTTAAATTAAAATTTACTAAGGAATTCATTGAAGTAAAGTGAATTAAAGTTTTAGTCAGAGAATTCTCTTGAAATTTATTTAATGTTTGCTTAATTCGTCTAAGGAATTAACTTTTTCGCTTAATTCGCTAAGCGAACACTGAATGACTTCGAGAGGAATGCAATCCTTAAGGACATAAACAAAAAAAGGTAATTGCTTAGGGAGTTAATTCCTTTAGGAAATTGAGCGAAAATTTAATGAATTCCTTAAGGAATTAACCAAAAGTTGAATTAAATAGATTTAAATGAATCCCTTTGCGAATCAATTCTTACATTTTATGAAGGAATAAGAAAATAATGAATGAACTACATATTTCAAGACAAATCGAATGAAAAAATAAATTCATTCAATTCTATAAGTTTGGTGGGGGAATTCATTCCCAAAATATTAATTCAGCTCAAACAAAGCTCTGACATTATTTTTTCAGAAATAATATAATAATAAATTTAATAAAAAATCTTATGGAATTTAAATTATAAAAAACCTTAAATTTCGTTTAATGCGTTGAGAAATTTTGAAAACAATACATAACGAAGTGTCTTTTTTGTCACCTTCTGTACATGAATTAATAACAAAAATATCTAGTACGAATTTTCTTCCCCAAAAGAGCCCTAGAAATAAAAATGTAACAATAATTTCCCCATTAGAAAATTTATTAGTTTCACTGATTAGAGTTTTAATAAAAATCAAGTGTAAATAACAAAAAATTTGATTAAGAAATTTTAAATTGCATGTAAATAGCCTACTTTTATAATACTGCATGTGTATTTTATCTCTTACTATACTATTAACTATTTTCTATAAATTTCTATAAAATATTTAACTTTTAACGCTTTCAATGCTTGCTTAAATTATGTTTTATTTTAAATATAATTTTCTTAAATTGAAATCACTGAAAACTTTTTATTTTACATACTTTCTTTAGGTCCAATTGGTGCCAGCATTGTAGCCATGAGTCCACGTACTATGCTCGATTTAAATCCAGCTCTGGCTATGGTCAAACCAACCTTTGAATCCCGTGGACCACCCATTACATCGAAAGACTTTAAAGATACGGATAAACATACAACGGATGCGTCAAAGAAAAACTTTTTATAGAGTTATTAAAACCAACAAAAAATTAAAAAAGTTTAAATTCAAAATTTAACTTAATAAAAATCAATACTCTCTTTCTCTCTCTCCCCCTCTAAAACTATCTAAAACTTTTAAATAATTACACCGTAAAAACAAAAAAAGGAACCTAAACAAAAATACTACCTACATATAAATAAATAAAACCAAACTTTCGACTTACGTAATTTATGAATGTTGAAAAAACCCTTAAGCCTAATATTCCAAGCATATTCAAAATCCTTAGTATTCATATTTATACATATGTATGTTTGTAGGTATGAATGTAACAATGAAAAATTTAAACCAAAAATGAAATAATTAATTTAAAAAAAAAAGAAAGAAACAACACTAACTAACTATGTATATCATTCCAAATTCTAATCTTTTAATTTCTTGTTTCTCTTTTTTCCAAATTGTCCAACATAATTTATTAGCAAACCGAACTGATTTGAAATAATATCAAGGATTCAATATTATGGAATTGAATGTAATATGAAATCCTTATTAATATCCTTAACATATCAATTAAATATTTTATATTAAATTTGATTTATAAAAAAAAAAAAATTATAACAAATATTTTTGTTTAAGACAATTAGGAACGAAAGCACTTAAATTGTATTTAATCTCTTTTCTACATTTCGTAATTATTAAAATGGTTTCAAATCAAAATATTATTTTATATAGGAAATAAATTAAATTTATACATTTGTTAAAGATTTCATTTAATTTAGCTAATTCTAAATTAAACCGTGTATTTTTGAGTTTTCGAAAAAATGCTGTACTTAAATTATTTGTATTATATTAAAAATGACGTCTCCAATGCATTTCTTAAAATTCTAATAAATTATGAAAATTATTTTATTTATTGCACAGTGGAACAGATAAAAAATATTTGTATTTGGTGATACAGCTAAATATATCCTAAATATTGAAAGACTTCCATAAATAAAACACTTATCGGATGGATACACTTATATCATAACAAAAAATACTATGGTTTTAATGTAGTTTGAGCTGCTAATCTCGAAAATAGCATTACAGTTTCTAATGCATTTGTTTTAAGAAAAAAAAAAAAACAAAGAAGATAATGTATATTTTAAGAAAAGCCTTGGATGAATTATGAAGCAATTAAGTGAACAAGAAAATGTTTCTTGTAATATATTATTTATAATTTTAATTTAAAGATTTTTATTAGGACCTAATCACCAAAACAAAATGTAAATGTAAACTACATTAAAGCTAAAAATAGCAGAAATTAAACTAAGATCTTAAATTGAGGATGTTTTCATAAAGTTTTGGAAATACTAAGAAAAGTTTTCGATCTTTAACGGAAATTTACAATTTTTCGTTTTAATTATGTTTGCAGCTGCTTTGAAAACTAATTCAAATAAATACTTCTTTTTAGAAATATTTCAATAAGTCCGTGACTTTTTGAACTTCCCTCGTAGTTATATGAAATGCAACATTGCTCCCATCAAGTACCACCTTTTAATAGACTACTTTAAAATTTTGAGCAAGTTCTGTCATTTTCTTTGCGTTTAACAGCTGTTCAAAACATACAACCTCGTGGATTTTTTTAAAAATGGAAAAAAGTGATTTTCGAGTGCTCATTAAACATTATTTTTTGAGAAAAAAAAAAAACCGCCAATCAAACCAAGGAAAAGCTTGATAAATACTATGGGGACTCTGCACCATCAATTTTAGTGGTAAAAAGTAGTTTACTGACTTTCGTTGTGGTCGCACCAATACAAATGACGCTGAACGTTTTGGACGGCCAATTGAGGTCAATACACCCGAAAATATCGAAAAAATCCACGATATGGTGTTGGCTGATCGAAGAGTAAAAGTGATTCTTGAGATTGTTGATGCCATAGGCATTTAATATGGCAGTGTGGTTTCGATTTTAAATGTTCAGTTGGATTTAAGAAAGCTGTCTGCAAGATGACTGCCGCGTTTGCTCACAATCGAGCACCAACGGAATCGTGTGACAGCTTAGTTTCCATGGAAAAAATCCATAAAGTAGACTACGAATTGCCCCCTCATTCGCCATATTCTCCGGATTTAGCCCCCAGTAACTATTTTCTATTTCCGAACCTAAAGAAATGGCTCGATGGAAAGAGATTTAGCTCCAACGATGAAGTTATTGATAAAAAAAATGCCTTTTTTATGGACCTCGAAAAATCCTATTTTTTGGAAGGGATACAAAAATTGAAGAAGCGTTGGACTAAGTGTATTGAGCTAAAAGGAGATTATGTTGAAAAATATTTTTTTTTTTTGCAAAAAAAAAATGTGTTTCATTCAACTTTGAATACCCTCCTAAATCCTAAAATAATTTTCTTTACTGTTTTTGATACAAATAATGTAAAAAACTTTAGAGGTAAAATTATGGAGGCGAAAAAAAAATTTTGAACTGAAAAACTTTTTTGGATGTAAAAACAAATTTTTCGTTGTAAAAAAAAATTTTTTGAGGTGAAAAATTTTTGGAGTGAAAAAAATTTTTTTATGGTGAAAAAAAAAATGTTAATGGTGAAAAAAAATTTCTTTCACTTTAAAATTTGTTTTACCACAAAATTAGTTTCTTTAAAGTTTGTTGCTTTTTTGTAGATCTTTTGGTTGAAATTCTCCACCTTGTTATATTCCCAAGTTTTTTTTCCAGAATCTGCCTGATATGCTGACAGATATTTTAATCTACTTTCATGTCCTTTTTGAGGGGCAAAGTTTTTAACATAAAAAACTTGTGCCATATAACAAAGCAATTTATGACATAACAAAGCAATTTATGACAAAGCAATTTATGACATAACAAAGCAATTTATGATAAAGCAATTTAGGACATAACAAAGCAATTTATGACATTTATTTTATTCCTGGAGAAATTTATTACTACTAATATTGTCTACGTGTATGATTTATTTGTAACTACTCAGATATATAACGTTAATCTGTTTTAACCCAAGGTCAAGAAAAAATCATGATTTATACCATAATCACGATTTTCTCAACACTCCATTTTGAAATTTTTAAAAAAATTTTTAAAGCAAAACTAAAAAAATTTAGTTTATCTCTTCTTGAATAGAGAATAAATAAACAAAAAAATGCTGATATCCCTTCGGCATGTTTAAGTGTGCACCACTTTCATTTTAGCGATTTTCAAGGAATAGCGATTTTGTCACTTGTGGGATAAAAATAATTTTGTTAGTGATTTGGTTGCGACACTGTTACACTCACCAAGAAAAGTCTGTAATGGCAATTGAAAATTTTGCTGTTATTACGGGAAATTTTGCTAATTTGGACCCAGCGGTATTTTTTTGCTAATCTTAGCAACACATGTCTGCTGACGTGTAGTACAATGAAATTTGAAGAAAAATTAGTTGTCGCTACTAAATATTAGTATACTTTTTGTAAAGTGGAATTTAAAATGTGTTTGCTAAAATCAGCAAAAAAAAATTACTAAAATTTAGTAAAAAATTTTTAATTTATATTTTTTTATCGAGTATCAAAATTTTTTTATTTTATTTATTTTTTTTCAAAAAATATTTTATAAAAAATTAAAAAAAAACGCTTTAAAATCTTAAAAATTCTTGAAAAATATTTTAGTCAATTTTTTTTACTTTTAAGGTAAAATTTTAATTGTTTTTAGGGCTGATTTTTAGAACTAAGAAAAAAAATTTTAGTGCTATTTTAAGTGGATGTCCTATTTTCAGACATGAGTTGGTATACTTACTTCCGATTCCTTTTTAATCTATGTAACATTTTAAGGCAATTTCATTTAATTATAAATATTATTTCCTTCAATATCCACTTATTTAAAATTAGTAATTTTTTTTGCTAATTTTAGCAAATCGGTTTTCAAAAATTTGTAAAATGATTTCTGAAGTTAACAACAAAAATATTCTGTAAAAACTCTGTAATTTGTAAAATGTAAATAGCAAAAAGATTTGCTAAATAATATTTTTTTACTAAACATCAGTACAAAAATAGTAAAATGGGTTTGAAAACCGTTTACAAATTTTTCTACTAACTTTTTTTTTTCTGAGTGTATTGAGTCATAAATTTGGTATGTTTTCTCAAGATTTTGCGAAACTTATACAGTAATAAAAGTTTTTTTTTTTGTTATTTATTATAATTTGTTGCACATAATTCCATCATATGCAACTTCAAAACTTATCCAGGGATTTTTCTTGGAACATATCGTATTTTAAGAAATATGTCGACTAGGTGAAATTTGATATAATTAAGAACAGTAAGTAGGAAATTAGTGAATTATTTCCAAGATACTTTTAATCTGCACTCGTGATGCATCTTAGAAAAGAGCTTGAATATAATTTAAGAACATCTTTAAATTAAAAATTTTTATTTTTTATATTTTACTTTAGGCTCTGGGTTGTAATTCATAGAACATCATATATAGTTACTTATAATACCATACATTCATACTGAATCCCGAAATTCCTATTTACGTATTTTTCAGATTTTCCACTTTCAAATTCCATACAAATTCTTTTATCGAAAACTTTGAAATATACAACGATACGTATTTTGGATTTCAGTATGAAGGTATTATTTATTACATAACATTTTTTTTAAAAAAATAAAAAACAAGCAACAATTTTAATTTAGTTTTTTCTATTAAATTAAATGAAAAATATATAATAAATATTTATATACATATATGTATGAAACCTCAGGAAATTACAAAGAACAAAATTTAGCATTCATTATTTTAATTAATATATGAGTAGCTTGAAAAATTAATATTTAAAAGATTTTTGTTTCTTTTTTTAATTGGGGAAATTAAAGCATAAAAAAGATCTTAATAAAAAGATATGTAAAAACAGTCAGTTTGAATACTATTATTTAAAAATGAATAATTATCGACTCAACTTTTATTAATTTTGGTGGATGTTGTGTATATTAAAAGAAAAGAAAAAAAAACTTCTTCGCTTAGTATAAATTTATTAAAAAAAATACAATAATTAAAAAAAAAATGATATCAAAATTTATGATAAAAATTTAAAAAATTTTAACTTAAAAAAAAAAAAAAAATGTCTGTTACATACGATTTTTGTTTGTTTTTAATTTTGTTGGCTGTATTCGTTAACTATAATCTAATGTTAATTTGAAAATCTTTTTCGTTTACAAAAATTGTTATTTAGTCAAAATATTTCATTCAAAAATATTTAAAATAAATGAACAACTTTAAGACGATGATATACATTAAACTTAATAAATAAATTAAATTGTATACTATTAAAAAATTAAAGAAAAAAAGAAATAACTAAAACTTAAAATAAAAAATAAAAAGTTGTTTTAATAACGACAAAATAAATTGAAAGAAATTTAATAAAAATTTTATGATAACACCAAATCAAAATATGTTGCAATTATTTATTTATCTGGAATTTATTTAAACAGGGATAAGGAAGATTTAGGTGGAGTTTTTAGATTACATTTTGCTTCAGGCAAACGAAAATAAAATACAAAAATGTGTGCTATGAAAAAATAAAATACATTCAGACCTTTAGTCGTCTCACAACATACGTCTTGTGGATACCCTATTTTGAGGAGTTAAAATTTGTTTAGGCAAGAAAAATTCACCCAGACTCTTTTAGTTTCCAAACTATGATGAAATTTCAAAGGTATTATAAAAAATTTACTAGTGTTCTACCAAAGTCCTTTTTAAATAATACACAAATAATTATTTGCCTATCATTTCTGGGCAACAACTGTTCCAAGAAATATTATCTCGTGCAGTTACAGTGTTGCAATATTTGTAGCCCTTCAACTTTTACCACCTTTGATCTCTCCTCTTCCTCAATCCAAAGAAAACAACACATTCATTTTAATGGACAAATCTAAAAGTTGCTTAAATTTGTATTTATATATTTTTTTAATTTTTATCAGGCTCGAGATTATAATTTAATGTTACTAACGAATAGTAAACACTAATTTTTTTATTAAATGGAAAAAATTGTGAGGATCAGCACTAGACGGAGTGCACACTTTCGACCTGAACGACCAGGTCATCACCATATAGGAAAATAAATACTGTAAGTTTTATATTGATACACCCAAAAATTACATAGTATTATCAACTATATTTTATCAACTATGTCATAGGTGAAATTACCCTTACTATGACATAGTTAATATGAAGTGGTGGATGGTAACTATGTGTATTTTATTTCTACAAATCAACTATTGAAAAGTTACTAAAGTTACGTAAGTTACAGCTACGCCTATTTTTAAAATCCTCTATAGATATATATTTCAATCGGCACGAGTTTTATTTTTAACCAGGAATCTTTTTTAACAAAAACATTTAAATATTTTTCATTTTTGACACTAAATTATTTTAACATTTATATTACAGGGTGACAGGGATTTTTCACTATTTTCATAGTTGCTTCAAATTAATTGAAAATTGACTACGGATTTTTGATAACTAAGTACGTGATTTGTTTGGTGTACAATATACTTTTATCTAATGGGTGATTGTTTAAGAGCTTTCGGATTTGATTTAAAAAAAAAACACATAAAATTTAGAGAAATGTATGAAATCTTTATTTGAGTCGATAGAACGGTCTAAATAATTTAATGTTTAAAGATGATTTCTTGTGACATTTGACGGCGGCTGCGTCTCAAATGGTTCATATCACACGAATAAATTCTTCAATACTGGCTTCCAGTGCGTCAACCGTTGCTGGCTTGTCCCTCGAAGACATGAGCCTTAACATAGCCCCACAAAAAATAATATAAGGGCGTTAAATTGCACGATATAGCCGGTCAATTGACCGGCCCCAAACGTGAAATAAACTTTTCACCGAAATCGCCTCTCAATTGGGCCATTGCTTGGCGTGCTGTGTGGCATGTGGCACCGTCTTGTTGAAACCACATCTCAGCCAAGTCTACCTCTTCATTCACCAAAAAAAGTCTGTAATGGCAACTGAAAATTTTGCTGTTATTACGGGAAACTCTGCTAATTTGAGCCCAGCGGTATTTTTTGCTAATCTTAGCAACACATGTCTGCTGACGTGTAGTACAATGAAATTAGTAGAAAAATTAGTAGCCGCTACTAAATTTTAGTAGACTTTTTGTAAAGTGGAATTTAAAATCTGTTTGCTAAAATCAGCAAAAAAAATTACTAATACTATTAATATTAGTACGAAGTTTTAGATTTATTTTTTTTTATCGAGCATCAAAAATGTTGATTATATTTTTTAAAAGATGTTTTATACATAATGAAAAAAAAAAATCAAAGGCTTAAAAATCTTAAAAATTGTTAAACATAAACGAATTTATCATTTTGTTTTAATTTGGTTAAATTTAATTGTTTTTAGGGCTGATTTTTAGAACTAAAAACCCCTTTTTAGTGCTATTTTAAGTGGATGTCCTCTTTTAAGACATGAGTCGGTATCTTCATTTCCGATCCCTTTTTTAATCCTATGTAACATTTTAGAGCAATTTAAGTTTGTATGTATAAGTTTAAATTATTAGAAATAACATTTCCTTCAATAAATAACATTTCCTTCAATTCAATTACTCAGACTTTTTAAAATTAGTAATTATTTTTGCTAATTTTAGCAAATCGGTTTTCAAAAATTTGTAAAATGATTTCTGAAATTAGCAACGAAAATTTGTAGATATACTGTAAAAATTCTGTAATTTGTAAAATGTAAATAGCAAAAAGATTTGCTAAATAATAATTATTTTACTAAAAATCAGTACAAAAATAGTAAAGTGGAATTGAAAACCGTTTACAAATTTTTCTACTAACTTTTTTTTCTGAGTGTTCCATTTTGGGCAAAAAAAAGTTTATAATCATCGCACGGTAGCGCTCGACATTCACAGTAACGTTCCTGCCTTCGTCGTCTTTGAAAAAGTACGGTCCAATGATGCCACCGGCCCATAATCCAATGATATGCTTCTGGCTGCTCTTCACACCAAATTCGGCAATTTTGTTTGTTCACCCACACATTGAGCCAAAAATAAGCTTCATCGCTGAAGGAAATTTTCCGATAGTAACAAATTTCTCAGACATAATAAAATTTAATGATTTGCAAGCGTTGTTCGTTTGTAAGACGATTCATGGTTTAATTATAGACCAAACTAAACATGGTTGATAGTATTATCCCAGCAAAAATAAAGTTGCCAAAGAAGCAATAAAGGCTTCACTACAATGGTAAAGGCGTCACTTCTTTTCTGATGGTTTCATCGATGAATTTAAGATTTTCGTGTCATAGGATGGATGTATTCTTATATAGCTACTAGCATTACTCATACTTTACTCTAAGGAAGCAATGACAATGCAATTATTATATATTCTGATGCATGAGTGGAAAATGTTCATATACTTTGTAATATTCCAGCTTTGATAAAAATTTAATTCATAAGAATGCAGAAAAATAAGTTTAAAGAAAATACTCTTTATTATAACAAACACCCAATTCTGCATTAATGAAAAAGCTTTTTGGGCAACTTTGATATATTTTTAAAAAATTTTAATAAATTTTTGGACAAATTTAAAATATTTTTGGATAATTTAAAAACTGGTTGGACAATTTTGAAACATTTTTAGACAATTTTTAAATATTTAATATTTAAAGGTATTTTTTTTTGTTTTTCGTTTACATTTTAAAATAAAAATGTAGAACGTTGAGTGGGAAGATTATTTTTTTACATTTGAAATATATTAAATGAGGCAAAGTGCCTTGTATGCAATCAAAAAATTGTTATTATCATTATTATGAATTATTTTAACTTTTTATCGATTAATTCATTTATTAATTTATTCATTTATTTATTTATCTAAAAAGATAAAATAATTTCTTAAGGTGTAAAACACCAATACAAACATATTCTCTCTTTCTGCCGACCACTGCTTTAGAAGCAATGAAGAGTGATTTTTTGAGAGTTGATTTGAAGTATGGACATATGAATTCTTTTGGGAGTTCCTTAGAATAACACCAAAAAAATCATAAAAGAATGTTAACCGAAGCTTAGGAATCAATGAAAGAAGTTATAGCCACGTAATAAATACCATTTTTTTGCTGGGATGTTACACGAAAACAGTTGAGCTGGCAAAAACCGTGTTGCCAAAAAGAAAAATGCTAAAAAATCACCCTTTAGATGGACGGTTGGTAGGTAATGTGTCATATATACATATAGTATATATTTGAAGAGCTCAACCACTTTTTTTTTAAACCCTTTCCAAAAGTAAAAATCATTTGAAAATTGAGTTAAAAAATTTTTAGTCTTGAAGTTCAAAAAAAACTTCAGATTTTGAGGATCCATTAACTCAACCTACACTGATTTGCTTTTCAGGTATGTTTTCACTGTAGTACCATGAAATATATATAAAGCGCCTTGTAATTTTCATATATCTTTCTCCAAAAAATCATTGTTATTTTAAAGTTTGAGCATCACTGTCTTAAACAGAGTTCAAAATACTAACGCTATGTTATTATAAACATACAGCTCTTTTGCATATTAAATACTAACAGTTATGAGAGTCATAGATACAATATTTTTTCCCAACAATTGTTCAATATACAAATAAACATTCAAAAAGCTTACTGCAGCTTTTACTCTTAAGTACACAAAGAAAGTATTTGTTGGTTGGTATTTAATGCGAAAAGAGTGTACAACCACTGTTGACAGTTTATAGCTAAATTTTGAGATAGTTGAGCAAAACAAAATCTATGATACGTGGCTAGACGGAAGAAAAGCATTTATTGTACCTCATTTAACATCTGCTGGAGGCAGGTTTGCCAATCACCTTGTTTTTGTTATCCCCAAACAAAATAAAAAGTATCTCCAAAAAGTACCCACATGTAGAAAACAGTTTCGTGCTAAGAATAAAATTTGTAGCCCATTTGAAAATTCAGTTAATACAACTAAACCAGCTGGCAACTGAATTTGTTTGCATTCGATTGGTAGCCAATTTTTGTTTTTCATTGACAGTCGAATTTGTAACAATGCAATTATGAAAATGATAGATTTTTGATAAGTCCTAGACAATCAAAAAATCAATAAATTTCAACTGTGAGCCTTAAGGGAATTGTTCGAATGTTCCGAGTCTTAAGTCATGCATCGAACAATGTTGTTTTATCATCCAATGTCTTCACATACTACAAAATGATAGCAAGCAATTGTCAAAATGATTTCTTTTCAAGTGAACATATTTAATGTCAATATTTTTGTAATATCATGATATCGTTGACATAACAAATGGTAGAAAAAAAATAAAAAACATCACAAATTTTAGTAAATAAAAATGGGGAAACGTTTTGTTGTTTTCTACTTGTAAAAAAAATAATTTTTGAAATAATTTGAACTTTTTTTTGTAAACATTTTTTAATTTAAAGTTATTTTTATCAATTTGTATGAGTCATTTTTAAAACTGTACATATTTTGCATAATTTTGAAAATCTATCAAAGATTTAAAATGTTCTCAAAATATTTCCCGTCCCCAATTAAAAATTGTTGTGCCCGAGACTATCAAAAAATCATAAAATTTGTCGACAAAACCCCAAGTCTGGCAAGCCTGATTAAATGAAAAACAACTATAAAACAACGAATAAAACAAAGCCAAACAAAGAAAGAAAATCATGAAAAGCGGCAAAATATACAGCAACAGTGTGTTTGATTTTGAAAAGTCAGAAAAGAGACGAAAAATGCAAATAAAGAGCACCACGTTGTTGCTTTTGTTTGGAGGGGGGGCACCGCCAAATTATATGTATTTAAAGGAAAAACTAGGAAATGTGAATGGATGAAAGTTGTTTCCAACGCGTCCTCCTCCCCCCCTTTGCTTGTTGAGTGTTGTTGTGTATAAGTTTCTTTTTTGTTATGTTGTCGTCGTCGTTTTCTGCATCAACATATGGATCTGGAGTGGATGGAAGAGGGATATGTGGATGTTATGGATAGTAAAGGAAAAACTTTATAGTGGAACATTTTCTTTTTTTTGGTTTATTTTGTAATTCATTGTAGCTGCTGCTTGCTACTCGTACAATACAGATATATATTTTCTGTCTTTTACATTTTTTGAGAGTTTTGGCTTAAACGTAAAAGTTTATACATATGAACGAACATAACACAAATGTTTTTTTGTGAGTAGTGAGTCGGTTTTGCAGTGTGTTTTCTGTTTTCTGATTTTTTGTATACGTACGGTATGGATGCTGTTGAAAGACAAGATTTTTAGTTTGCTGCTGAACGTTTTTTAAAGAAGATAAAACGAACGAACGAAAATTATTTAAAATAATTTTAATTGAAAAATAAAAAAAAATACATACCAAACGGTGAAAAAATTTTATTAGGAAAATTAATAAAAATTATAGAAGAAAATTTTTAAAATAATAAATTAAACAAAATTTTTATATAATTAATTAATATAAAATGGAAAATTTTAAGTGAAATTATATACAAAAAGGTAATTGAATAAAGAAAAAAGTGAAAAAAATGTATAACTATTTTAAATATCTAAAATACGAAAAAAAAGTGTTAAAAGATTATCGCTTTAGTTATGGCGAAAAATTAAAAAAAAAATCTATAAAATTATATTAAACAATGAAAGAAAAAGGAAAACTAATGAAATTCTAGTAACACAAATCTTTCTAAAGTGTGTTAAAAATTGATTTTGTTTCAAAGACCTTAGCAAAAAAAAAAAAAAAATGGAAAAAGGCTGATTTGAGACCTAAAAAGTCATTCATATTCTTTTAATGATGGCTTTTTTCATTTTACTATGCTTTTATTACATATTTTTTATTTCTACTTGCTACTTTTGCCTGTTTGCCTGCCTGCCTGCCTGCCTTGTGAGCTGGCTAAAGCTGATGCTGGTGCTGCTGCCACTACCAAATACTAGTGCCTGATGGCTTTACTTGGTTGGCTCTATGTATGTTTAATGCTGACACTTCATTAATCGTAACCCAGTGGGTGAGAGATGATTTGTATGTTTGTCCGTATGTTCGTTTGTTTGGTATGTATGTGTGTATGTTCGGTCGGTCGGTCGATCTATCTGTTTCTGTATGTTTGTACAATGTTGTTTGCTTAAAATTATCCAAACTATGATGGCTGGGTTATAGATGATTGCATGGTTGGTTGGTGGACATGGTGGGTCCTAGATTGGAGTGTATTTGATTGAACTATAGAAATTTCAATTTTGTTGGTTTCTTTTACACGCCGATTTAAATGGGATTAGGATACATGGTACAGAATAAAAATCTAAAATTTACCGGTTTATATGATGTGTCATCTCTGATGCTTAGGGTGTAAAAAATGGTGCCAATAAATGGTACTTTTTTTGTTTTTTTTTAATTGTTTTGACATTCTAACGGAATTGTTTAAAAAGTTGGAATTACTGGAAAGAAATTTCAAAGGGGCATATACCGGTACATTAAAAACATAAACGAATTTTGATACTTTATATGGAAAGGTATACATTTCCAAGGAATGTCAAATTCACAGATAATATTCCCCATTAAATTTGATCGTATTTGTCCATATGCTGCCAAACAAAAAATTACAAAGAACAATGTAGTTGTCCTACCATTTTTATTTCCAAAACATCGGGGATAACACTAAAAAGTACGAGGTCAAGCTTGGATTTGGATTCTCTAATTCCATTTTTAGTGCTACTATTCAACCAAAAATCTTAAAAATCCGAAAGCACTAGTTAAATCTCGCGCGTTTTTCCCCAATGTCAATTTATGTTTTTATATGTTGAGAAGACGTGGGTAAATATATATTTGTTTTAAGGGGAAGCAACTCTCAGGAAATTTTCTTAGTATGTAGTGTTTTGCACTATTTGGAAAGAAGATAGAGAATAGATGAACGATGGAAAAAGATGAAGAGCTATAAACGTGGCAACACTGCGATTGTGCGAGGTAATGAATCTTAGAAGAATTGTTGCCCAGCATCTGGTGGAGAGTTGGCGAACTTGTTGAAACTTTTTAGTTCACAGCCCTGTTATATTATTTACCAAGTTTTAATAATTTATAAAATATTTTCAAAAATTCTGAAAATTCTTTTATTTGATTCCTTAAATAAACGGTTTGCATTGCTCCATTTAAAATTTCACAAAATACAAAATACAAAAAAAAAAAAAAAATATATATATATATATACACTTAAAAAAGTTTGTAAGTTAAAATAACTGAAAATATCATTTAAAAGAAATGATATTTCATTTAAAAACCGGTCTACTTAATTTTCATTTAAATTAAATGCCATTTGTTATTTATTTTTAAATGTTGATTAATCAACTGACACATCCGTAAGAAACAACTGATATAATCAGTTAAAATAAATGTCAAAATTTTACCCACCAATCCTTAAAAAATAAATGTTTTTTTCATTTATTTGAAATTATTTCCGTTTTTGTATTTTTTGTTTTTTTTTTTTAATATACTCGTACAATACAAAATGTATGTATGCATATGAAGCTATAAACACTTTTTGTGTGAAAGTATTTGTATATGTATGTGTGTTTATGAAGTTCTTGTAATTTGTATTGAAAAATTTTGTATATATACAACCAATTTAAATAAAAAAACAAATTGAAATTTTTTGAATATTTTTTTTTGAAACAGACAGCAAACAAAATTTAAATTTGTAATAACTGTTACGGACACAAATAAACCACAAGTTTCCGTTTTGTGGGTAAATTTTTATTAAATTTCAAACAAATGAAAAAAATAAATGAAACTGAAAAAATATAGTAAATGGTAGTAAATTATTTCAAATAAATGTATAAAAAAGTTAATATAGATATTTATTTGAAAGATAAATGTATGTTCCTTTATTTTTAAATGCAACGGAAAACTTTTTTATTAAACTACAAACAGTTAACTACATAATATTCTGAGTGTATATATATATATAAAAACATTTCTAAATTTTTGGAAAGTTCGTATTAAAAATTAAAAATTATATGAACCTTTCTACACTCAGAATATTAGCTTGTTTACTTTTAGAAGTTTAATAAAAAAAAATCAGTTCAGTTAAAAATAAAGGAACATACATTTATTTTTCAAAGAAATATTTCTTTTAACTTTTTTATACATTTGTTCAAAATGATTTACTGTCATCTACCGATTTTTTTTCAGTTACATTTAATTTTTCATTTATTTGAAATTTATAAAAATTTACCACAAAACAAAAATTTGTGGTTTATTTCTTTCCGTTACAGTTATTATAAATTTAATTTTATTTGCTGTTTCAAAAAAAAAAAATATATATACAAAAAAATTCAATTTGTTTTCTTATTTCAATTGCTTGTTTAAATACAAAATTGTTTCAATTCAAATTACAAGAACGTCATAAACACACACAAATACACACGTATAGCCATACGTACAAAATGCGTCTATAGACTGTGTGAGTATACATTTTATGGATTAAAAACAAACAAAAATACATAAAAGGGAAACAATTCTAATTAAATTAATTATCATGTATTTTGTTGCTGAATTGGTAGGTAAAATTTTAACATTAATTTTTAACTGATTAATCATTTGTTTTTTACTGATCTGCCAGTTGTTTAAGCATTTAAAAATAAATAACAAAACACATTTGATTTATATGAAAAGTAAGTAGACCGGTTTTTAAATGATGAACTATTATTTCTTTTAACTTACAAATTATTTTAAGCGTTGAAATATCAGAAACAGTTTGGTTCATGTTAACCACTTTTGCATTATATAATGATTTTTATATGCAAATTATAACCAAAACATTCGTATTAACCGGGAATTCTTATTCGAGTTCGTATTTAATAAGTTTTTCTGTATTTCAATCAGGCTTAAAATTGATTAATCAGTTAGGACATTAGTATGTTAACTCAATACGATATTTTAGAACATTTCATATTATAGAACATACGATAATATAGAACATTATATAACAAATATTTGCGATTTACAATATTACACGAAAATTTTCTTCAACACGAATTCAAGTCACATACATAAACTCTCTGAATCGATAAAAAATATATGAATTTTTTATAAATAAAAATTAAATACTGGTCGATTTTTAGATAACACAATTTATACTTTAAAAATTCAGAATAAAAAAATATTTTTTGTTTTCAAATTGCCCCCCCCCCCGAAAAAAACTCTATTGACGTAGTAAAATTTCTAACATTTTCCGAATTCCGTTAAATTATTATAACTAATATGTGCAATTTATTTGGTATGGAAAGTCACATATATTCCTGCACACAATACAAAAAAATGTTTTTATATAAACAATTTAAGATACTCAATTTATGTGAGGAAAGAGTCTATATCTTTATATTTATATCTTACGATATATGTTAGAGGCCAATTAAGGATAAATTGGCCTCATTTAAAGGTATTTGATTTTAACTTTTTAAAATCCAGCCACATAACTAGAGGGAACATTTTCGATAGATTTAGGCAATAAAACTTTCTATTTAAATAATAAAAATTCTTTTGAAAAAATTAATGGAAGATTTCTTTATTTTAATCGAAGACGAATTTTTATGAAACTTGTATTTAATTGAAATTATTTTATTAATGCCTGCCAAATTATCTCAAAATAACGGTATAAAAATAATGGTTTAAAATTCCATGTATATGGCAATCTGTTCCGATTTTCTATATCCCATACCTTTTTCACCCTTGGCTCCATACTTGGTATGTACACTTATTTACATAAATATGATACAGATACAATGAACCCTATTATATTTTCATCAAAAAATATTAAATACTAATAATATTTCAAACCAGTTTCTTACTGTCCCTATTTTAATTCACATTCGACTATAGGAAATTATAATACTTTTTAATGTCGTTTTTTTTTTCAGTTGCAACAACAAAGTTTGAATTGTTGCATAAAATGAAGAATTAATTTTGTACTATAATTTAAAAAAAAATATTGTTAGTTTCTTTCCAAAATGTATGTGTCTTTTTTTACTTTAAATTTGTTGCATGCAAGTGTCCCTATTTTTTCGCACATGACTGTATATTTTGATTTTTACATGAGATGTAGGTTTCCAAAATTTTCCAGAAAAAATAATATTTTAAAGAAAATACATGAAATTAAATAGAAACTGTTTTGAAATCTTTTTAAATCAAATATGATTCTATTTATTTTTGAAATGAAAAAATAAAATCTATAATGTTTACATTTTAAATTAAAAATAAAATTTACTTTTAACTGGAATCATATTTAGTTTAATAAGGTTCATACTTAATTTAAAAATGTTGTTAAGAAAATGAGATATTAATTCAAATATGGTTAAATATTTGATTTTTCTATGATTTTAGCTCTGTGTGTACTGAGGGGGTTTCCTTATATTTATTGGAATATTAATAGTAACTTTTGGATTTGATTTTTGGGAAGATTTTAACACTGGAAAATTTAGATATGGATGGATATTTAAAGTCTATATATAACACTATATTTAAAATAATTCTTACATAGAAAATAATAGAGGTGTCATTTATAAATATTAAACTCTCTCCCATAAAAAAATCGAAATATATATGAACCTACATATTCGTTCCGAATATGAACCTACATATTCGTTCATGCATGGTTCAATATATGACCATATGTTTAATATATCTCTGGATCCAAAATTTGATGGTTTATGGTCGTATAATGTCATATATGAGCATAAAAGTATAATATATGAGCATACAGGTTGGTTGAAAAGTTTCTGCGCTCACCAAGAGATGGAACTGCTAGCTCCAAACTTTTTTTATTCTCAAGTTGGTATAACTGTCCTGAGAACACATGCAAAGTTGCAAGTCATTCTGTCAATTCTTTCTTTGTTTACAAGCCATTTTAAGTTGACGTGTCATTGATTTTTTTTAATATGGAAAAAATTGAATATCATGCAGTCATTAGATTCTTTATTTTGAAGGGTTTAAAAGCAAAGGAAATTTATGAACAATTGTTAGAAGTGTATAAGGAGTCCTCACCTTCAAAACGCACCGTTAAATTTTGGGCTGTTGAATTTAAACGTGGTCGTACCAGCCTTGAAGACGATCCACGCGAAGGACGACCAAAAACTGCAAGCACAGCAGAAATCATTGAGCAGGTACATAATATGGTTAGTGAAGATCCAAGTTTGACTAAGCGTGAAATTGCTAATGCAATAGGCATCTCAGACAAACGAGTACTCCATATTTTACATGAAGAATTACGTATGAAAAAACTGTTTGGAAAATTAGTGCCGCACACATTAACAATTCAACAAAAACTGGATTGAAAACAAATTTCTCAGCGTAATTTGGAGCGTTTTAAGCCGAATAAAACCGACTTCTTGCGTCTTTTTATAACTATGGATGAGACTTGGATCTACCACCATGATTCTAAATTGAAACAAGAACGTTTACAGTGGACTGAAGCTGGTTGTTCAGCTCCAAAGCAGGTGAAGTCACAACGATCAGCAAAGAAGGTTATGGCATCAGTTTTTTGGGATGCAAAAGGAATTTTGTTGATTGATTATCTTCAGAAAGGTAAAACAATCAACTCTGAATATTATTGCAGCCTTTTGGATCAGCTGGATGAAAAATTCGTGAGAAAAGACCTGGTTTCAAGAAGAAAAAAATAATTTTTCATCAAGACAATGCACCTAAATTCAAAGAATTTAAGTACGAATTGCTTGAACATCCACCGTATTCACCAGATTTGGCTCCCAGTGACTACTATCTCTTCAGAAATCTCAAACAATTCCTTCGTGGAAAGCATTTTTTGTCGAATGTAGAGGCCATAGCAGCCGTAGACGGTTATTTTGCAGAGCTTCCGGAAAACCATTATAAGGATGGGATAAAATTATTGGCAGATCATTGGAACAAGTGTATTGAGCTTCTAGGAGATTATATTGAATAAAAAAATATATTTCGTAACAAAAACAGTATTCTTTCATTTCGAGCGCAGGAACTTTTCAACCAACCTGTATATGATCATATGTAAACATTTACTGAACTATTCATGGATGTATATGACCATATATGCCCATGTAAACCGAAAGTAATAAAACACAAATAAAAAAATACTGATTCCTGTTTCGGTGTTATTTGTAAACTAACAGGAATAGTATTTATTGTTTTTTGGTGTTATTTCTATTTCAAGTGGTCATTAAAAACTCCCAATTTTTAAATTTATACCGTATGGTTTCAGATATAAACTATTTAGGAATAAATTTCAAATTTAATTCCAAAGAAGTTTACAATGAACACCGCTAAGTGTACAAATTAAACCAAAACTTTTTACTGTATACAAATTTGTATGAAGTTACCAATGGTTAGTGTTAGGCTTAAGTTATTCTTATTGAAAAGTTACTTACCCCAAACGTATTAAAGTTTTTGTATAAAATAAAAGTTAAAGTGGCTTAATTTTATATAAAGTCATTAATTTATGTCAAGAAAATAATTTAACTTTGAATTTTGAAAAGGACACATGTTTGTAAAATCAAAATGTTTGGGAAGCATAAAAAACTGAATATTTTACGACCCATTAAAGATTTTACGTATTTTTTTGAAATTGCAATTATATTGTTTACCATTGGAGTGATCCAATCCGGTTTTTACAACTGGTTAAAACTGGTACAATAACCCGTAATTTTACAAAATTATTTAAATTTGAGCATGACGAATATATGCTACCCTACACCAACTATAATTTGGATCATATTCAGGAAAACGGTTCCAAATTTCAAAAAGGGGCCTGATTCCTATTTTATGCTCAGATTACAAAAAAAAATTTAAATGAAATTAACTAAAACGTGCATGTTGACTAGGTCCAGAAGTGGTCTAATTTTCTTTGCATTTGAAGGTAAATTTAATTTTTGACCGATCTTAACATGTTTCAATGGAGTCCTTCAATAGGTTTTCATTATGTCAAATTTTGATTGAAAAATTTACATGGACACACTGTCGATTGGTATACTCATAGAAAAACGTTAGTAGGGCGAATGTATAATAAAAGTTCTTCCATAATATTTTACAACTGTTTCAGTTTTTTAAACAACCTTTCGAGGTCTACTTTCATGAAAGGTAACCGTTACTTTCACATTGACTTATTATAGGAGGGGGAAATTGACCCCTTATAATCTATACTGAGAGAGTCAGGTCAGTAGTGTGACATTAACTATGACATATCACCGAATTAGGTTAGTTATACTCTCGTACACTTAAAATAGTTTGTAAGTTAAAATAACAGAAAATGTCATTTACAAGAAATGATACTTCATTTAAAAACCGGTATACTTAATTTTCATTTCAATTGAATGCCTTATGGTATTTATTTTTAAATGTTGATTGATCAACTGACACATTCGTAAGAAACAAATGATATAATCACTTAAAATAAATGTCAAAATTTTACCTACCAATTCCATAAAAAAATAATTTTATTTTATCATTTATTTTAAATTGTTTCTGTTTTTGTATTTTTTTGTTTTTTTAATCTACAAAATGTATGTATGCAAAGCTATCGACACTTTTTTTGTGATAGTCAATATTTCGAACAGAAAAAATCTATGAATGCCAAAATAACATATGATTTTAAAAGATACCTGTATTTGGACCACCCTTCATACGCGTTCGCTGAAATTTAATAAGTTATAAAATATGTGAATTAGGCAGCCATATCAGTATATTTTTCCATATAAAGTGCTTAAAATTAATGCAATTTTTACAACATCAAATTCAAAAAAAAGTAAACAAAAGTTACCTTAAAATCCCTTTCCAAATGCACCACATTTGCATATGCTTCTTTTAGTTTAAAAAGCCAACAAATTTAAAAAATAAACTATTTTTATACCCTTTTTTACCCCTTAAAATTCCAAAGTGACCCAAAAGCCGTGATCGGTCTTAGATTTGTTTGTTCTATCGCATATCCCAATTTCATTAAAATCGTAGTGTTGCAAGTGGCACAATGATCCATTTGGGTTTCGTTAAAATTCATAAAATATGTACACTCAAAAAATGGTGGTAGTAGAAAATTTATACATATCACAATACAAAAATATACAAAATCTCAAAATTACTTGTTTTATTACCGTTAATTTTTAAATATAATTTTAACTTTATTGTAATAAGTTAAAGCTAATTCCTAATCCATTTTTAATTATTGTACAATATCCTTAAAATACGAGGGCGGATCAATAAGTCTGTGACTTTTCGAACTTCCCTCGTAGTTATATGAAATGCAACACTGCTCCCATCAAGTACCACCCTTTAATAGACTACAGTCAAACTTTGAGCAAGTTTCGTCATTTACTTTGCGTTTAACAGTTGTTCAAAGCATACAACCTCGTGCATTTTTTTAAAAATGGAAAAAAGTGAATTTCGAGTGCTCAAAAAAACCGTCAATAAAACCATGGAAAACCTTGATAAATACTTTGGGGACTCTGCACCATCGATTTCAATGATAAAAATGTGGTTTACTGACTTTCGTTTTGGCCTTACAAGCACGGAAGTTGCTGAACGTTCTAGACGCCCAGTTGAGGTTTCTACACCCAAAACAATTGAAAAAATTCACGATATGGTGTTGCCCGATCGGAGATTGAATGTGTGATAGATTGTGGAAGACATAAGCCTCTCACATGGCTCAGTGGTTTTAATTTTGAACGATCACTTGGGTATGAGAAAGCTTCACAATCGATCACCAACGGAATCGTGTGACAGCTTAGTTTCCATGGCAAAAATCTATTAAGTAGACTACGAATTGCCCCCTCATTCGCCTTATTCTCCGGATTTAACCCCCAGTGACTATTTCCTATTTCCAAACCAAAATAAATGGCTCGGTGAAAAGAGATTTAGCTTCAACGATGAAATTATTGATCAAACAAATGCCTATTTTATGGACCTCGAAAAATCCTGCTGTTAAACGCAAAGTAAATGACGAAACTTGCTCAAAATTTAACAGTAGTCTACTAACAGTTGGTACTTGATAGGAGCAATGTTGCATTTCATTTAACTGTAGGGGAAGTTCGAAAAGTCACGGACTTAATGATCCGCCCTCGTATAACCAAAGCATTCAGTTGGCAAAAAATTCAGTTGCCACAATGAATTATTTTCTCTGTACGTATATCATTGTCATACACTCAGAATATTATGTAGTTAACTGTTTGTAGTTTAATAAAAAAGTTTTCCGTTCCATTTAAAAATAAAGGAACATACATTTATTTTTAAAAAAAATATCTATTTTAACTTTTTTATACATTTATTCGAAATGATTTACTATCATTTACCGATTTTTTCCAACAAAACGGAAATTTGTGGTTTATTTGTGTCCGTAACAGTTATTACAAATTTAAATTTTGTTTGCTGTCTGTTTCAAAAAAATATTCTTAAAATTTCTATTTGTTTTTTATTTAAATTGGTTGTATATATACAAAATTATTTTAATTAAAATTACAAGAACTTCAGTTAGTACACTCACAATACTATTTCGTTAAAAGTAATCTAAAATACATATTAAATTAATCGAAAATAAATTCAAAAAGAGGACAACTGATTTTTCATTATATTCAGCCCATTTTGTTGTTTATATTCAATCATTGTTTAATAATCGACCTAAGTAGTAAAAGCAATCGAAAGTAGTTTAAATAACCATAAATTTTTAACTGACAAAACATTAGAAAAGACCGATTTTTGTGGTTTGTTTTTCAAATTGATTTTTTTTATTTGTATGTAATTACAAAACACAACACACACAGATGTATATATTTCTATTGGCTTTGTGTGTATGTATATTTGAATAATTTCTTGTAATTTTTATTGAAATAATTTTGTATATAAACAAACCATTTTGGTAAAAAAAAAAACAAAAAGGAATTATATAATTTTTTTTAGAAACAGAAAACATAAAATTTTATATTTAAGCGAAAATATCAACTCCTACTGAATGTCTATAAATTTTGATATTTTGTTTTTTTTTTTTGAATGACTGATTCAAATAGTTGAAAAACATATTTCTATGAATTTCAATTGATTATTCAGTTATATTTTGAGTGTATCATACCTCCGCGTACTAATATGAGACGCTTGAACAGCTTTCATGAGACTGGCTTGCTTTTGGACAACTTCAAAAAAATTTAACATATTTAGCCATTCTCGAAAGAAGTTTGAGCGATGTCATACTAAATTTTGTTAAAATTCCACAACTTTGATGCCAAATGTGGACGGCATTTTCCGATTTTTCTCAAATTTTCACAATATCAATTTTAGACCAAGTAGTACAATATTTCGTTCGTGTATCTGCAGATCTACAATGATGCATTTTTATATTTATCCATACTACTGATATAGACTTGTAGCATTTTTATACGTATGTTTAAAAAAAAGTAATCAAAGCGTATGTAATTTGCAATATTTTGTTCTTTTTTTCTCGTTGTTCTTGTAATTTTTGTAATGACAACAACAAAACAACAGCAAAAAATGTGCATAAAATATTGGAAAAATAAAATATTTCTATATTTAGCCGAGGTTAAAATGGAACAACATTTTTGTCGGTATGGTACATATAGAATAAATAAACAACATCAACACAACTCATACGAATCAACCTCTTTTTTTTTATTTGCAATACCAAAGTTTACATATACAAATTATTGTAGTCATTATCATCGTCATCATCATTATCATATTGCTTGCTATACACTATGATAACAATGATGATGATGATGATGATAATGATGCTTTTGCTGCATGACTATAATGTTGTTGATACTCCTACTTTACAACAATTGGGGTACTCTACTCGAACTCATCGCACTAAAGTATACACAAATATTATTTAAGCTTAAGTAAAAAAAAAAACTTATTTTATATAAAATAAAATTATTAATTTTCACAAAGTAAAAGACTTAACAGCTCATAAAGCTAAAAAGTTAGAAGCCAGAATGGCTGAAAGGCTGTTCGAGACTCTTTTGTAATTTGTAAGATATGAAGGAGGTATGTCGTGCCATGTCAGCCAGGAATGGTAGGTAGCTTGTTAAGTAAAATAAAAAACAAAAAAAAAAAAAAAAAAACCAGGAGTTTGTAGAAAAAAAAAAAATAAAAATTTAAACAGATTGCTGCTGATTACTTATCGTCATCATCTTTAATGTTGGTTGTGTCGTATTCTTACTTTGCTTACAGACATTTACTTATTCACTCACTTACTTCCCGTATTTGTGACGCTTTTTGTTGTAATACAAAAGTGAGTAAGTAAGCAAGCAAGCAACAAATATACACACACACACACTCACGTACATTTATTCAAACAAAAGAATCAAAAAATAAGAAAAAAAAGTTCTTAATTTTCCTAAAACTTTCCCAAAAGGCATTCAACCATAATATTTTAAATAAACTCACAAATTTCATATCCTTCTCATCTACCAGCAAGAAAAAGTTTTTTTTTTTTTTTTATAAAAAAGCTTTAATAAAATTTGCAAATATATACAAATACAACAACACCAAACATTACATAGAAGGTTAAATATATGCATATTTACCAAAACTATTAAACATTTTATGGTATATTTGTTTATTTTACAAACAAAAATTTTAATGAAAAAACTCAGAACTAAACGGCACACAGTGGTTTCTAATGTCATAAATTGACTTGCTTCAATATTTCAATGCAAGCTGAGTCGCAAGTGGCATAAGTGTGGTTGTGGTTGTAAAAAACTATGAGTGTTTTGCGATTTTGGCACTTGCACTTGTAAAACGTGTTTTTTTTAGAGTGTCACAACTTTGAGTTGGCATCACTGCATTATTTTGACAACCCATTTAACAGCTGATAGTTGCTTTTTGTTAAGTTTGCTTTGAAATTTCATTAAGAATCGACTTAAACCAGAGCAAAGCGTGCAAATTGTTGAAATTTTTAATCAAAATAATTGTTCTATTCGTCAAATTCATCGTGCACATCTTCCATTTTATGGCGTACATAATCGTCCTTCAGAGCGGCTAATTCGAAGAACAATTCGGACCACATTTACAGTTACTAATAATGTGCATCCCGTGAGACGCCGAGCAGTGCACACTGCAGAAGCTGTAGCAGCTGTCCAAGAAAGCATTGAAGATAATCCTATTCAATCAATTGGTCGCCGTTCTCAGCAACTCGGATTGTGTCCTTCCACTTTATGAAAGATATTACGAAAGGGTCTTGATCAAGCCAATTCGGCGAATGGGCTTAAGCACAAATTGATATTGATTTTGAATTTCCATTCAAAATTTTATTTTCCGATGAAGTCCATTTCTGGTTGAATGGGCACGTAAATAAGCAGAATTGTCGAATTTGGAGTGAGGAGAATCCACAAACTTTTGTCCGCCTTATGGACTGGCGGAGTCATTGACCCATATGTCTTCAAAAACGATGATTGTGAGAATGTAACTGTGAATGGTGAACGGTATAGGAACATGATTCGAAATTTTTTCATACCTCAATTACGTGGCATTAATCTTGCTGATATGTGGTTCCAATAGGACGGAGCCACATGCCACACAGCGAACGCTACAATTGATTTACTCAAAGAAACTTTTGATGAAAAAATAATTTCACGTAATGGCCCAATTAATTGGCCACAAAGATCGTGTGATTGGATTATTTTCTTTGGGGTTATGTTAAGTCACTTGTCTACGTCGATAAACCACAAACAATTGAACACCTGGAAATCAACATTCGAAGAGTTATCGGCGAAATACGGCCGCAAATGCTGCGAAAAGTTGTTGAAAATTGGTATTCCAGATTGGGCCTTCTACACGCCAGCTGTGGCGACCACATGGCAGAAATATTATTTGAACATTAATTTCATAAATTTTTTGTTTTCAATAAAGATCGTTTCATTGATTTTAAAAATATAATTCCTTGTTTTATTATGATTTAAAATTGTGTCACTCTATAAAAAACACCCTTTATGTATCAACGAGGGCTAAACAAAAAAATATGCAACTTGTAAAAATTATTAAAAGCGGTCCCTAATTAAAGTAGTTAAAAGCCACAAAAACGTTTATATTCTCGATGTGATCAACTTAATGGTGAATTATAGGGTGTAAAATGCAGAAATGTAGACATCTCTATGACAATTACGTCTAAGTAATATTCAAAATTTTAATGATTGGGATTAAATTATAGGAAGTCTAAAGTCTATGAAATTGGGTTCAAAAATGAAGCAAAATCACTTTTAAAATAAATTTGAAAAAGCCTACTCTAAAATTAGGTACACACTACTTTTTTTCCAATGTTTTACATTTAAGTGCTACTACTATTTTATTTTTGGTTTCAAATTACTGTGCGGCTCTTGGCATAATTACAAAAATATTGTGCGTACTTACATACTTATGTAAAAGTGTATATTTGTATAACTAATGCACATTACATAGCTTAAAGATATTTTAACTTAATTAGTTTTAATTCGTTTGTGGTAAATACGAAGGATTATCAAAAAGTAAATTAGCAAAACGAAAAACTGTATACATTTCAAAAAAAAATACATTATGTAAATTGAATTGTAAATCTACTAGACTCCACAAATATTTATAAATTGTAAAAAATGATTTTCTATGTTTTTTCTTCAATACGGAAATTTGCGTATGATTACTAAGAATTATAAAGTAAAAAAATATAAATCATACGCTCCCATGAACTATTGTATTTTATTGTGAGAAATATCTCATCAGGAGACTCTCCTACTACGTGCCTGCAACTACAAAATAACACACACACACAACAACAACATAAACAGTTTTTTTGGTTTTGCATGTCATGATTTTTGGCATTTAAAGACGTCGACTCAAGTTACTGTATGTAGTAAAACTAACATGGATTTAACTTAAAAAAATTAGTATTTTCTGAATTCTTACAGAATCCGGATAATATTCTTAAACATAAAGATACACTTATAATATTATTTTGTTAAAAATAATCTAAAATACATATTAAATTAATCGAAAATACAATTAAAAAGAGGACTACTGATTTTTTAAAATATTAAACCCAATTTGTTGTTTCTTTTCAATCATTGTTTAGTAAACGACAAAAGTAGTAAAATCAATTTGAAAGTCGTTTAAAATAATCCTTAATATTTAACTGACAAAACGTTAGCAAAAATGATTTTTGTAGTTTGTTTTTCAAGTTTGAATTTTTTTGTATAAGTAATTGAAAATCACAACACACACATAGGTTCCTATTTTTATTTTATATGTTTGTATGTAGATGTGAAAATTTTCTTGTAATTTCTATTGAAATTATTTTGTATTTAAACAATTTATTTTGTTAAAAAAATAAATTGGAATTATTTCAACTTCTATTTTTGAAAACAAAAAAGATAAAATTTTACATTTAACAGAATATTTCAACTTCTACTGAAAATCCGTATTTTTTAATAGTTTGTTTTTCGAATGATTGATTCAAATTGTTAAAAATATTTCTATGTATTTTAATTGATTCTTCATTTAAAACAAATTTTACGTATTACATTTTAAATACAGTCGGTAATTGAAAAGAAATTGTGAGTGTATTAATATAATCACATGAAAGCGTAACTTTTGTAGATTTTACATTAATAATTTTTTTTAAAGTTCACGGTATTGAGCAATAACTTCTTTTTTTGTGGGGGGGGGTTATACTCTAGCAAAAAAAATTTCAGCGTTTCGCGACTTTTAAAAAAATCAATAAAAAGTTCGCAGACATAAAAAGAGTTGCATTATTTTTCTTTAAATATATTTAAACAATAGTGCAACAATAGGGCGGGTAGATGTTATCGTGGCATCCGCTGTGTGACATCACGTAGCATCATCCTGCTTGAACTACATATCGAGCATGATGCCGCCGGCTAAAAATCCGCATTTGCATCTCGTGTCGTCTCCTATACGGCAATTTTGCTTGTTAACATCCAAAAATGCGCCTCGTCGCCAAAGATGCTTTTTCATTTTCATTTTTTTTTTTCACCTGGACGTGATGCTCGATCGTGAAACTTTTCATGGTGCATTAGCATTAGCAACTGAATAATAAATAACAGATTAAACAGACGTAACCACAACAACATGGCGGTCACAGGCCGACAACATTTACTCGCGCTAATTGCTAAGCCCCTTATAACTTTAAAATGCGTTTTTGTAAAATCATCAGTTAAAAATTAGCTGCCAGCTGACGGGTTTAGTATAGTCAAGACTGATTTCGATCCGGACTTGTGAAATAAATTTAAAAAACGCTAGAAAAGATTTTTCAAATAATCGAAGATGTGTTTTTAAAATAAATAGAAGGGAAAGAAATCAAAAAAGGATACTATTATCCAATTATCGATATTCCAATCAACTTTACGAAAAAAATTCGTTTAGAAATTGCGTACTGCAGAAGCAACCATTTATTTAGAGAATGTACTGGAAGTGGTAACTACAAATACGGTTTTGCTGATCAAATATATCATTTTATTAGTATTTCAATTGAACCAACCGAATTGTGGATTGTATTGATTATACGATAGAAGCCACTAACGAATGGTATTTGTAAACGAATTTTCTGCTATATTTATTTTCTAAAAAAATTACTTAAATTCAAAATTAGTTATAAAAATTTATAAGTGTTTGTGTACTAGTGGGTAGAGAGCTAGCTTAGTGCTCCTAATTTCGGAGTACAAATCCCTATGAAGGCAAATATTAAAAAAAGTATTTTTTTTAATTAAAAAAAATATTCAAATGTTTAAATAACAAATATATCAAAGAAAATTAAATTATATTGTGGTGTAGTATGTAAGACTTTCAATTATGAATCTGAATGCATAGGTTCGATACCGGAAAAATCTAAAAATAAAATATTTCTTAAAATAAATTTTTGTGGAACGTAATAATATTTATGTGGAATATAAATATTAAATTATTCAACTGAATATTGGCTTTCACAACTAAAAATATAATTTAATATGAAGATACTTGTCGTAACCGCCAGAATTCGATTGGCAAAAAATTCGGTGGCCACAACTGATACTGTTTTCTGGGTGTAGAATGTATATTTTTGAAAATAAAAATATCAAAAAAAAAGAAGTTATAAACTTTTATATGAGACAAGATTTGTAAAAATCTTGCAATTAAAATGTTAAATGTTAAAGCATTACGTGGTCATTGTATAATGAGTTTGTGATGATATTTGCAACTACTAAAATTATCAGATTTATTTCCACCTTATATGTTAATATACCACCAATCGATTCTGAATCACTTTCAAAGTTGATTTAACTATGTTAGTCCGGCCGTCTGTCTGTCCGCGTAAACCTTGCAATCTACCTGTTAACCACAAGTATAAAGATATTTGGATGAAATTTGACACATAAGTTATTTTTGACTCAAGGACGAATTGGATTTGGTTGGAATTGGTGCTTATTCGGACCAACCTCTCATAGAAAGTTCCGATCTGTTTGAAATTTAGGCTGTGTATATTATGTAGGATCATAAATTATGCCTGCAAATTTAATGAAAAACCGGAACATATTTGGACCTAGTCCTCACATAAAACCCACCTTCCCAGCATTTGCTTAAATCAACTTTTCGACAATTTCACTCAGATTTATCTCTATATTTTCTGTCCTCTTCATAAAATAAGTCTTAGGATCCCTTTCAAAATTTGGTTGGCTTCCAAAAAACTATGACCCAAATTGTACTTGGTAAAAGGTATCATATATTTTTTTTTACTTATTTCAGTGCTTTTGGAAACCGGATTTCAGTTTGTATGAAATAATTTAATCAATTATAGAAAAGTTTTTTTGTTTAGTGTTATATTACTTTGACCTCTTTTGCAACGTTACGATTGTATATAAATTTCTGTTTCTCCCATGATTTAAACAATGTTATGTCAAAAACGTGTGCTAACTACACAACCACAAGCTTACTTTTGGTAATTTTGTTAATATTTTTTGTATAGTGAATGCTAAGAAAAGAGCCTAAACCCAATAATTGAAAATGTGGATGTTAAACTAACTCATATTTTGATTTATCGAAATATTGAGTTTATAAATAAATTGCTGTGTTTGTACTTGACACAATTACTTTATACAAAAAAAAAAACAAACAACAAATAAAACCTTTATAATTTGAAGTGTTGTTAATTCACAAACACTTTATAAATTTATAGGAGGTTTATGGAACAAATTTTGTGTGAAAAATTTGTTTTGTAAACCTCATTTAACTTTATAAAGTGTTTATGAAATGTAGTACAATATAAAAACATACAATGTATAAAAAGACATATGTATGTATATTTTAGTAAAGTACAGTAATTTCGCAATAATTATTCAATTCACAACGTATATTGTATCGTTGTATCGTGTGTTACTTTACAATAGTGTAAAATTGTTGTTTGTACACTTAAGAATCTGATACAAGTTCATTTATTTATTAAATGTTGTATTGTGTATCATAACATATCAGTCTCAAGTGAATGCCAGTTTTTTCACTTTCAGCTTTATTTTTATTTTTTTTTCTTCTCGTTTCTATAAATTTATAAATATTTTTATTCTTCTTATTTACTATTTGGCATGTTACAACATTAAAATACAATACCGGCTGTGAATTGCCCAAATAGGTTTTTGTTTTAAATAAATTAAATTTATAAATTCGCTTATGGTATGTATGATAAAACAATTGCCCAGTAGTTTTAATTCTCTCTCCCCCCCCCCCCCCCCCCCCATATATATTTTTAAAATCTAGGTGATTTTATTAACAAAGGAGCAATAATTTTCAACTCTTGTAGGCTCGTTACACTTTGCCTTTAAATTTGCTACTTTTAAAAACCGCTGCAGGATGTGATTGCCAACAATCATATGCTGCTGGTTGGTTGGTTGTCATCCTCATCAGTAGACATGTTTGATTATAAAGCAAAAATACTACAAGTATTTTAATGTGCAATTGTTTTCCTTCTCTTTGTGATCATGTGATGCTTTTGTATGTTTGGTTGCTTCTGTCCTGTCAAGTGTTTCTGTGTCTGTTTGTGTTTGATGCTGTGGAGTATATAATGCAATGATTATCTTTACAGATATTTCCTCCTTCCGTTACAATTGAAAATGTAATAAATATTTTAAAGAAAAATTGAAACTGAATGTTGTTAAATTGGAAAAAGGGTTGTATTACAACAATGACGATGTATACTACTAATTTTCTATATAACTATAAAAGCATAATGTAACTGACTGACTGACTCATGCACTCAACATTGCCCAAGCCGCTAAAGCTAGGAAGCTGGAATTCGGTATATAGATTGTTCCTGCTTCGACGTGGAAATTCTATGAGGGAGGCAAAAAGGCCTGAACAACACCTTGTCTAGGAATCTGAAATTCAAAATATGTTTCTAGAATTTTCTCCAGGACTATGGTAAAACTGGAGGTATAAAGAGGGAAAAATCTCCCCCTGACGGATTGCGCAAACTGATTTGACATGATAATGTCAAGGGAATCGAATTGGAATGGAACGGTGTACGAGGGAAATCGAAACACTAGACAAGGGGTACGAAGTGGAATGGAACGAGAAACGAGTGAAATTGAAACACTAGACAAGGGAAACAAAATGGAATGGAACGGGGAACGAGTGAAATTGAAACAGTAAACACAGGAAACCAAATAGAAAAAAGCCTAGATTTTAATGATATGGATTTAAACATATATTTTTATCCATTTTAGAGACTTTTTTCAGTTTTTAGGAAATCTTATGAAATCAAATTAAAAACGATTATTATTAAAAGGTGATTTTTTAGCCGTTTGGGTTTTGAAAATTAAAAAAAAAAAAAATAGAAAATTTGAAAAAATGAATGAAATATTTATTTGGGGCGATAAATTAATGCCTGCGATTTACTTTATAAGGATTATTTAAGGTAAATGTTGCCCGCGGCTACGCCGTATATGGCCGTGTGTCACCGTTTTGTTGAAACCACATGAAACCAAGTCCAGCCGCCGGCCCTCAAAACGCTTCAAACAGGGAGCTTTGGCAGCTCTTCACACCAAATTCGCCAATTCTGTTTGGTTACGTATCCATTGAGCTATAAATGAGCTTCGTCGCTGAAGAAAATTTTTTCGATAGAAAAATAAACCTTCATCCATCTTTCCAAATTGAAGGATTTGTAAGCGTTGTTCCTTTGTTAGCCCATTCATGGTGAAATGGCAAACCTTACTGAGCTTTTTTGGTATTGCCACATGTCATGAATCTTTTTTTACACTGAAAAAATTTACACTGAAAAACCAAATAGCAAAAAAATACCCTATACTTTTGAACTAATTAACTGATAATGTACCTTTTGTCATAAACATAGCGAAAAAAAAGTGTTCAAAGGGGGAAGTACCTCTCTTAATGGCCTGCCCAAACCGCTTTGGCTAGAAAACTTAAAATTAAAATATTTGTCCACTGATGTATGAGGTCATTAAGCTATTTTTTCGGGTAGCCCAAAACCCGTCGGCAACAAATTTGAAATTAAAACAAAGTGTTCCCTGAGATATGAGCCAAGTCTCTAAAGAAATACTTTTAAGCTTCCAATAAAAAGGTAGCAAAACTGGGGATAAAAAGGAAAAATGTGCGCCCTTAATTACATATCTCAAACTGCCGGGCTAGGATTTTGGGATTTGTCTGCTACTCCAATGTAAACAACTGTAGATTTTAAAAACTGCCAACTAAACCCTTTCCAAGCAACTTCTGTTAAATTTCTGAAATTTAAAATATATTTTCCCAGAGGCATGGGCTGATTCACTGATAAGGTACTTTTTGAAATACCCAATAAAAAAGTGGTAAAATTGAGTTATAGGGGAAAAAGTTAGGTTCCTTCTCCGAAGTTGACATTCAATTAATCGGGATTTTATAAAATTTGTCTCCATTAGTGTCGTGCCCAAAAATCTTTGGCTACAAATCTGATATAGAAAATATGTATTTTCTGGACAATTATATTATTCATTAATGAGGAGAAAAGATGAAAGATGCCCCTTGAGTTACCTTTAAGCCAGAAATCATTATTTGGAAAATTAAACATCAACTACAAAAGGTTAAACAAATTTATGTAAGGAGAAAGATTCTTAAAAAAGAAATAAAATTTCTTTTTAATATTTTCCAATAATTAAAATTAACGGTAACGAAGTATCGGACTTTTAATCTGATACTACATACATAAATAACAAAAGCTTCCATTAAGCGAGTATCCAATTTTTGTGATACATACTTATACAATATTTTAAACATTATCACAATTTATGTTTAACATTATTTACAAAAAATACAACAACAACTATGTACCTACAACATGGGCAACAACAATCAATTGCAGCAAACGAAAAAATAAGAAATATGTTAAGTTTTTGTCGACTGTTTTTTGGTTAGTTTACTTTTAAGATGCCTTTAGCATACACTACAATGCACTGCACAATATTAAAGCTTCTCAAATGTAAAGATTTAAGAAATATGTTTTAAAGCAATTTTTGTTAATTAAAGAAATACTATGTCGATTTGAAGTACAAATAAATAAAACAAAATATAAAGAAAATATTATTGTGGTAGAAATAAAAATGTTTGCATTGACAAGGAAACTACTTTAAATAGACTGTTAGATTTCTTGCGCCCTAAAAGAAAATTTCAATTGTTTAGATTTTGTTCCGCCATTAAAATTTTTTTGATTTCTTCAGCAAAAAAAAAATAATAATAATAATATTTATCAAAAATACAAATAAGTAATATAGAATTTAAATTAAGAATAAATTAATTTTAGAGTGAATTTTCTGTAAATTGGATTAAATTTTCAGAGTTTTTTTTACTAGTTTCATCAATAAACTAGTAAAAAAATTATGGTAGGTAAGACCCGATCATGTAATACACTCTACCACAGTAGGATAAGTGTTGGGAACTGATAACCGAGATATTTAATTATAGAATAGTTACTGCGAGCAATCTGGTGAAGAGTTTCGCCATTAACTCTGCACCAGATTGCTTGTTATAGCTTTTTGTTTATAACCCTATTATGTTATTTTTCTTCGGTGGGGTTAGGTTAAGTGCTATAGGAATACCGAAGAAGGTTGCCTTTTCGAACTTACCTCGTAGTTATGTGAAATGCAACACTGCTCCCATTAAGTACCACCTGTTAATTTTGAGCAAGTTCAGTCATTTACTTTGCGTTTAACAGCTGTTCAAAACATACAAACTCGGGGATTTTTTAAAAATGGAAAAAAGTGAATTTCGAGTGCTCATTAAACATTATTTTTTGGGACTTTGCACCATCGATTTCAATGGCAAAAAAGTGGTTTACTGACTTTCGTTGGAACGCTGAACGTTCTGGACGGCCAATTGAGGTCAATAAACTCGAAAATATCGAAAAAAAATCCACGATATAGTGTTGGCCGATCGAAGAGTAAAAGTGCGTGAGATTGTTGATGCCATAAAAAATTTCATATGGGAGTGTGGTTTAGATTTTAAACGATCAGTTGGATTTAAGTAAGCTGTCTGCAAGATGGGTGCCGCGTTTGCTATCAATTGACCGTAAACGTAATCGTGTGACAACTTCAAAGGATTGTTTTTGCGGCGTTTTGTAACTGTGGATAAAACATGGATTCATTACAATGGGTTTTTCCTGGTGAACATGCTCCGAAGAAGGCCAATAAGGTGATGGCAACAGTTTTTTGGGATGCACGAGGGATAATCCACATCGATTACCTTCAAAAGGAAAAAACAATAAACGGCGAATAATAGTTTAAAAATAACGACCCCATATGGCCAAGAAAAAAGTTATTTTGCATCAAGATAATGCACGGGTGCACACGTGTGTAGTCTCAATACCGAAGAAGGTTGCTATATTCTCCAGATTTAGCCTCCAGTGACTATTTCCTATTTCCAAACCTAAAGAAACTATTGATCAAACAAATGTCTATTTTATGGACGTCGAAAATTCTATTTTTTTGAGGGATACAAAAATTGGAGAAACGTTGGACTAAGTGTATTGAGCTAAAAGCAGATTATGTTGAAAAATATTTTTTTTTTTTTTTGCAAAAAAATAAATGTGTTTTATTTAAAAAGTCACGGACTTTTTGATCCGCCCTCGTATGAGAAATAAAAATTAATACATACAAAATATTTACTAAACTGATATTGCCGTCGCTGGGAATCGAACCCGCAACTATCAGTGCAACAGCGGGCTTAAAATCAAAATATACAAACATATACGTTAAAAAAGCAAAAAGTATAGTTTAAGGTTAGTGAGAAACTCTGCCAAACACTATTCATACAATATATACAAATTTCATATATTCATATGCCTGGCAGCAATAGGATTTGTAAAAACAAAGGAAGAAATATATAGAGCGCCTAGGAAAGCTATTCCAAATATGGTGTATGTATGATAAGGAGTGAGTGAGTGGATGGGATGAATGTATAGGATGAGTTGGTTTAGTTTGGTTGTTTTGGTCGTAAGAACGAACGTACAGAGTAGTAAATAGTAGAAGTATGAACGTATCAGGAGTACCTGTTCTTAACCATCTAGGTGTGTGCGAGAGTACTGAATGGAGTGTTTGCTTGCATTCATAAAATACTTTTTGTTGCTGCTGTTATTGTTGTTGTTATTTAGTACCTTTTTTTTGTTGTTGGCTGTGTGTGGGTTGGTGTGAATGCATTTGAGTTTGTAAGTGTATGCATGTGTGTTTGTAATATTGTTATTTGTTGTCGTTTATAAATTATTCGTTCCCTGTTGTGGAGGTAAGAGAACTGAACTGAACTAAGCTGAGCTGAGCTGAAGCTAATTCATATCACAAATGGTAAATATGGCACAGTAGTGCCATTTTTGGCACAAACGCAGGTTGAATGGTAAATGGGCACTTTAAGTAAAATTTTGTAACTTTATTGAAATCTCTAGAGTTAAAGAAAAAAAAAGATTTTTAAAATAATAATATTAATTTAAAATGTAATTATAGATAAAAAAATTCAGAATTTTTAAATTAAAGTGTAAGAATTAAAAATGTCCTTAACAGGAAACATTTCTCAACCGGATAACTTATTTCAAAATAACCAAAGTTTAGTGCTTAATTGTAGTTATAAATAAATTTATATGGAAATATCTGAAGTTTAAAACTACACATTATTGAATACTATGTAAAGTACTGTATAACCATGTACTATTTACCATCTTACATCGCTAATGAATTTTACAGGCGATGAGCCGCAGGGTATTGTATTGATCTATTACCTTGAAGCTGATGAAGTAAGTGGTTACTTGATTGGTTAGGAGTATTGGAAGAGTAATGTCTCTGTTTTCATAAAAAAAGAATTTATTAAAAAAAAATGTATTACAACTATTTGTAAGCGTTATTAAATAAAGGGTAATTTTTTTTTGCTATTTGGTTTTTCATTGATAATTTTTTCCGTGGAAGATTTTACGTAAGGACCTCAGTGTGAAACCATATAAAATACATCTGATGCAAGAACTGAAGACAGGTGACGTACCACAATGTCGTTTGTTTGATGAATGGCCCATAGGAAAGTTGGATGAAGATCCATTTTTTTTTATCGAAAAGTAATCTTCAGCGACGAAGCCTATTTTTTACTCAATGGGTACGTCAACAAACAGAATTGCCGAATTTGGTGTGATGGGCAGGCAGAGGCAGTTCAAGAGCTGCCAATGCAGCCTGAAAGGTGAACTGTTTGGCGCGGTTTGTATCATAGGATCGTACTTCCGTCAAGATCATGCGATTTGACCCTACATGAATGCTTTTTGCCAAGCCAGCCCCTATTCCAGCTCTATAAGATATCATTACAGCTGCCGTTGGTCCATCCATCAATTTTCAAAACCCAAACAGTTTAAAAAATCACCCTTTACAATGTCGTCATGATGGCAATCTATCCTTTGTACTCTGGTTGCCAGCAGAGAACTGTACCCAATTAGCTATTAAAGCATATAATATTTATTTGGTTTAAACATAAATAAATTGTTGCGCTTCGTGTTTTCGTTTGTAATATCGAAATATACATTACCCTGTTGTTTACAAAAAACAAAAAATAACACAGTGTTGTATCTAAAAATAGAGTATCAAAAATATTTCAATTATTACTTTACGTTTTAAAATCATGCAATACGTTACAAATGATCAATAATGCAAAAGAGAAAATGCGAGATATCATTACAGTGTAACGCATGAGTATATCGCACCCACTACTGGGAACTTGCTCGTGCTAAGACACAAGAGCCACAGAATCTGAGTTTACTTAAAAAAATCAAAAAAAAAAAAAAACAATTAAAAAAGGCTTAAGTTCGGCTGTGCCGAATCTTTGAATACCCTCCATCAATATCCTAAACAAATGGTCTCTACTGTTTTTGATACGAATAATGTAAAAAACGTTTGAAGTTAAATTATAGAGGTGAAAAAAATTATTTGAGTTGAATACAAAATATTGTTTAATTCTCAGTAACTGGGAAAAAATATGAGAAAATATATTATGTACCAAACTGGTCGGTTGGGATGTCCAATAATCTGGGTAAAAATAGGAATCCCCGCTTGCGTCTTCGCGTCGTGATTGCCATTTCAACAGACAGACGGAGATCGCTAAATCGCAAATTGCATAAGGATCACGAATATATATACTTTATGGGATCTTAGACCTGTATTTCGAAATGTTACAAACGGAATGACAAACTTAAAATGATGAACCTTATTCAATTCAATTCAGTTGAAAAATTTGTAAACGGTTTTCAATCCCACTTTACTATTTTTGTACTGATGTTTAGTAAGAAAATTTTTATTTAGCAAATTTTTTTGCTATTTACATTTTACAAATTACAGAGTTTTACCAGAATATTTAAAAATGTTTGTTGCTAATTTCAGAAATCATTCTACAAATTTTAGAAAACCGATTTGCTAAAATTTCCAAAAAAATATTACTAATTTTGAAAAAACGGATATTGAAGGAAATTGTATTTCTAATTAAAACTTACACCTACAAACTTAAATTGCCTTTAAATGTTACGATAAAAAAGGGATCGAAAGTGAATATATCGACTCATGTCTGAATAAAAAGCACTAAAAAGTCGGTCCTAAAAACAATTAAAATTTGAACTTAAAAGTAAAAAAATATTTACTAAAAAATTTTTCAAAACTGAAATTACCAAATAAAAATAAAATGATTAATTCGTTTATGTTTTTAACAATTTTTTAGATTTTTGTTTTTAATTTTGTATAAAATATTTTTTGAAAAAAAAGAAATAAAAAAATTTTATGCTCGATTAAAAAAAAATTAATTTAAATTTTTGTACAAATAATTTTTTTGCTGATTTTAGCAAACTGGTTTTAAGTTCCGCTTTACAAAAAATTTACTAAAATTAGGTAGCGGCTACTAATTTTTTTACAAATTTCATTGTACTACATGTAAGCAGACATGTGTTGCTAAGATTAGTAAAAGAATACCGCTGGGCTCAAATTAGCAAAATTTCCCGTAATAACAGCAAAATTTTCAGTTGCCATTACATACTTTTTTTGGTGAGTGCATGGGACAAATATTCACATTTTTTTTTTTCAAAAAACTGTTCAGACTTTTTCGGTTAAAAATCTCGCAAGCCTTCAAATTTTAAACGTGAAGCATAGTGAATTATTTTTCCTGTGAAAAATTTCACTCCAAATTTACTGGTTCAAATCGTGCTTGAAAGTGAAAAAAATTAGGTATTGTTCCAGTTGAAGCTAGTTTGGCAAGTTTTGTTTCCCATCATTTTGGCATGAAACACAATTATCTAAATACCATCACTGATGTATATTGTGAACATTTTTCACAAACGCAGGTACCAAACACTATAATGTATACAAAAGAAAAAAAGAAAACCTCCAACATAATTTGTGTGAACTTTGTGGATTTCTAATTAACTCATTTATTGTGCGTGCCTTTGTTTGGGATACATTCAATGCGAGCGAAGCTTTCAAAAACATTATCTCCGACAACAACCGTATCAACACAATAGCAGGCGGCAGCAATAAGCAGCAGCACATCAACAGCCACTAGCTTTAAAATAAATATTTGAAAAATGTTGCCTTTTTTTTAATAAAAAATTTCATTAATATTTTATTCTACAAAAAAAAAAAAAAGACAAAACCTTAGAGGCAAGAAAATGTAATTGAATTTTATTCAACAGATGCCACAGTTAAAAGTTGATTATTATTAGATGTGTAATAAATCCCCATAAAAGATTTTAATCACTAGAAAATACACTTGCAATGAATTTCAAATATTTCTTCTCATTCTATACATGGAAAATTATTACAAATGTCCAATGTGCATACAGAATGTTAATATGTACATATGTAACTACAATACACACTTAAGTAGGATAATTGCTCATAAGGATATTATGAATTTTAAAAAGCAAATATTAGAAGTACAAAGAGTTGCAGTAAAAGTTAGACAAATTTTAATTAGCTAATGTTTCCAACTCATATTTGCCTGCAGACGAACGAAAATACAATAACAAAATTCATGCAGTCGCTCATTCGTCTTGCGGCGAACGTCTTATGGATACAACACCTTAGTCTATTTCCTAAATATTTCAAATGTAAAAAGGTTTATGAAATTTTTAACAATACTTCCTTAAAAAACAATTTCATCAGGTTTTTATAAATTTCAATTTTTAACAGCAAAAGAAAATTTTACTTTTTCATTTACAGGGACATTTACAAAAAAAAAGAAGACATTTTGTTAATTAAAATAACAATTTTAACTTTCAAAAGATTCATTTTATATAAAATTGAGTTGACACAAAGCAAAAATTACAATAAAAAAAGGAAACTTTGGCCAAGGCAATTGTATTATGTACAATAGTGCATACATACATATTCTTCTTACTTGACATTTTTATTTATTTTTTTTTTTTATTAAAAAAACTCCAGTCAATTGAAATTGTAAGCTCAATTTTATTGGAGTTTCCTATAAAAAAACAACAAACACACATGCACACAGAAACCCACTTGTGTGTGTGTGTCTGTCTGTGCAACTGCAAAATACATGGACCTATGAATGATTTCAAATAAAATTTATTACTTGAGATTTAAAATATTTGTCAACGGATTAAGTTCTACAGGGACAAAAGAAGAAGAAGAAGAAGAAGCAGCAGCACAAGCATACTATTATTTGTTAACTCTAACAATAAATGTTTTGCAGTTTCTTTCTTCAGCATATTTTACAGTTATTAGTTAGTTGCACAAATACAGTGCATTTCATAAAATATGAACTTGTTGAAAAAAGGACCCAAGTAAAAAAGTTTTAATATATATTACTTCATACAATTGCTTAAAATATTGAATAATCGCAAAATTTTGTAAAATTTGTAAAATTATTTGAAGTTACAACTTCAGTCGTACCTTGAAACAATAATTTTTGTATCTTGAAATACTGCATAAGATAGTAATAGCAATTTTGTCGTTCATTTAAAAGGTTAATGTTAACATTTAAATTTACGTTAAATTTGAATTAAGTGATCCAACGTTTTACTACAATTCACTCAAAATAGTGGAATAATTGTAAATATATTTTACTCCCTAAAATAGCATTATAGCGACAAAATCCTTACAGCTGACTACTGCTATTCTTAAAATACAGCCACCGAAATACCGAAAAAACTAAAATACCGTTAACAAAAAAAAGAGATATCGATTCTCTAAAAATAACGTTATCGAAATAATTAAAATAAAGTTAAACTTCAAATACCATTACCGAAAAAACACAAATACCGTTATCGTTAAAATACCATTCCCGCAATAATTGAACTATGGTTATCCTTAAATAGCGTTAAGGAAATAATCTTAAATAGCGTTACCATTACCGATAACTGCACCATTTCGGTTGCCAACTAAGATAACAACACAGTAAGTACGTTAAAATGACACATGAATGTAATGGCAACTGAAAATTTTGCTGTTTTTACGGGAAATTTTTCTAAATTGAGCCCAGCGGTATTTTTCGCTAAACTTGGCAACACATGTCCGATGACGTGTAGTACAATGAAATTAGTAGCCGCTACAAAATTTTAGTAAACTTTTTGTAAAGTGGAATTTAAAATCTGTTTGCTAAAATCAGCAAATAAAAATTACTAAATATTATTAATATTAATACAAAATTTAATTTTTTTTATTGAGCATCAAAATTTTTTTATTTTATTTATTTTTTTCAAAAAATATTTTAGATAAAATTAAAAAAAATCAAAGGCTTAAAAATCTTAAAAATTGTTAAAACATAAAAAATGTATCATTTTGTTTTAATTTAGTAATTTCTGTATTGAATAATATTTTAGGGAATATTCTTTTTTTTACTTTTCAGATCAAATTTTAATTGTTTTGTGCTAATCGGTTTTGAAAAATTTGTAGAATGATTTCTGAAATTACCAACAAAAATTTGTAATTATTCTGTAAAATTCTGTAATTAGCAAAAATTCTGTGAATAGATTTGCTAAATAAAAATCAGTACAAAAAGTTACAAATTTTTCTACAAACTTTTTTTCTGAGTGTAAAGTTGATTTTGGGTCGTAGAATTCAATGGCAAACCCCGTTTAGAAGAGCCATAGCATTATAATACGATATTTATATTTTAAGTTTGTATTGATTCAAACAATTTTTTGATTAAATTTTACTGAAAAGACTGAAGAATCTTTTGCAATGACTTTATATATTCTTTTTTTTTACTTATTCACTATTAATTACTATTATGTTTAAATTAATCTAGATAGTAAGGAGTTATTATTATTTGTAGTTCAAAAAATAATGATACCCCAATATAAATTCTACACTGGGATGTGTTTAATTCGAGTTAAAGGACACCAATACACGTATACGTAGATTTTAATGACTCTAATGCATGGTTTTCACTTTGTAATTTTTAATGTCAATTTGTCCAAATTGTTGGCAATTGTATGAAAACGGGTTGTCATATGGTGTCATCGGAGTTTGCAGTCAGTTATGCACACTAACTGCTGTCTAAAATGACACCAAGTAAAAACGTCAAATTTTAGTTTGTCAGCAGATATTCCAGCATTTTTTTATCTAAAATAAAATTGAAAACAAGTAAATTTTTTTTTGTTTGCCGATCGCAAAGCTGTTATTTTTTTTTTGCTGGAAAAATAAATTTCAATGCTTCCTTTTTTTTAAGCCCTTAGTGTCTTAATAACTCAAAGTGGCGCACTAGCTGCAGCCATTTGTTTCTTTTCTATTATTTTTAAATTGTTTAACTTTTAACTCAAATTAATATTTTCTAATCAGCTGTTCGCTTGCCAAAAGTTTACGCATCACATTTGACCTTTGTAATAAAAACGGCGTGTCGGTCAACTTACACCAAAATTTGACATGTCTTTGACACACTCTGCTATATCGATTTATTGTCAGTTTTTAAGATGTAATAAAAACGCATTTGACACAAAATGACAAGAATTCATTTGAGTCAGTTTTTGTTGTCAGTTCATATGACATAATGAAAACCAGGCATTGTGCCGTTTTATTTTTTGAACAAAATTTTTATTTTTTTTATTACAAACGAAATATTAATAAATAGTAAGTAAAAAAATCAATAAATAAAGTCATTATAAAAGAGTCTTCCAAGTCTTTTCAGTAAAATTTATTTAAAAAATTGTTTGAGTCAATACAAACTTAAAATCTAAATATCTTGTTAAAATCACGTGACTGTTCAAAACGGGGCTCGCCACTGAATTCAACGACTCAATATTAAGTCCACGTGTTGCGGGGTTTTCGGGTGTCATTTCAAAAGTTGAAATTTTACTTACGGTGTAATGATCAAATAAATATTTGCAATAACTAAAAATAAATTAAATTAGAATAAAATTAGAATAAAAATGTAATTTTTGCGTAATAACAATAGCAATAATTCAAACACACTTCGACCGAATTTAGCTCTTCCGTACACTCAAAAAAAAAAAAACAAATACAGTCTTTGAGGATGCTCTTAAAACAAATGACTTCCCAGGAATAATTTAATAATAACTACAAATTATATCCTAATACCCTAACCGAGTAATAGCAATTAAGGCTCATTGAAGCGAAAACAGACCAGAGTCTTTGGTGGGAATCGAACCCACGAACCCCTGCATTAATAAGCTAGCACTCTGCAGACTAGCCTACAGTGGTGCTCAATTCATCTTGTAAAAATTAAACATAGATCAAAACTGCCAAATAAGTAGTTAAAACATATTACTAGTAACTCATTATTTTCACTTTGAAAGTGAAGCAAGGAGTTGTATAACATATTATTAGTAACTTATTATTTTATTTTTTGGATTGTTTCACCTTTTCAGCGACGATATGTGATTTTAAACAACCAAAAAGTTACCAGTAAATGACCGTTAAAAATCCATTTCCATCAATAGAACATATTTTTATACATTTTTGTTGAAAACGTTTTCTTTCTAAAGTTACTTACAATAAAACCAATTTCTATGCACTAACAATATATCTTCCGTTACCGACTGTAGTGTATTTGAAAAGTAATACGTAGAGATTGTTTTTGAATGAAGAACTAATTGAAAATAATATTTTTTTAACTATTTGAATCAATCATACAAAAAACAAACTATAAAAAATACAGACTTTCATGTTTATGTTTTCTATTTCTAAAAATAGAAATTCAAATAATTCCTTTTTGTTTTTTTTATCAAAATAGTTTGTTTAAATACAAAATCATTTCAATACAAATTACAAGAAATTGTTCAAATATTCATACAGACATAGAAAATCAAAATATATGCCTCTATGTGTTTTGTAACTACATACAAATAAAAATATTTCAATTTGAAAAACAATCTACAAATATAGTTTTTTTTTTCTTAACGTTTTGCCAGTTAAAAATTGACGATTATTTTAAACGACTTTCAATTGTTTTTACCACTTTGGTCGATTATGAAACAGTGATAGAAAATAAGCCACAAATTGAGCTGAATATAATGAAAGATCCTCTTTTTGATTGTATTTTCAATAAAGTTAATATGTACTTTAAATTGTTTTTAACGATATAATATTGTGTGTAATTTATATTTTACCCGATTTTAAATATTTTTAAAATATAAATCATTGGTGAATTTTATTTTTAATTTTGCAAAAATCTAAATAAAATATTTTTTTTAATTGATTGTTAAACAAAGTAAAACAGAATTAAAAAACTTATAGAGGCGTTCAGTGGGAAAAAATTAGTGTGAACTGATGTTAACAACTAATTTAATATTTTAATTTTATATTATTTTTAGTTTTTCTGACTTTTTTTTTAGTATATATTAAAAGAAAGAAGCTCCCTACACCATGTACAACTACTGATTTTAATTAAAGAATTAAGAATTTTAGGGATTTATTATATTTTCACAATACATTTATATTAAAAAACTTTCCGATTGTTAACAATTCACCAATTTTGAGGCCGAAACAAACTTTTTTCTCGTAAACATAAGACGCTGTTTTTTTTATTTTAGTGGAACTTATAATATTTTGAGAATAACTGTTATAAGTTAAAAATGTTCTGTACTGTAATATTAGGGCTAAACTATTTTTTAAATTGTTTTAGATATTAAAATAGTCTAATTAGTTGTTCGTGTGTAGTAAGAAAAGTTCAAAGATATAACTAATGTGTTCATTTCAAATCAAATTAAAAATTTAACGTGAGAAGAAGGTATCCGCCGTTCAAATACGAGTATAGATAAAAAATAATAAAAAATATATTTTTTAGAAGATTTTATAAAATTGTTTCTCTGTATGAGGATTTTATTCCCAAATAACCGAATAAATCTATTTCAATTAATAAAACAATATTTGGCCCTCACGTGTTGATAAGAGTCAAAATTTAGTTATAGCCCTAATAACTTTGCTACAATATGCAAGTTGGCACATTTCATTACTTTCTTGTTATTGTTGTATAGTATTTACCCCTTTTATGGGGTATTTTTGCAAATTGAAGGAGATGACAAATTAAACAAATTGTTGTTATTTAAACAATAGAAAATAACTGGATATGTGTGAGTGGGAATGAATGAATAACTGTAGGCATGTGGTGAGAATGTATGTGTGTACATGGATATTCCCAAAGTAGTTATGTTTGTACTACAACAGATTCGTGCCTCAATTGGACTAAAAAGAATAAAACAGAAAATTGAAAAATAGCAAAAAAAAAAAAATATATATATTTATATTTTGTTTTCCAACATAGTACTATGTAGTTTATTTAAAATGTTTTAAACAATATTGTTATGCACTTATAGAAAATGAATGGAAGGGAAACAAAAAAATAACAAAAAAAAAAAGAACGGAAGTACAATGATGTCTAGGAAATATAGATAACTGCCACAGCAGAGTGTACGGGTTGTAGTTAGTAGTAATACACGAGGTGTACACGTACATATGTATATGGTTCCTATACGTATACATGTACAATGTATGTATGTAGTTGGATATTAAAAGTGATGAGTTGTAATTTTCTAGGACAGTAGATAAAAATCGAATACCACTTGTTTGTTTGTTTGTTCGTTTTTTGCCTGTCTATTTGATTGTTTGCCATCACATGTAGTAAAAAAACCAATTTATTATTCAAACTGAATTTTTAATTGAATATGAGGTTTTAAAACTATATGGGTACATTAGAGTGCCTCAAAAACAAAAGTATTTGATGAAATCACCTGAAAATCAATCTAGACATGTTTTTAATATAATTTATAAATTATTTCGGGTCTAATGATAACCCAATGTTAGCTAAATCTTTTTGAAGAAATCTATTAAAATGGAATTTTCTTAGAAAGAAAAAATTTTTTGCGGGACCTTTTGGTAAATTTAAAAGAGATTAAATAATTCATTGAATCAAGACCTTATGTAAATTTTGCCTTAGACCCAAGGTAATTAGATTTTTATGTAATTTCACGCGATTTTCATGAAAAAACTTTTTCATATCCAATACATCATGCGAATGCTCTTGTCTAATTAACCCTTAACTTCAATGTGTTACTCTTTTGTCTCATTTTGTAGTACACTCAAAATATATTTTCCCTTACCGACTGTTTTCTGTCTCTAAAAATAGAAATTCAAATTACATCCTTTTTGTTTTCTTTTTTTTATCAAAAAAATTTGTTTAAATACAAAATTATTTCATTACAAATTACAAGAATTTATTCAAATATACAAACACACGTAGAAAATAAAAAAATTTATGCATCTGTGTGTGTGTTGTGTTTGTAATTCATCCAAAGAAAAAAAGTTTTTAATTTGAAAAACAAACCACAAAAATCGGTTTTTTCTAATGTTTTGTCAGTTAAAAACTGATGGTTATTTTAAACGACTTTCGATTGTTTTTACTACTTTTGTCGATTATATAACAATGATTGAAAATAAACAACAAAATGAATTAAATATAATCAAAAATCAGTAGGGCTCATTTTGATTATATTTTCGATTAATTTAATGTGTATTTTAGATTGTTTTTAACGAAATAATATTGTGAGTGTATAAATGGCAAGTAATATACTTAAAAAAAGATATTTCATTATATATTTTATTTTAAATCGTCGTTAAAAAGATATTGACTGCTGCTATACATTTTTATCCACCAATTAACCCTTAACTGCAACTGCGATGTAAGTGACAAAAAGTGACACGGTGTAGTTTAAAATTAATTATTTAGTATAATTGAAAACAGCGACCAAATTCTTTCCAACGATCGCCGAAATAATGACTGACAAGGAAGGTATCCCCGTTGTTACCTAGTGATTTCGTTGAAATTTGGATATGATAGAGGACAGAAAATTAATGAACACTTATTTTTTCTAGGGGATAGAAATGGGTTGTAAAAACAAATACTTATTTGTATATGAAATTTTTCAAAAAATTCTAATTAGTTGATACACAAAGTTAAAAAAAAATTAAAAAGAATTAACCGTGTTTTCGATTCAGACCTATTTAAAATATAACAAATATAGTTGAAAATATAGCTTCGGGAAGGGTCCACTGCAACCAAAACTTAAATATCTAAAATAGCCGAAACACTTCATAGCATATGAATTTTGATGGATAAACTCATAACTTCCTCATAAAAAACCTCCTAAAAATTTATGTGTTCTTATAAATAACATTAATAATTAAGCATAATTGTGCATGTCTTTTATACCACAAGATAGGCCTTTCAAATACCTTTCAGTTGAAATCACATTTCTTTACCTTTAATAAATTGGGAAAAAATTATAAATCGAATAAACACGTGTTTTTTATATTTTCCCTCCTCAATCACATATAATATTTTTAGCGTAATGCATGAGTGACGCCGGGGATACCTTTTTTAAAAGTTGTCTAAAAATTTCATATTACTAAATTATTCACGTTATGCTCAATCTATTTTATATGGATGCTATCAGTTTATGGTGAATGTCTTGTTATTATCTCGCCGCACAAACACAGCTAATGTCATGGAAATTAAGCAGCTAAAAAAATCGTGTCCCTTAGATTTTTCTCCTTTACAATATATTCAAGTTTTATTAAGATTTGACAAATCGGGCAAAGAGACTCTTTCTAAGTAATAAATATATTTATAAGGGTGACAACATTTGTTAAATTTCTTGGACATTCGATGATTGCTGGACAGAATTTGGTGGCACTGGGTCCAAAATGTGTATTAAGGCCAAATTATGGTTTATAAAAATCCTTTGCAAAATTTTCTAATACATGATTAAAATCAGGGATGGAAAAGTTGATACATTTGTACTTTTTTTGATACTATTTGATTTAAGAAAGTACCGTGGTTTGTTATTAACTTATTTCAACATTACTCCACAATAAACACAATTAATGACACATTGTGTTTTTAGGAAAAATTGTATTTTTCATTCCAAACATTTGTTTCGAAGTTGCAGTCCGTACACTCTGAAAAAAAAGTTAGTAAAAAATTTGAAAACGCTTTTTAATACCACTTTACTATTTTGATACTAATTTTTGCTATAAAAATAATTATTTAGTAATTTTTTTTTGCTATTTACACTTTACAAATAACAGAATCTTTACAAATTTTGCGTTGCTAATTTCAGAAATTATTTTACAAATTTTTGTATACGGATTTGCTTAAATTAGCAAAAAAAATTACTAATTTTAAAAAAGTGGATATTGAAAGAAATCTTAAATTTTACTAATGTTAAAATTTACTAGTTTTAAAAAATTGGATATTGAAAGAAATGTTATTTCTATTAATTAAAACTTATAGATACAAAATTAAATTGCCTTAAAATGTTACATAGGCTGAAAAAAAGGGAGCGAAAGGGAAGATATTTTTCACAACCGACTCATGTTCAAAAAATTTAATATCTACTTAAAATAGCATTAAAAACTTTTTAAATTTTAAAAATCAGCCCTTAAAACAATGAAACCTTGAACTTAAAATCCAAAAAATTGACTAAAAATATTTTTCAAAACAAAAATTAGCAACTGAAAACAAACTGATAAATTTGTTTATGTTTTTACTATTTTTTAGCCTTTGATTTTTTTTCTTTAATTTTGTCTAAAATATTTTTTGAAAAAAAAAAAATAAATAAAATAAAAAAATTTTGCTCGATAAAAAAAACATATAAATTTGTATATTCGAATTCCTAAGGCAATTTCAAAACAAATGTATCAAAAAATAATTGAGTTAATTTGGGCATTTTAATAATATGTTTTTTTACAAATTAAAATTTTTTTATATTTTACAATTCAATGAGTTTACAGCAATTTACTAAAATTTAGTAAAACTTACTAATTTTTTATACTAATTTGGTTGTACTAATATGAATAATATTTAGTCAATTTTTTCTGCCGATTTTAGCAAACCGATTTTAAATTTCATTTTACAAAAAGTTTACTAAAATTTAGTAGCGGCTACTAATTTTTTTCTACACGCCAGCAGACAGGCTAAGATTTAAAAAAAAAAATACCACCGGGCTCAAATTAGCAAAATTTCTCGTAACAACAGCAAAATTTTCATTTGCCATCACAGACTTTTTTTGGTGAGTGTAGTTGTATCATTGCGTCTAATATTTCTTTCTTTTTCACCAAATTTGTATAAAAAAGTTGTTATGAAGGGTTTTTATGTACAAAATTTGAAAATGATGTTTTCATTTTTCGGTGTAATTTTAAACAAATTATAATTATATTTAATTTAATAAATTTTTTTATAATATATATGTATTTATATGCAGCGCATTGTTTACAATATATGAATATATGTTTTTTAATACAAAACAATATAACTACAAACAATTAGATTCATTACCATGTGATTAGTTTAAATTTTCTTTTTTGTTAGGTAACTAAATTTTAATTACATTAATCTGATCTCTTACTGAATGTGTTTAATTTTTTTTGTTTACTAAAAAAAAATATATATATCTTATATACATTTTGTGTTCATTTTTATTTTTATTTTTATGTATAAAAATTTGATGTAATTTTTTGTTAAAAAAAAAATTAAGTACTCTTGATACCCCAAAAAAAAAATCCCATGTTCCATCCCTGCCATACATAGAGTACATCGAACGTATGAGCAATTTTAATTATAAAATTAAATAATAATCATACGCCTCCTACAAAAAACCTTTAAACATTTAGCATAAAATCATACTTTTTTGGATTGTCTTAATATTGTGCTTAAGTTTTTTTTATTTCTTCGAGTGTATATAAAAACATATTCCATGTGTTTGTGGTAGTTTTAATATGTTTTTGTTACATAACAAAGTCAATATTTTATAAGGTAGTAATTTGTTCAATATGAATATTTAAAATTACTTTGAAAATTAACAAAAACAATACAAAAAATAGGATTAAAAGTACTTTTCACAAAAATAAGTTGTCATATTTAAAACAAAAATGTAATAATTTAAATTTAAACTAAAATAGAGAATGTTATTGTATTTTAAATTTAACTTTATTACTTTAAAAATTTAAATTTTTTGCCAATAGAAATATACACTCGTCGTTATTATTCAACCAAGGAATTTTAGGCTTTTATAAAATATCTATTAAAATCGAAAAATATGCAATTAAATATTTAAAAATATATATTTATTATAAAAATATTTCAAAATTTTCAATATTATATGAATTTATTTTTTTAGCATATTTTTGTCTTAAAGTGTGGTTTAAATATTGAAAAATTATCTCTGTTTTAACTCTGTCTGTTACACTCACCAAAAAAAGTCTGTAATGGCAACTGAAAATTTTGCTGTTATTAGGGGAAATTTTGCTAATTTGAGCCCAGCGGTATTTTTTGCTAATCTTAGCAACACATGTCTGCTGACGTGTAGTACGATGAAATTAGTAGAAAAATTAGTAGCCAGTACTAAATTTTAGTATACTTTTTGTAAAGTCGAATTTAAAATCTGTTTGCTGAAATCAGCAAAAAAAAAATTCTAATATTTAATACAAAATTTTAAATTGATTTGTTTTTTAACGAGCATCAATATTTTTTCAAAAAATATTTTATAAAAATTAAAAAAAAAAAATCAAAGGCTTAAAAAACTAAAAAATTGTTAAAACATAAACGAATTTATCATTTTGTTTTAATTTTGTAATTTCTGTTTTGAAAAATATTTTAGTGAATTTTTTTACTATAAAGGTCAAATTTTAATTGCTTTTAAGGCTGATTTTTAGAACTAAAAAAAACTTTTTAGTGCTATTTTAAGTGGATGTCCTTTTTTCAGACATGAGTCGGTATATTCACTTCCGATCCCTTTATTTAATCTATCTATCATTTTAAGGCAAATTTAGTTGAACCTATAAGTTTTAATTATTATTTAATTATTATTTTTTTGCTAATTTTAGCAGATCGGTTTTCAAAAATTTGTAAAATAATTTCAAAAAATTAGAAACAAAAACTTGTAAACTCTGTAATCTGTAAAATGTAAATTGCAAAAATATTTGCTAAATAATAAATTTTTTTACTAAAAATCAGTACAAAAATAGTAAAGTGTGATTGAAAACCGTTTAAAAATTTTTCTACTAACTTTTCCTTCTGCTCTAAATTATTAATCTAAATTGTACAAAAACATTGTTTTTAGTGCAATATGAAAAATATGTTTTAGCAAAAAATACACTAATAGAAACAATTTATCCCTAACTATGCATTTATAGCAAAATATGCAAAAATATGCCTATGAAGCAAAATAGTATGCAAATTTGTTGATTCCCAAACTATATTAGGTTAACATTGTTTACCAGTTTAGAACAACAAACATGTATTAACATGAACTTCTAGTTATAATATTTCTAACATACATTGGAATATTCAATGTTTTTCATATTTAATACAATTTCTTTAAATGTAATACAATTTGAATATTTCAACTAATTCAATATTTGAAATATTTAAATCTATTTTAGATCATTTAATAATGGCTACCGCAAATGTCCTCATCAAATGATGAATTTCTCTATCACCTACAGAGAAATTCATCCATAATTTCTGACTGTGGTTAAATATTTTCCTCTCTCTATAACTGCCATACAAACCATACAATAGCACACATCAAAAAAAAAAAAAAAAAACCAGGCACACACATTTCTACGATTTAAAACAATCGTAAAACAAACAATGAAATTTTATGCCACATGCCAATATAAATGTGGTGACAACAAACAGCTCAACTGTAATTATAATTGCCGTTTAGGTCATGATAATATGGCAAGTGGTAGTGGTGACTACCCGGACAATACAACGAATTCACCAACACCATCATCCCTTTACAGTAGTTGTCCGCAATTGAATCAGTATCGTAGTTTACCCCGAAACCTATACAGTGCATTAAGACAACAGACACAACAACATCAGCATCTAAATTGTGCATACAATACAACACCGAGAACGAATTCAGAACAGGAACTAAGAAGATCAGCTTTAATCAAAAGCACAAATAGTAAAAATAAGCAAATATTTTTGTGCAGCAAATGTGCAGTGTGACGAAGGTATAATTTAAGTTGTGAACATCCACCACAAATTCCACCTAGAAGACAGTGTAAAAACTCCAACGATTCCCTACAAGTTCCATTGACCGAAGAACAATCGCAGCCACTACCAGCGCCGGCACCATTTCAGGATATTTCCATAGCAACAGCGGCGGCTGTAACAACTCAAAGAGTTTTATGTGAAAATTGTCGTTTTAACGATCAACCGGTAGTTTGGTGGGTATCGTGTCCACGTTTAGCTCAACAACAGCAGGGGTCCACACAAAGTTTAAAAGAGTTTAGTAAAACGACTGCAACACCTTATTTATTTGGGCAACAATCAAAAAACAAAAACAACGAATTGGAAGTACAGCATACATTTGATACTCTTCGAACAGATTCAGCAACCAAAATGTTGCAAAAATCTATAGTTAAACCAACTGGCCAAAAGTTAGCTACCACAACAGCACCAGCAGCAGCAGCAGCAGTACAAACAACAATAACAAATCCAGCATATATGAAAGCCACAACTGCCACAAATGTAACACCATCACCGCCACCACCACCTCTTATAAGAGATCATCATCATCATCGTTCTATAACAGCGTTGCCAACTTTAGATATGTATGATAATTATGCTGGTGGTGGTGGTGGTGGTAGTACATCAACACATGTTCCTTCTACCAATTACACTACAATGTCATGTAGACGTCATACCAAACACCAGCAGCAACAACAGCAACATCATCAACACCAGCAGTCACAACAAATACAACACCAACAGCAACTACAGCATCATCAGCATAATCACCCACATCAACATTCACATCATCATCATCACCAACAACAACAACAACACCAACAATATACTTGTTGTAGTTCCTATAATATAGACCATAAAATGCAAATGCCTTCTTGTATGTGCGGCAAACTTTATCATCAACAGGTTCGACCTCAAGAAACACTGGCACCACCTCCACCACCCCTGCATTCTAATACTAATCGTGGAGGATGTAATCATGGTTTCTATTATGGTTAGCAATGCTTTTTTTCTGTTTGCTTCCTCAACAACTTTGTATTTATTAACATTTTGTTTGTTTGTTTGTTCTTTTTAGGACCTGATTCTTGTGTGCATCAATATGAAGATCAAGATTCTGGTTTTCCCGGTTTAAGAGATCAAGAATTTTATTTACTACATCGTAATATACCGGCTTTAAGACGTACTGGCGTCGATACTATTGGTATACGACAACATTTTTATCCCGACGGCGGTTGGGGTTGGATCATATGTGGGATGTCTTTTTTGGTGCATATTTTAACAACGGGACTGCAGCTGTCATATGGTCTAACCTTATTTTATGCCGTGACACATATTAAAAATGCTAATGGTAATGGTGAGTGCATAATTAAAATAGAATTAGAAGATCGGGTTGATAGTGATTATAATCACGGAATCGAAATACATCATTCGCTCTGGTTCTTTGTTCATTTAGAAAAAATATACATGCCCAACAATTTTGGCTGGGTCATTTTTTGTGAACAAACCAAAAAAAGATTTAGCTCGCTCATTTAAAAAAAGAAGCGAATTGGAATAGCTGGAATAAATACAAGCAACGAAGTAGAAAGTATCCTTTCCGCAACTACTTTATGTTCGCTATTATGTAAAATAGCCGCTTTTTAAATTGTCAATAATGTGAAAACTAAGAGAAGTAATACGAAATGGTCAAAATATTTGTTTCAATAGAGTGCTAAACTAAAAAAAAAAAAATAGTTTGTAGAAAAATTTGTAAATGGTTGTTTATCTCATTTTACAAATAGTGTACTGATTCTTAGTAAAAAAAATTATTATTTAGCAAATCTTTTTGCTATTTACATTTTACAAATGACAGAATTTTTACAGAATATTTAAAAATTTGTATTGCTAATTTCAGAAATCACTTTACAAATTTTTGAAAATCTATTTGCTTAAATTAGCAAAGAATTTATTAATTTAAAAAAGTGGATATTTAAGGAAATGTTATTTCTAATTAAAACTTGTGCCTACAAACATAAATTGCTTTAAAATGTTACATAGATTAAAAAAAAGGGATCGGAAGTGAAGATACCGACTCATGTCTAAAAATAGCACTTAAAAGTATTTTTAGTTCTAAAAATCAGCCCTAAAAACAATTAAAATTTTACATTAAAAGTAAAAAAATTTACTAAAATATTTTTCAAAACAGAAATTAAAAAACTAAAATAAAATGATAATTTTTTTTTGTTTTTAATTTTTTTGAAAAAAAAAAATTAATAAATAAAATGAAAAAATTCTGTTGCTCGATAAAAAAAATTTATTTGAAATTTTTTATTTATGTATATTAAAATATTTAGTAATTTTTTTTGCTGATTTTAGCAAACAGATTTTAAATTCCACTTTAAAAAAAGTTTACTAAAATTTAGTAGCGGCAGCTAATTTTTCTACAAACTTCATTGTACTAAACGTCAGCAGACATGTGTTGCTAAGATTAGTAACAGCAAAATTTTCAGTTGCCAGACTTTTTTTGGTGAGTGTAACACAATCCAAATATGAGTGAACCGGGATAGGCACCGAGGAACCCATGTAATAAAATACGACAGAGTGAATGATAGTAAAACACGCAGAGAATAACATAGTTGAAACATGATCACTGCTACTATATTATTTTTGCTGCTTTCGAGTATGGTTGTCACAATCAAGTTATTGGTTTATAAATACCATCCAACCATTATGGTCGCTATCATCATTGTTATAGTAATATTTTATTATTTCATTATTGCCACTTTCTACTTTATAACATGATTGGCTGTAACCATACAGTGATAACATAAACTCTCACTATACAAAAAATTTGATAACAACAAGCAATGAATAACACTGTAAGAAAAATTTCAACTTTCGAAATGAAACAGAAAAACGCCGACACACCCCAACTTAAATTGGGCCGTAGAACACAGTGGTATTTTTAATTTTGTATTGTCTCTCAAGAGATTTGATGGTGTTTTAATGAAAATTATTGATTTGATATTGAAATTTATTGTTTTTTTTTTACTACTTATTAATATTTATTTCGTTTGCAATCAAAAAAATTAAAATTTTGTTCAGAAAATAAAACGGCATAAGAGTCATTAAAATCTGTTACAATAATGCTACGTATACGTATTGGTGTCCTTTAACTCGAATTAAACACATCCCAGTGTACATATAATCAATATTAGGGTATCATTATTTTTTTAATTACAAATAATTATAACTCATTACTTTCTAGATTATTTTAAAAATAATAGTAATTAATATTAAATAAGTAAAAAACAATAAATTAAGTCATTGGAAAACAATTTTCAATTTTTAAATTTGTTGACTTATTTTTTTTTTTAAAGTCCGTAGAATCAAAAAAGTTTTTTAGAAAAATCAAATTTTGTCTTTAGAAATATTCTTCTTTATTAAACAAATATTATTAAGTTGAAAGAACATTTTCATAATTTCGAATCATAATATAACTGTAGGGATCATATTATGATAAAATTGTGATTATTTTATTATCATAATATGATAACTATACATATTTAAGTACGACTATGGTTGGCACAATCATAGTTCCAAAAATATATGATGCTCTTCGAATATGATTGCCCCCAACCATGTTTTTCCACAGCGTGAATAAACACACTTTGATAACACAAAGTTCGTTCTCTGTTCAATTCCATTTCGTTCCGTAGATTCAGTTTTCGAATTCTTCTCGTTTTATATAAATTAAACACTTTTAAAATTATTATTTTAAGTGTATTTGCAAATTACAGTTATTGGTTTGAGAGTAGTTTTCTCCTACTTTTGGATGTGATTTTTGTAATTCTTCTGATTTTATTATTATTATTTTTTAAAACTTATTTTTTAACTTATTTTTTTCAGAATGGTTGGGTGCATTAAGTTGGTCAAATTCCATGTTAATTTCACCGTTTGTGGAAACAATATGTCGACGTAAATCGACTAGACTGTTAGCAGTGGTTGGTGGTTTGGTGCTGTCATTGGGAATACTTTTTACATCATTTGCCACAGATGTGGATCAAGTTATATTCAGTTATGGTAAGTTAATAAACAAGTTTTCGCAAATTTATTATTTAGATTTAGGGCAAGGAAGTTTATGCATTTATAATCGTGTTTAATGTTCAAAAAATATATCTCAAATATCGAAAAAATATGCATTTATTATTAATTGATTTTTTTTTCTAATATTTTTAGTTCAGTTTAAATATTTTTTTTTATTTGAAAGGGTTTTAAAAATTAAAAATTAATGTTAGTCATCGCCAGAAAGTTAGTAAATGCATTTTTCTATTATTTTTCTCTTCGCGATAAAACAAACAAAAAATAAATATTCAGTTGTTAAAAAGATTAGATCTGGTCAGACCTGCATAAATCTAATAAGCTATCATTGAATATAATTATATCTGGTAACATATATATCTGATCATATATGATTAGTTATGCCATATGTGATACACTTTATGTACAGATCTCATCAGATATACAGCCAGAAATATACATACCTAAAGGGATCTGGAAAATTTGTGGACAGATATGAATGCTGCCAAATCTGTTCATATCTATCATAGATCTAGACAAAATTTGAACCGTTTTCAGACACCAAAAAAAAATTTATATTAAAATGGTGGTGTTTTTAAGTTTTTTATTATAATGTTCAGAGCAAATTGAACCTGATTATATACGGTGCGCCTGATCTGTCTAATTTTGATCAGATCTAATTAGATCTTAAATTTGTCCCAATTTTAAAATTTGATTACATCAGATCTAATGAAATCTGTTCAGATCTGAAATATTTAACACGGGTTTATGCATTTGAAAAAATATTTTTATTTTATGAGAAATACATACACTTAAAAAAATTTGTAAGTTAAAATAACTGAAAATATCATTTAAAAGAAATGATGTTTCATTTAAAAACCGGTCAACTTAATTTTCATTTAAAATAAATGCCATTTGTTATTTATTTTTAAATGTTGATAAATCAACTGACACATCCGTAAGAAACAACTGATATAATCAGTTAAAATAAATGTCAAAATTTTACCCACCAATCCTTAAAAAATAAATGTTTTTTTCATTTATTTGAAATTATTTCCGTTTTTGTATTTTTTGTTTTTTTTTTTAATATACTCGTACAATACAAAATGTATGCATATGAAGCTTTAAATACTTTTTGTATGAATGTCTTTCTATATGTATGTGTGTTTATGAAGTTCTTGTAAATTGTATTGAAAAATTTTGTATATATACAACCAATTTAAATAAAAAAACAAATTGAAATTTTTTGAATATTTTTTTTTGAAACAGACAGCAAACAAAATTTAAATTTGTAATAACTGTTACGGACACAAATAAACCACAAGTTTCCGTTTTGTGGGTAAATTTTTATTAAATTTCAAACAAATGAAAAAAATAAATGAAACTGAAAAAAATCGGTAAATGATAGTAAATTATTTCGAATAAATGTATAAAAAAGTTAATATAGATGTTTCTTTGAAAAATAAATGTATCTTCCTTTATTTTTAAATGAAACGGAAAACTTTTTCATTAAACTACAAACAGTTAACTACATAATATTCTGAGTGTATGAATTGTGTAAACTCCAGTTTTTAGTAAAAATATGTATTTATAGCAAAATATGCATCAAAATATGCAATTTAACAAAATATGCATATATAGAAAAATATGAAAAAAAATGCATTAACATATTGATGAGATTTTTGTTGATTTCCAAATATATTTGGTTAAAGTTGTTCTCCAGCTAACGACAACAAACATGCATTCACCTAAGCTTCCGAGCCCTACTTACATTCACCAAAAAAGGTCTGTAACGGTAACTGAAAATGTTGCTGTTATTACGGAAAATTTTCGTATTTTTTGCTAATCTTAGTAACACATGTCTGCTGACGTGTAATACAATGAAATTTGTAGAAAAAATTAGCTGCCGCTACAAAGTTTTAGTAAACTTTTTGTAAAGTGGAATTTAAAATCAGCAAAAAGATTACTAAATATTATTAATAATAGTACAAAATTTTATTTTTTTTTTTTATTGAGCATCAACATTTTTTTTATTTTATTTATTTATAAATTAAAAAAAACTCAAAGGCTTAATTGTAAAAACATAAACGAAATTATCATTTTGTTTTAATTTGGTAATTTTAGTTTTGAAAAATATTCTAGTCATTTTTTTTTACTTTTAAGATCAAATTTTAATTGTTCTTTGGTGCTGATTTTTAGAATTAAAAAACTTTTTAGTGCTATTTTAGGTGTGTGTCCTATTTTTAGACATGAGTCGGTATATTCACTTACGATCCCTTTTTTTAATCTATGTAACATTTTAAGGCAATTTAAGTTTGTAGGTGTAAGTTTTAATTAGAAATAACATTTCCTTCAATATACACTTTTTTAAAATTAGTATTTTTTTTTGCTAATTTTAGCAAATCGGTTTTTAAAAATTTGTAAAATGATTTCTGAAATTAGCAACAAAAATTTGTAAATAAAAAAACTCTGTAATTTGTAAAATGTAAATCCCAAAAAGATTTGCTAAATAATAATTTTTTTACTAAAAATCAGTACAATAATAGTAAAGTGGAATTGAAAACCGTTTACAAATTTTTCCATTAACTTTTTTCTGAGTGTATAATACACAAAAGGAAATTTGAATCCAATGAAATTTACGAAAAATTAACAAAATTACATTAATCACAAGTTTTATATATTGTTTGTAACAAACTTTTCTAATGAAAATTACCATAACTTAATTTTCAAAAATTCAATTAATTTAATGAAAATTCTGATTGGACTCTTGCAAAATATCAGAGTTTATATGCAAATTAACATTAAAATAATGAAAATAGTTCTCTTAATCTACTTTTTTTGTTATTTATATTCACATATTTTAATTTCTAGGTTTTGTTTTTGGCATTGGCGTTTCTATGGTACGAGAAACGTCCACCATTATGCTGGGAAACTATTTTAAGAAAAGAAGACTTTTTGTGGAAATGGTAGCCATGTCGGGTGAAGGTGTGGGTATAGCTTTATTTTCGGTGCTACTAAAAGAAGGAGTTGGGTAAGATAAATTTAAAACACTTTTAAAATATTTTTATTTAAATAAAAAAAAAAAACAATGTAAATTTCATAGAAAAATGGGTTGGCGTTGTGGTTTACAAATTGTTGCGGCCTTGACTTCAATCAGTTTTTTTGTAGGTCTATTATATAGGCCGGCATCTTTATATCATCCCCAGCGTAGAGCCATACAACATTTGAAGAATCAAAGAAAAAAGGTGAATTTATAAGCTACAATTTCAAATAATCATGCAAATATTTAATCTAAATTTATTTTAGTTACGAGATCACAAAACAAATAATCTCTCCGTGGAGCCGAACATTTTGAAAAAATTAATACAAGACATATCAAATTTAAAATCGGGCACTGTAAAGATACTATTACTAACATCAGCAGTAGCTGCTTTGGGTATTTATACGCCCATGTTTACCATGGTAGGAATTTAGAAGTTTCAGTACAATTTTTATATGAATAACAATTACATTTCAATAACTGTAGTCTCTAAATGCTGCCAAAGAAGGTTCAGATGTCCAAGAATTGGTACTGTTACAAACAATGCTGGGCATGTCTACCACTTTGGGAGTAGTACTGGCGGGTGTATTGATACGAAGACCATTTGTAGTACATAATTTTGTATTTTCTACACCCATAGTAGCACAGGTAAGTTAAGATTACTTATACAGTGATCTTTATTAACAAAATTTACATACTTTAACAGATTTTCCTTAGTGCCGTTGCCATTTCGATACTATTCATGTCCTTTGTTATGGGCTACAAAGGCTTATGCATATTATCCGGTATTTATGGTGTTGGCTTTGGAGGTTTTAGATTTTCATTAAAAATGTTGGCCTTGGAAAGGGTTAAAGTGAAATTTTCTAAAACGTGGTCTTTTATAAGAGGAATTGAAGCAATTCCCGTATTAATAAGTGTACCATTAACCATCTTCCTTAATGATTATTCACTTAAGTATGGCAGAGCTGGTTATTATATATGCTCGGCTGCTGCGGCCATAGCTGCCATTATTATATTCTTCATAGGCTATTCACCGCACCCTCACAATCCTTCGCAACGTTCGAATGATAATGGTATTATCATGCCTACACCACCCCGTATGCGTTCGATGTCTACGCAGTATATACGCAATAAATATCAACCGGCATTTACGGTGGATTATCTCAAAACAAATGGCTGTGATTATCCGGCCCCCGATCTAATAAATCGTAGTTGTATAAGTTTAAATCAATTGGGTGCAAGTTCATCGTGTGTGTGTGAACCGGTGAGAACGTTGTGCAGTTATCATCATCAAACACCAACACAACAAAGAGGACATTTTGTTGGCGAAAACAATAGAGCGGTTGTTGGAGCGGCAGGTGGTTTGCATATAGGTGAAATTGGTCATGACCACAGTTATCCCTACATTTATGATAATGGTGCGGGAAATTATTTAAGACGTAGTCTTTCATTTATACACAATGCTAATTGTTGTGGATCTAATCAGTTTCAGTGTCAAGCAAATGTTCAATGGTCGAATAGAGATTTAAGGTAAATGACACAATTACATTTTTAATTTATAAAGTACTCGTGTACACAAAATATTATTAAATTTATTTTCTTTTATTTGATCTTGTTTGTTTTAGAAATAATAATGATTATTTATTTTCCAATATTTCGTCTTCACATTGGGTGACTCCTCAGGGAAATAATTCAATATTTAGGAAAATAATTAATCATTATTATTTTTAAAACAAACAAGATCTCAAGCTCAATTTAAAAGAATAGTATAACAAAATATTACTATGGAAAAAATTAACAATAAAAGATTTGCTTAAAATAAAATTTGACTTCAATTAAATATTCAATTGATTAGATTAGTTTTTTAGTTAACTATTGAAATTAAAAGAAAATAAATATTTAATTTTATCAATAAAAATTTTAATTACAAATTTCAACGTATTTTAAATAAATAATATTTTTTTATTGATTTATATCTGTTTGCATTAAAATATTTAAAGCACACAATTCCCATTATCTTTTTTGTTAAATTGTATTGTTGTTCTCGCAGGACATTTAGATCGATATTTTTTTCAATATTTTTCACACTTCTAAGTGATAAGATTAAAATTTAATTAAAATTTTGAGGAATTTTGAAGAATTTTCATTCGATTTTTCATAAACACAATTAAAATGTTAATTGAAGCTAAATTAAGACCCTGTGCGAGGTGGCTAAATAATTTCTCAACTAAATACAATTTGAGAAAAGGGTTTTAAAATTTCTTTTAAAAATATTTGAAAATATTTTCAAATAGATCATATAATCATATTCTTTTTTTTTATAAATTGTTTTTTTTTTTTATTGTAAAGAAGTTTTTTAGTTAACTAATGAAATTTAAAGAAAATAAATATTTAATTTTATCAATAAAAATTTTAATTACAAATTTCAACGTATTTTAAATAAATAATATTTTTTTATTGATTTATATTTGTTTGCATAAAAATATTGAAAGCACACAATTCACATTATCTTTTTTGTTAAATTTTATAGTTAAATAGAGAATATAATTATAGAAGATAGCTAAACAAAAAAATACATCCCGTTATGTTCTCGCAAGACTTTAAGATACTAAATCAATAATTTTTTTCCAATATTTTCCACATTTCTAACTCATAAGATTAAAATTTAATTAAAATTTTGAAGGATTTTCATTAGATTTTTAATCAACACAATTAAAATGTTAATTGAAACTAAATTAAGATCCTGTGCGAAGTGGCTAAATAATTTCTTAACTAAATACAATTTGAAAAACATTTGAAAATATATTCAAATAGATCATATAATCATACCCTTTTTTTATAAATAGTTTTTTTTATTGTAAAGAAACATAAAAATTTTATTAGTAAATTATAGAGAATAAAAATTAAAAAAAAAATCAACAGAGCCAGCAGAATAGAATACCAAAAATTTTCTGTTGCCGCAACACAACCCTTTTCAGTATCCACGCCCTTGTTGGTTTAATGATTGTCTATTTTATATTGAGTGTTTAGAAACAAATTAACAAACCCAAAAACAACACAGATTTAGACTAACACCAACGAAATTAAACAATTTATCCTCTATTTTTGATGTAATATCCTGTTAATACCATTCATTTACCAAAATAACAGATCAACAATACTTTATGTATTCTTCTTTAATATTTTTAAATTTCATAGGAATTTGGAGACCTAAATTTAGTTTAGATTTTATTTAGCAAGTTCGCACCCACCCTTAATATTTAATAAATATGAATAAAAATTAATGGATAAGTCATAATTCATTTAAACCTTTAATAAAATAAACCAGTTTCTTAGTTCAAACCTGGTTTTTTTGTGTGGGCTACACCAAGCGAATATTACAAAGAAAAAAAAAATAAAATTAAGATTAAATTAAAATATTTGCTCATTGCATTAAAAATTTAATTGAGTTTGAACCAATTAAGTAATTTGTTACATCAATTAAACTTTTGAAAAATATTGATGGATTTTTTGTTTACACATACAAGTATCAATTAAAAATTTAACAAGAATATTGAAAATTCCATTTAAAGTTTTAATCAAATAACTTAAAATATTTGATTGAACTTGAATTTGTTTAAAATTTTAAGCAAAATATTTGAAAAACGAGATAAAAAATTTACAGATATGGTACTTTAATATCTTACGAGAATTCTTAACGAATTTTTATTTCTTAAATTTCCATTCATATGATATGTTTTTATTTCTATTTGATCGCACATTTTAAGTAAAAAGGTAATGAGAATTATATACCTATAAAATGCAGCAAAACATTTTCAAATGAGTATAAATTTTTAATTGATACAAATTATTTTTCAACTCATTTTTTAAATATTTAATTAAAAAGTTAGTTGAACCACTTAAACTTAAAGTTGAAACTATATTTTTTGTGTACCTCATCAAATATATCAGTAAAATACCTTTCCATTGGTATCCAATTTATATGTAAAAAAACATAAAAAACAAGAAAACGGTATAATTTTCCTTCCACATTTTAACACTTAAACTTACGATTGGGCCGGTAAAAAGTTGTACACGTTAATTTTTTCTATCCAAACTAAAACGTACCAAATGATCACAGGACAACTTTCAGAATAGTTTCCTTGTAAGTTACAGAATCTAATTTAATTTAAAGTTATCGGCATTTTTCCCTTAGCAGGACGATATTAATTTAAGCGTAAAATCATGGAAACAAACATTTTCTACACTTTGTTTAAAAAATATATGAAATATAATTTTAAAAAAAATTCAAAGTTTCTGGAGCCAATCAAGGTCCCGGGTGGAGACACAAAGATATTAAATTTAACAAAACATGTTGTTTAAATTAAAATATAAATTATAAAAAAATAATTACAAAAATTGTTAAAAATTAACAGTCGAAATTAGTTGAAGTACTAAAAAAAATTTAGTATTCTGTTAAATAAGTATAACTGAAAATCTTTGTTGAAAACAGTATTTTAATAAAAAGTTTATTAAGAAATTGTTATAATAAGTTAATATTAAGCTGTTTTACATATTTGTTACCTGACAAACTATTTTAGATCGAAGTAAATATACATTTTCTAAAATATTCTCTTTGAAAACGAATCCTAATCCTAATTTGATCAAAATTATTAAAAATTTATTGTTTTTGAAAATGAACTTGTGCCACTTTCAAAATAAACAGTTTATATACAAATTCCTGCCATAAAAAATATTAAATCATATCTTTTTATTTTTAACTTTAGAATGGATTCTGCTCAACCATTACTCTGTACTTGTAGTCCTTCCACCTATTTCCAAAATTGCAAGAGCCAAAGTGTACCCGAGGGCCTCTCAATAATGTCACAACAGTGTAAATGTAAACCACAACCATCACGGGAATATATCTATGTGCCACGACAATTAACACAACAAACTCTTAACTGTTCCTGTCATAATTTAAATAAATCTCTAGCAGCAGCAGCAACAACAACAACACCATCCTCCCAAGCAACAAAGCCAACATTTAAGGATACTGGACCACATTCTACTGCCACAATACCTAAATGTAAACTTAAACGTTCACAATCCCTATCGAGACCTCTAACATATGTTGAACAAATGACCACTTCTGTGTAGATTATTTATTTATATCTCTCTCTCTCTCTCTTTATACTGTCACACTATAAACTACTATGTAGAGAATTTAGATGAAATGACTTAAAAAAAACACATTTTTCTAGTCCTTTATTTTTTACTTGAAACTTTTAAAATATTTGGAAAAACGAAAAGGAATATGAATAAATTTTTGATACCTACTACTTAAACTATACAATAACTACACACACACACACACACATTTTAGCGTTTAGCATTTTCTAAAAGTCACTCTTAAAAAAAACCAAAAAAAAAACACACATTTTTACACCCACTTAACTTTTCTAACCTTAATCTTGAACCTCAAAACTTTTTTACCTTTACAAACACTTAGAAAAAAATCAATCACAAAAATTCTACTCGTACACTCTCAGACACACCTACACACACATTTTCCAGCCTTAGGCAAAGGAATGTTGAAAAAGCATAAATAATTAAAACGACATATGTCCAGGTTTTTAAATCCACCGAATATAAGAAAAACAAAAAGAATGATTAGACGTTTTTAGAATTTAACAAAAAGAAATTGTATAAAAGAAAAAGAAAAAATAACATAAATGAAATCTCAAATGTTTTTAAACAATTTTGAATACATATAAATTAAACTTAGATCAAAATAATTAAAAATCTTCATGTAGAAGATTTATAGAAAAAATAACGAAAACAAATTGATTGAATTTTTTTCCAAACCAATATTTTTTTTTTGCATAATAGTGGTATTAATCTTAATTAGAAGAAATATTTTAAATTTTTGACTTAAATAAAAACATGGTAATTTTAATTTATTGCTATTGTGAATACCACTATTATTTAATATTTGTAGCTTTATTTTGTAAAACACTTGGGTGAAATAGTTTCATTTCACTCTAAGTAATTTATAAAATTAGGGGTTTATTTTGCAAAATTTAATATTCAATTAAATATAAAACAACAGAAAAAAATAATAGTTATTCAAAATTTATTGTTGTGCTACATGAGCCTTAAGAAGATTTGTAATAATTTAAAAATAAAATACAAAATAAAAATCAATAATCTCTACATGCAATTCACACATTTACACCTTACAAAAACTTTTAATACTTAATGAAATATTTATGTGTTCATAAAATAAACAAACAAAAATCTTTATTAGCCATATCACCATATCCGCCTCACCTTCTTACCCCTTTTCCACCCTCACCAACCACCATCACCTTTTTATAAAATTCGTATGAAATACTTTATATACAATAAATTTTTTCTTAAGAAAAATTAATTTTAAAAAAAAAATTCCTAACATAGTTAATTGAATTGATACGAAAACAAAACAGAAAAATATGAAATGAAATAAAAAAATTTAAAATAAAAACGCTTTAAACTTTTATAGTAATTATTAGATTTTAATGTTAAAACTTTAATAAAATGTAAAACAAATTTAAAAATTTCACGAAAATGTTTGTGGTTTTAATTTGTCTGTCCATTTAAAATATATATTATGATCATACATGGGCTGGTATATGATTATGAATGGTCATATACACACTTGATCTCATATACTTCTAGGTATTATCTAAGGAAAAAGAATTATATGACCATATGTGGTCATATATGATCATATATTCTCATATATAATTCACACATCCTCATATATTGTAGATCCATATGTGAGCAGCCGCAGAACAAAACGTACTTTTTCCAACATTTTAAATTTTTGAGAAATTGAGGTTTATTTATTTCGCCCCCTTAAAAAACTTTAAGGATGTTCAATATCAAATCACTTTATAACGAAAAAATACGTTTTGTTAAAAAAAGTAAAGTACGTTTTGTTAAAAAAATAAAGGAAAAAGTTCGTTTTGTTCTGCGGCTCCTCATATGATATAGCTTTCATGACTTGCAAGATTTTTGATTTTTGTGGCAAACGCAAGAGATATCAAAAAGTACCAAAAAAAAGAAATTAAAAGCTATCTGGCTTTCTGATCAGAATCGACCAGAAATTGTTCAAATACGTATAAAAATAATTACACTTTGTTTAGCTACGAGGGCAGATCAATAAGTCCGTGACTTTTCGAGCTTCACTCGTATTTATATGAAATGCAACACTGTTCCCATCAAGTAACAGCTTTTAATAGACTACTGTCAAATTTTGAGCAAGTTCCGTTATTTACTTTGCGTTTATCAGCTGTTCAAAATATACAACCTCGTGGATTTTTTTAAAAATGGAAAAACTGGAATTTCGAATGCTAATTACACATTATTTTTTGCGAAAAAACCGTTAATCAAACCAAGGAAAAGCTTGATAAATACTATAGGGACTCTGCACCATCGATTTCAATGGTAAAAAAGTGGTTTACTGACGTTCGTTGTGGTCGCACAAGTACAAATGACGCTAAAAGTTCTGGAAGGCCAATTGAGGTCCACGATATGGTGTTGACTGATCGAAGAGTAAAAGTGCGTGTGGTTTCGATTTTAAATGATCAGTTGGATTTAAGAGAGCTGTCTGCAAGATGGTGCCGCGTTTGGCCTCAATTGACCATAAACGTAATCGTGTGACTTGTGTACTCTCAATGGAAAAATTCCATTAATTGGACTACAAATTTCCCCCTCATCCGCCATATTCTCCGGATTTAGCCCCCAGTAACTATTTTCTATTTCCAAACCTAAAGAAAGGCTCGGTGGAAAGAGATTTAGCTCTAACGATGAAATTATTGATCAAACAAATGCCTATTTTATTTACCTCGAAAAATCCTATTTTTTGGAACTAAGTGTATTGAGCTAAAAGGAGATTATGTTGAAAAATGTGTCATTCAAAAAGTCACGGACTTATTGATCCGCCCTCGTAAATAGACAAACTTAACATTGCTTGGAGTACACAATTCCAGTTTGAAACAGAAATTTTTGAAAATTGTATAAAAACGGCCTGGATTTACACCAATGGAAATTTTCACAAAAAAAAAAATTTAATGAACGCAAAATAGGAATAACACTGTAAAACGTGATTGAGAGACTAATGCTACAAGCAATTAATTTAATTGGCACTCTTTGTTTGATTTTGTTGTTGAATTTTTGCTAACTAAGGTTTTTTTTTTGCCTCAATAATTGTAGTATTTTCGAGGTTATGTTGACCATTCTCTAACGGGTAACTTTATGAGTTTAATTTAAAAATCCATAATTAGTCAATTAAATAAGATTTTTTTTTTACATTTTGTTTGACTGTGCTAGCTGATGGAGAGTTGATGAACTTCTTAAAGCTTTTTGGTTCATAGAACTTTTATATTATTTTACTTTTGTGGAGTTTAGTGCTATGGGAACACTGATTTCTAAATTGATGATGCTGTCGCTAGGGATCAAATCCGCAGCCTTCTTTGCAACAGTGCAAAACGCTTACCATAACATCACAACGCCCTCAACATTTACGTTGTCAAAAAAGTGTTTACAATTTTTAAAATGTATATGCCCCTAATTGTGGCATGTGTGGTAAGGGATTATGTTCACATTGTAATACAACACATATCTGACGTTACAACACACTTGTGTGATAATGTGAACGCAGCGGGACTTTAACAACCTTTCCTGATGGAATTTTTTTCTATCGAAGCTGTTGAAAAACTCTTTGTATTTACTGTTTCTTTATTGCACCCTTTATCGAGTAAATATGGTATATGATTTCTTACAGTGCACTTGCTTCTGCAACATTTGACAGATGTCAAATAAGTTACTCTCATATTATTATTTTTTGTTGTTTTAAGAGAACAGTGTTTACATTTTCACTAGGATTCAAAAATAAACAAAAAATAATGACAACAAAAATTTGACAATTATTACATTCTACAGACCTGCGCAATTTTAAAGAATCTAGAAATGCTCTTGGGAAATTTGCAAAATATTGCACTCTAAAATATTGCGTTAAAATGAGAAAACGTTAGAAATTTAAGTTAAAGAATTAAACATATGTTTTGAAAACGATATTATATTAAAAAAAAATAACGGTTTCAAAGAAAACTTTTAAAATGTGAATGTCTGTTAAAGAATTAATAAAATTGACCTTAATTTTGTAACAAAAAAGCATTTACGTCACTACTATTTTTGAAGATTTTTAATTGTGTGTGTGTGTGTGTGTGTGTGTATGTTCTCTTTAAAGAAGCTGTGTGTGTTCAGTGGAGTAATATTTTTACAAAAATAGAGTGAGTGTTTTTAATTTTCTTATTTTCTTTTAGTGTTGTTGTTGTTGTTGTTGTTGCTGTTGCTGTATTTGAATGGCTGGCTTTTAGAAGCTTTGTGGATAAATGTGGATGTAGATGCGTTTGAAAAAGGATTTTTCCTTAATGTGTGTTTCAGTTTCAGCATCATTGTTATCTAGTTCACATCTTAGAAGTGTTTCATTTCCTTCACACAAAAAAAAACACACTCATAATAAATAAAATATTATACGGGCAAAAAGGAAAAAACAACTTGACATACTCTCCATTATACCACATAACTACTGCTATTGATTTGATTTTAAATCAAAAGAAAGAAAACTTTTCAACAATTTAATTTTATATTTTTAGTTAAAAAACGAATAAAAAATATAATATTTTTAAACAAACGAATATAAAAAAAATTTACTTTATTTTTGTTACAATAATAATGTAAAAGAATTAAAAAAAAATAGATAAAAATATCATAGATAATTTATTTAATGAAAAAAAGAAAATAAAGAAATGAACAAATCAGAAAAAACAAAATGTGTTGGAATTTTTAGTTGTATTCTTGCATAAGTTGAATCAAAAAATACTTAATTCTATTTTATGTGTTTTTCCTTTGTACATACTGAAAAATGATGAAAATTTCTTACGCATACATACCAAAAAATACGAATACGGATCCTTAAAATACGGGTATTTTAAAAAATGAAAAACTTACCTAAAAATAGAAATAAAAACACACAAACATAATTAAAAAATTAATAAATGTAATATAACAGTAAATAATGATATAATTAAAAATAAATAACGAAAAAAAAGCTTTAAAAAACAACATACAAGTGAATGATGTTTTAATTAACAAAAAGGAAACAAATAAAAAAAAAAAAACTAACAAGGCTGCTTTAAATGCCTCCATCATATTAAGGACAATACAATGTATAATGCTATATCAACCTCTATAATGGCCAAATGTAACAATTTATATATCTACATACTACTATAACTACTCTAGTGACTTTCTTTCATTAAAAAGATAATAAGAAATTCAAGATATCAACAGCAGTATTATCAAAATAGTTAAAAAAAAATAAGGAACGCTTCCTATCTACATATTTAACATTCAAACAAACCAAAAGAAAAATTATCAGACAAATAACATAAAGCTGCCACTAAGATGAGTGTGACAGCGATGCGTATAAATAATGGTAAGTATCGTTGTATAGTGTTGCTGCTGCTGTTGTTGTTGTTATTGTACAGTGGGCGCTATGGAAAGAATGGGGGGGAAATATATAAATATTCTAACAGAACTTTATAAAAGGTGCGGTATATAATAATATTTTTAAATTATGCTTTCATCATCACTTGATGTAATGAAAAGATAAGAATATGATTCATACATCAAATCAAGCACAGCAATAAATCTAAAGATTTAACGCGTTGCAAAAAATTTCAATTCGTGGCGAAATATAGCTATAGTTAGCTTTTTTGCCCGAAAGGACCCCAACTGATTTTAAACACGATCGACTTTATTTTTAAACATACGATTTTATTCTTTTTTTTTTGTGTAGAAGAACCAACCCTACAAAAACATTAATTTTTTTTTAAATTTTGATTGGTTGAAAATAAATCAAAAAATAAGAATACTTATAAAATAAACTAAGTAAAAGCATAAACTTAAAATACCATTTAAAAGAAATGATATTTCATTCTACTTACTGTTCATTTAAATCAAATGATTTTTGTTATTTATTTTTAAATGGTGTTTAAACAAACTGACACATCAGTAAAAACAAATGAATAATCATTAAAAAGTAAAAGTTGAAATTTTATCTACTTAAAATAAATGATTATTCATTTATTTGAAATTGTTTCGTTTTTTTTGTATTTTTGTTTGTTTTTTAATCTGCAAAATGTAGTCTACCATATAAACACATGTTGGGCAAATTTCCTTATGTGTGTGTGTGTGTATGTTTATGAAGTTCCTGTTATTCGTATTGAAATAATTTTTGTATATAAACAAACAATTTAAATAAAACTTTTAATTTTTGTATATAAACAAACAATTTAAATAAAACTTTTAATTTTTTAAATATTTTTTTTTAAACAGACAGCGAACAACAAATTTCCGTTTTGTGGGTAAATCTATATATACATATATAAAAAATTGTGTCAAGTGTGTTGTGACTTTATAACTCGCGAACGGGCAAACCAAATTCGATTATGAGCGTATACTGTGTGCTGACTTCATACACACGGTAAATATGCGTTGTAGCGCATAAACATTGACAGCTGTCAGTGAGTGATCATTTTAAGGTTTTTTTTTCATCGAACTCGCGGATCGAGAAATCAATTAACCAATGAATTTTTATTCAATGTTAATGAATTTGATTCAATGTTAATATTCATCTGTAGCGAAGCACGCCGGGATCCGTTTTTATTAAAATTAAAATAAATGAAACTGAAGAAAATCGGTAAATGACAATAAAACATTTTGAACAAATGTATAAAAAGTTCAAATAAATATTTCTTTGAAAAATAAATGTATGTAACTGTTTCTTTAACTGAACTAAAAACTTTTTCATTCAACTATAAAAATAATGTTCTGATTGTACTATCACCCAAAAATTAGTCTTAAAATAGCAATCTACTTGAAATAAAGGGTGTCTCAGTAAGAATTCACTTTTTCATTTAAGAAAAAAAACACGTATTTTTTTTAAATAGTTATGAATTTTTTATTGGACTGTCAAGAAGACATGCTCCGACTAAGTATGGAATAAAATATTAGTCAAATGGCCCATGTTCCTGTAACGAATGCCGTTTACAGTCACTGCTATTTCGGCCTTATCTTCAGAATTTTGGATCTGCACCAGACAGTTGCTCGTTGTGGGTACATTTGTTTCCCATCAATTTCATTAGGATTTTCTGAGCACCAAATTCAACAACTTTGTTTATTCACGAAGCCATTTAGATGGAAATGCACTTCATCGGATATGGCTTTTTTAAAAAAAATTGGCATTGTCTTCACTATGCTCTATTACCCATTGAACAAATTGCCGGCGCTTTCCATGCTTTGCTCTTCATTTTTAATAATCGGAATAAACATATGTTACGGCTACCAAATTTCAGAGTTGCCACTTGCACAAAAAAATTACACTAAATTCAGAATGTGCACTGTTACTGAGACACCCTATATTTGTGTAAGAATTAGGAAATGCAATTAATCGATTTTTTATTTTTTTCTCAAGCGGTTAATCGAGTAAAATTTTAAAATTAATCGGTTAATCGAATAAAATGTAAGCAGATTAATATAATTTTTTTTAATAATTTCATTTAAAAAAGGAAACAACACTAAGCTCGGTAACACTTAAAAAATTAATATGCTTAAAAATGTATTTATTTAGATCGTATTTTGTAAGCATATATAGTTTTTCTGTTTTATAGTTGAGCATTAAACTTTGGTTATTTTAGATAAGCTATCAGACCTCAACGTAAATAAAGAGAAAAATTTTGCTAAGGATCGATTGTTCCTCTATGATTACGTCCCTCCGATCTTATATTTGATTTTAGAAAAATATTTTTGATTAATTTTGTTAAAATTTAAAACTTTAGTTAACAGTAAATATTAAGTGTGACTAAGTGTAATCTTGTCAACATATTACCAGTAGATTTCTGTGTGTTAATTCTTAAACTACATTTTAAAAACTTCAAATCATAAGGCTTTTATAATACCCTTTTGTAGAGGATATTATGAATGATTTTACATTATATCAGCCTTTAATTTATATTTTTAAAAAATTTATATATATTTTTTGATTAATCGTTATTAATATATTATTCGAAATTTGGGCATTTTAAATTATTCAAACAATTTTTTGACAAAATTTATCGACTATTCGAATATTGAATATCCTCTTTAACCACTGAAGTCGAAATACGAGGTATTATGTATCATTTTAAACAAAAAAGCAAGAATGTGCAGTCCGTTTGTCAAAAAAATTTTACCTGAAAGTGCCAGGTGGGAAAAATTAAAGACCACCTGAAGACAAAAAGCTCGATTCAAAGAAAAAAATTTGTTTCACAAATCGAACACGCAACGAATTATCAAAATACTCCTTGAAGCTACTTACAAAAAAAATCCAAGTCGATTGAGCTTTTGGAAAGTATGTTTTTTTTTTTAATTTTAATTTTGCACCAAAATCATAAATAATTTGTATGTCTGTTTTGACAAGAATCTTGACAGAAATGGGTGTATCTTTCAAGCTATTCAACTGAGCGCGTTCAAACCGGCAAACGACAGAAATGTCGTTGGCGATAAGTGCACCAAAAATATTGCTTTGGATATAATTGGACTTTAGTGATGACCTTCTGTAGACGGTCTTAGGTAAAGGGCTAATAAGGATGTATATTTTAAGTAATTTATAGTATTTCTCAAAAATATTAATTTCTTCTAATAACAAGGTCGAATGTTGCCAGAGGATGGAAATTCTTACTGTTAGAAATTTAGTAGATTTTTCAAAACTCGGAAGTTTTGTTCGTTTTTAAAATTTTATTTTGTGAGGATTTAGAATATTTTTCCACAACTTCTCGACAATGGTACTGTGAAGACTTCCACAAAATAAATTCTTTCTTTATAAAATTTTGATAAAATATAAAAACTTTGGATTTTCTGTTTATTAGGTTTCGTCAATAATTTTCTTAAACAAAAATCTATTTTAGATCAAAAAACTTTCAAATCCGGCCCACTCCATTGTACATCTAGTAACATCTCCTTAAAGATCCACCGTCACGGTTATACTCAAATGAAAGATTATTTATCTAGATTTATTGCCTATAAATAAATTTTGTAATATTTAAGACTATATTTGAAATATTAAACAAAAAGTTAGAAACGAGAAAGTATCGACCGAAGCTATAAAAATTTAGCCCTGGTTTTATTTATTTTGTTTCCATGTATTTTTGACGAAAGTAATTGCAAATTTCTATTTTCGTAATAGATTAACAGGTTTTTAGTTTATTTTTTGAAAACGGTCGACTGAAAATTCTTTTTGTCAAACTTGGATTTCGCACTACATATTTAATTAGTTAAAAGATGTATTGCATCTGGAGGGTTGTAAGGATGTTGTATTTTATTATAATTAACACGGGACTTTATATATCAAACGCAAATTAAAATCTATTAAATGTCTTGTAAAATATCTAAAGTAATTGCACTTTTTGTATACGTGAAAAATTTAGTTAATTAATTTGCTTAAAAATATTAAAAATGTTTTTATTATATATTTTTTACTTGAAAAAAGTTGTAATTTCAATGTAATTATTTTATTTGAAAAAATTTGGAGTTTCTTTTATAAGATTTTGATTTTGTTTTTTAAACACGAACATTTTATATAAAAATACTGGAATGTTTTCTTCAAGTATTTATTTAAAAATTTCATAAGTAGATAAAATAAATATTTGTGTTTAGAACTTACAAACAAAAATGTTTTTTTTATACTTGAACTATTTAAAGTTTTTGGGTATTTACTTAAAAATTTAGAATTAAAGTATTTAATAACATAACCTTTTTTTTTTCTTGTAAACATTCCACTGTGCATTTTTGTTTTTGAAATTGTATGCTGTTTATGTGTGTAATGTTTAATATGCATGAGTACAAATAAAAAAACGGAAACCCATTTGTAGTATTATGTTTCCTCTACTGCTGCTGCTGCAGCAGCAGTTTCTTCTACTTAGTGTTCTCATTCTTTTGCAGTTTCTTGTTCTATTAATTTATAATTTTTAACATACAGTAAATAGCACCACGGAATTTTAAGTAATTGTAAATAATTGCAGAGTACTGACACACTTTATTATCTATGCTGTGTGTATTTGTAAATGTGTGTATGTATGTACGTAGACAACACTATCCTCGTCATCACCATCACCGCATAGTAGTATTCTCATTTGGGAGCTTCTTTACCCCCTCTCCCCATCTTTATTACTTTAGTAGTTATTTGAGATTTTTTTTATTGTGCTTAACAGGATATGAGCATGGAAATGGGATATTTATTAAGTTGGCATATAAGTTGAACGAAAGGATGTGTTTTTTTTTTTTTTTGTATTACAAACATGCAAGAATTTTAATTTTACTACAAAATAAGATTATGTTTTTAAAAGATAGTTAGCTACTATTTCGAAGGAAAAAAAACGCACATAATTGAATGGATTGTAAAATATTTGGAATAATTTTCTTTATGCTTTAAATACCATGTTATGGGTTATATCCGTTATCACTGATAACCTATTGGTGACAGAAATGTTAATATTTAGTAAAAATATTAGGGTAAAGTCTTTTGAGATTTTCCCACTTCTGAGGTGCCACAGAATAAATTTGTTACATGTCACGGAACTGTTTCTTCTAGGAAAACGTAGGACAGGTTCTATGTTCATTATGTGACATGTCACAGTGCCCAATTTTCCTCTCCCAAGAGAATGTAAAGACACTGGTCCTGTGATGGTGTATAACAGACTCCTAATATTTTCAATAAGACATTTGTGATAAAGTTCTGAGTCTTTAATAAATGTTTAAATCTGACATGGAGAATCTCTTTGTTTTTTTTCTTCGATTTCTACGAAATTCGGATATATTACGAATAAAATATATTTTTTCAACGAAAAATTGGTTTATTTCTCGACATGGGCTTGTACTCCAAAATATACTTACTAGTCTATCGTTTTTCCATTTTATCATTCCTTTCAAATAATAAGTTTTCTCAAGGTCCTTAAAAACAGGCGTTTATTTCAATGATGACCTAGTAATTCGACCCAAATTTTTACCTCGGTCATTTCTTCAGGCTTTGGAGCAGGAAATAGTCGTAGGAGGCTAAATCTGGAAGATTTACTAGATAGAGTGGCCCAATTTATTTTACCCGTTCTTAAAATTTCTTACAGGGTTGCGCTTATTGACTGTTATTTGGGTTGTGAAGATTATATAGAACCATAAATATTGCCTCCAAATTTAAAGGAAATCAAACCACATTTGGACTTACAAATCGACCTTTCCTTAAATGAACTTTTTCAGCAATTTAATTTAGGTTCCTCACTATTTTTATTGCACCATTAGCTTTTCCGCCCATATAATAAGAATCAGGTCCCTTCCCAGAATTTGGTCTGCTTTAATGTATATGGTGCTGTGATATAGGTCATCTCATAGACAGAATTGACCAATTTTAAGTTTTTTACTTATTTTTTTTTTTGCATTTGTGAAAATATTTTTTATTAATATTCACTGCCGCCATTTTTTTTTTCAGGTCTTCACCATGCAGTTTCAATGGGTACTATAGATTCAAATACAAAATCAAATTGTTCAAGTCAAGCTGAGCGTAATTATGACTCTGAAGACGAAAATACGCATCGCAGAAGATTAAGACATACATCATCGACCGAACTATATTCTAGACCATCACAATACTCCAAGGGAGATATCAGAGAGCAGGTAAAATTCGAGTGACAATAATTAACCGCCATAAAAGTTATATGCATTATTGATTCTTCTTACAGTACTGTTTAACAGATCGTCAAGTAAATACCATCGAACGTTCTAGACGTGAACGATTTTTTGGCTGTTTATCACGACGTAGTGCTCCTCAATCACTATTGGGTGGTTGTGTGGGAAGACGTGTACCATCTGATGAAAACTTGGCACCATATACGCCATTCTATAAATACTCACGTTATCCTCAACAATATCCACCGGCTGCAGCTGCTGATAATATGGATTTGGATAGTTCCTATTTTCGAAGACAACCAGCTTCCATATTGAGTACATCTAAAATGGTAGATGCATCCACAGATAATCGACATACAACGTGGATGGAACAGCAACACCAACAACAGCAGCAACAACATCAAAAACAACAACAACAGGCCTATACAAATTATGATAACATCAGCTATATTAACGATAAAAGGTACAATACTCATTAAATTAACGCTCTGATTCCGTAACACGTACAACTAATTCATTTAGATAATTTAATGAAAATTATTCTTTTATTTTAATTTTTGAGTATTTTTTCATTCTAATTATTCTAAATGAATAAGTGAAACGTGATGGGGAAATAAGGTATAATTACACTTAAATTTAGTTGTACACATAGAAGAAAACTTTGTTGTTCGCAACCAAATTTGGCTAAACGATTCGTTCGATTTTTGCAACCGAACCGAGGGTTGTAAAAATTTGTAGAATTCCATTGACATTTTCAAGTCAAGGTTTTTTAGTATCCTAAAATTGCACTTGCATTTAACAGAATTCAATTTCTGACTTAAATTGTTCTGAAATGTAACTTAATTTCTGTAGTGTTTACTGGGTAGATTTAAAACAAGATTTTAACATATAATTTCTTCTAGCTCTTATCACTGCCCTTCACATATTGGAGTCAATACAGCTATACAACATTCTGGTGCACCTACAACACCCAGGTTAGTACATTTTAAATTAAAACTTTTACAATCATTCAATAATAAAATTATTATTTTACAGAACTAAGCACGTAAGCTTTGCCCGTTCTCATACTCTAACTTCTTTTGATGACTTTAATGTGGGCTTCCGTTCTTCGGGCCGTATGAAAACTGCCCAATCCCAAGAACGCCTAATTGGTGGCAAAAAACCTATTGGTTCAACTGGCTCATATTATGATACCATACCAATATGTGGACCACCAATCACTGCCATAATGGGTTCCACATCCACCATACATATGCTGCCACAGGCAACAGTTCCTGTTCATCAACTTGATCATGCACATCAGTATCATATGGGACATATGCAGCCCACCTATGTTCCCAGTTATGTTGCCGAGCAGCATGTTCAAACCCAACAGCCAACAACCTTAATGACTGCTATACCTATTATGGAGGATATGTCAGCAATCAATATGAATTCGATGGTATCCAGTACGTTGGCCACATTACCTCCACCAAGCCCCGAAGTAATCGTGGTGGAAAAGAAATTTCGTAATGCCATGAAGACACAAGCAACCCAAACGGATGTACGTAAAAATGAATTTGAACAAAATTTGGCTTTAAGTCCCAGGACAATACATCGCGTTAAAGTGGTATCTCAGGGTGCACAAACGAATGGAATGCAAAATGGTAAAGCTTTAACTAAAAGTTTATCCCAGATACCCTATGACAATCGTAGAAAAGTTGAATCGACTACTGACATGGCCGCCGATCATGAGGCTTTACATCGTACACAATCTGAGGAACCTCCGAAATCTCCGTTGGAAAGTAATTTTCCCTACTACCAACCACCTCCACCCTTGGAATACAATACAAATCATGAACTTTACTATCAGCCCAAAAGGGATCATATGCCCATTCAAAAAGAAGATTCCTTTTCCTACGAAAGTAATAGTTTACCACGCCGAACTTGTGGTTATCGTTTAGATACTGATTTCCATAGTTTGCCTCGTCGAGATATGCACAATGTTCAAGATGTTTGCAAACACATAACGGAATGTTCAGAACTTATGGCCGATGGCTCTTCTGACTTCACTTCGGATCTTTTACCACCGCCACAAGAATATTGCCGGGATGATGATGATTCTTTAGATATAACACAAACATTTCCTAAGGAATATAGTGACACGAATCGTCGGAAATCTATGATTGGTTCTATGGAACCTCAAATTGATACACCATTTCGTCGAGACGATATACGTCGTCAATCAATGCCAGTTTATGTTAAAACTGAAAAACTAATAGATTTAGATTATACGACAAAGGGGTCTCGTAGATTTTCTCGCAAATCTTTTAGAGATGATATGTCAGATGAAAAAGAAATTATTATAGATTTTAAACCATACACTACATCAGATTTTCAAATGAAACCATTCACAAAAAAGTTCTCTAAGAACTTGCACCAGCAGGAAGATGACATTGATTATGAAATCCGTGAACCTTTGGATTCAATTTCTATGGAGAGTGATCGTAGTGAAGATCAACATCAAGATCCGGTTTATGAAAATATTCAAAATTGTATGTGTAAAATTGCAGATGTACAAGAGGCTGAGTGCAGTGAGCAGGAGGAGAAAGAGGGAAGAGGTTCAGGTATTTCTGCACCCCCAAGTCCCTTAAGAGATGAGCCTATAGGTCGTGCATCTACCTATCCGTCTTCGGATTCATTAGCTAATGACGTGACAAGAGATCATTCAGATGGTCATTGGAATGAATCTGAGGTTACTGTGTTAACGGCAGAGCAAAGATCAGAGGCATCTTATAATTCAAATCTACTGCTAACACCCTCTACTAAGCGTAAGCATTTACTGTTGCAACATCAACAGAGAAGTTCAGTTGATACGGATGCTTTAGATCTCGAAGAACAATTCACCGATCAAAGTCCCACCTTTAGTCAGGGTTCTTTAAGCATAAAGTCTCGTTCCCCGGTAACACCACTAAATGAGAGGGAATCCAAGTTGTATGCGGTGCCACAAACAAAAATGATTTCACCCTCCATAGAAATAACACCCTCATTTAGTAAAACCTCCACACTAACAAGACCAAGTTCCAAGACTTTAATAGCCTCACCAAGAAAAAGTATTATCACTACTCCCCAGAAAGAACAAAGAAGGTATTCTACCTTGCTTTATAAGCAACATATAAAATTTATTAGATCATGATTCAACGTAATGATTCTTTTTAGATTATCTGATATTTCTTTGGGCTTATCATCCATGACAGATTTACCAAAAGGTTTTACTGGCAATGCAGATAATTCAGAATGTAGTACCAATACCGAAGAATATGGGACTTGTACCGATAATTCAAGGCGTACGGCAGGTATGAGGACTACCTTAACCACTACCACAACAAGCTCATCATCAACTACACAAGTACCAGGTTTGAATACAAGACAGTTGTCACATATATTCTTACATGTCAAATTCAAACATAAAACTAGAGCACGATTGTTCAGATAAATACATATTGTAATAGTTAATCTTAGATGTTGTGTTAACGTCCGAAATTTGTATTGTATTATTCAGCAAAATTATTTAAGAAAAACTTTGTCAATAAAAATTTGTCATTATTAAAGATGTTCTTCTATTTCCACTTAGAACATCGTTATGGAACTACCACAGAACTGGGCTCTTTAAATGAAAGTCACCTATCAATGGAGGGGAAAATAGACTTCTTGTAAGATGTCCCAGAATATATCTGCGAATTTCATGAAGTAACCTAGTGCTAAGTTAATTATGTGACATGTCACAAGCGGTCAATTTTCTCCTAGAAAGATAATGTGACAAGTTACTGTTGTATAAGGGGAGGACATACATATTATATTGATGTTTGTATTCATTTGTTCCACAATTAAATTCTTGAAATACAATATTTAGCTAGAAGAACTTTTAAAATTTTTAAACAAAAGAACGTGTTTGCTGCTAGCAGCTTTTAAACATGTTGTGGAAAATGTACTCCGTGCTCATTGCCACATTATCAATCTTTACATTAAACGAGAAGTGCATGTTTTAGAGCCAGTTCTAGAATTTATTCCGGATCTTTGGAACCTGTTCAGTGGGAGAAGTAAGAGAACATCTAGTCAAAAGTGAAAACCTCTGTTGTTGTCTGAATTTTTGAAAATCTTTCTTCAGTGAAGATTGCGTGATTCACAAAATTGTAAAGTATCGCATTAGCAAGAAAAAGTCCTATTATCGTCCACATTTTGTATTTTGTATGATTAAATTTTTATTTTTTTTTGTTTAAAACTAAGATGCATCGTGAATGTTTTATTTAGTTTAGGCCATAATAGATGGTAATTGATGTTGTTGCTTGATGTATGATGATGCTTTGCGTGTACAAAGCTAAGCTTGGAATGTCTTTATATTATATTAAATATTAATATAAATGTCAATATATCTGTATTATAACATTTACTAAATATATTTCTAAAATCATATATCTGTATTCAGCTTCTACACAAAGCTCACAAATGGATAAAAGTCATGGTGAATCTTCATTTGAAAGTGCTTCCTCATTATACTCATCCAAAGCAGAAATTTTAACTGAAGATATTCTTCTACAAGCCGAAGACAGCCGTAAAGAATCTAAATCAAGAATGGAATTGAATCTTAATTTACCTGCAACACCAATGGAAGTTCCTAAGAAATCACCTTCACATTCGGTTAGCAGCACATCTTCTGGCAGTTATAATGTACGAGTGGAAGACAAAACTCCCGAAATTGAAATTATCTCACCTTCAACAACAAAAGCTTTCACATCTCCTATTGCGCAAAGAGGAGAACAGCAGGTACGCATTAAAATGGAATCTATATCAGATGATGAAAAAAGTGAGATGCGTTATTCGTCATCGGGCTATTATGAGAGTCCGCATGATGATGAATATAAAAAAATTAAATCACGTCGTTTCCGTCAGGAAGAAGAACGCAAGCGTAGAAAAACTTCAATGAAAATCGATATAGAAAAGGAAAATATGAGAGCTTTAACAAGTCCCATTAAAATGAAAAAATCGCCGGAAAGGCAAAAAGTTGCAAATGCATTGGCTGAATCGACTAGTCCGATAAAAATTAAACGTTTCCGTCCTAAAATACGTCGTCAACTAAGACGCTCTTCACGTGATGAAATTATAACGAAACAACGTAAGCCAAATGCAGCTACCGTATCGCCCCAAGGGAATCAAGAAAAACTATTAGATGTTAGTATGTCGTCATCGGTAATATCACCGAAAACCTCTCCTCCCACACACAAAGCCCCAACAGAGCAGCAAGATAATGTTTCTCACTGCAAGACGAAAGATCTGACTGTGGTGGTGTCAACAGCCATCAAACAGCCAATGTCGCCGTCGCCATCGTACGTTAAATCTGCTTCGGAAACATGTCAATTAAAAGCCAAATCAATCGAATCTCTTAATCGATCTGTATCACCGGGTTCCGATTCTGTATTTTACAGTGAAGCTGATGGCAATACTGCCGAACCCCATAGCGGTCACTGTTCACACTGTGGCAAAGAGGTAGAAGAACCTAGCGTTGTTTGTGGCGATTCGGTGGAATCTTTACCTTATATAGACAACGAACCAGATATTGTTAAGCCACCGTCCGATTTTGCCGATTCACCCGTAACAAGTAAAACGCCTCAGCGTCTGTACAAGAAAATGGATAAACGTTTTCGGTCCGAAGAAAGATATCATACTGAAAGGGGTCGTCATTACAAAAGTCGTAAAGATAATATTAGAGCTAAGGTGAGATAGCTATGGGGTTTGAATGTTAAAGTTTAAAGTGTATCTTATCCCATACTTATTTGTTTTTTCTTTAGAGCGAAGAAAGAAATCAAGAGTGTAATAAAAAAACTTCACCAAAATTACGTCCAGCTGGTTCTAGTCCATGTATAATGCCCGAAATAACAAATGACAACAAGCAACAAACGATTTATGTTGGACATTATGTTTGCTCACGATACACACGACTAACAGACTCGGATATATGGGCCCAATTGGATCATCAAAGTTTAGGTATGACCAAATAAAATTAAAATTTACAAATTACCCATAAATAATTTCCCCTACATAGAACGAAATCGTGGCAGACGTTCTTCAACAGAATCTGAAAAAAGTTTTTACTCCAAATATCAAGTAATACTACATCGTTTGGTGCAGAGACGCTGTACTTTAGAAATGTATCATCGACAAAAGAATGACATCTTTGGTATGTATTCGCTGAACAAACAGAGCTTTAACAGAATTTATTCTTTCATTTGATCTTTAATTCTTAGGGAATATTGAATTGATTGAATTCTCTATGTACAATAAATTGAATAATATTTATTTTTATTTTAAAATTTTATACTTGCCATTCAATTTGTATATTTGATTTCTTAATCATTTTATTTGGAAATTCAACAATTTTCTTAAATAATCTGTAGCATAGATTTACAAAAAATAAAAAAATGTGTTTACAAATTATGTCACAGAACTCTAAATAACTCAATTCTGCATGGTACAGATACAGAAATTAAAACTAATCTGAATTTTAGAAATTGTTCTGCACAAAAAATAGTTATTTTGACAAACTTTATTAATTTATTTTTGATAAACAAATTTTTTTTTGGTAATTTCTGCAAACTCCACTATGAAGTTAATAATCTTCGACATATTTTTAGGTTATACACATTGAAAAGATTCATCGTTATAACGAAATTTCTTGCCAACTGAATAATTTGGTTGCAGCAGCCAAATTATTTGCTTGTCGTTGTCAAATTTATTTCTGGCACAATTGAAATATATTGTTTCAACTGATATTCTGTTGTAAATTAGCGCAATTTTGGTTGCCTAAAATACATCGGCAGCTCCGCTCTAATCATTTGGTAAACAAAAAATTTCGTTGTCTCAATGAGATGTTTTCAAATTATTTATGTAATGAATGAACGTTTTTTTTAGGAATTCATATCTACCTTGGACTATTTTTGCATCTACCACTAATTTAGTGGCCAGAAATTAGATTTCAAAAAATTTTTTGGGTCCAAAATTTTGAAGGATCGAAATAGACTTGTATGCAAAAAATATTTAGTGAGTCTTTTAATGGTTATTATTATTTTTAGTTTTCTAGTCCGAAAGGTTTTTTTGAGTTAATTGGTATGCAGCCATATGAACCGATTTTACCTAAAATCAAAAGGATTTGTCCCTAAGCCAATATGAGTCAGTATACCAAATTCCATAAAATTATCTTTGTATTTGCGACACATTCAGATTGCAAAAAAGAATAAATAGACAGACAGACGGACATCATAAAATCGTCGCAGAAAGTATTCCGAGTCGATCACTATACTAAGAAGTGGGTCTTGCTCAATATTTTTGACTAATACAAACTCTTTATACCCTGACCACGTGCTGAAGGATATAAAAATGAATTTTAATACTAAACACTAGTGCTTTGCAATTGCGCTTTCAGAAGATATGAAAAAGAATCAGCTCTCCGACAAAGACATTATCAAGGTTGACGAAAATCGTATTTTTATACATTTTAACCAGAAATTGCATCATAACCTAACGTGCTAGAAAAATGTTAAGACACTATTAATTTTAAGTGTCGAAACATCTATGTTCACAAAAAAAACATCTATATTCTCAAAAAATTAAAACAATTCTGTAAATATTATTTTGAAGGTTTTTACATTAATTTTGCTTGTTTGTGTTTATCACTTTTTCAAAATTCCCTATAATAATCAACTAAAAAGAAAATCAATCACATTTCAAAACTTTTAAATCAGATGAATAAAGACTAGTTGGTCAATTCACTGAATGAATAAATAAATCGATTGCAACCAAACGAATGAATTGCCTAGAACAAAGTTCAATAGATTGAATTTCGAGTGATTAAATTCACAACGGCTTTTTAATATTTATTTATTTCATTTGATCTTAATTTAATTCATTTGATTTACAAGAAAATTTAAACTAACATTAAAAAAAAAAGAATTCATCCTTTAAGGCTCTGTTCTGTATTCACATAAAATTTGTATGCTAATCATGAGCACTCTTGTAGCGTAACAAAGCAACGGAATAGTTTAGATACCCAGTATTTTGGCGCGTGTTTCTAATTTTGGAACATTATGTAAATGAAACACTGAGTGTGTAAACAAAAAAAAAAAAACAGAAACATTGTATGACCATCGAAAGAGAATCTAAAGAACGCTAAAAATTTTGAAAACGATTTTTTTTGGGAATATGTAGTTGTTGTTGCACAAGCAAAGTATTGAGCATTTAAATTGTATCGAGAGGTCTTTTGAAAATTTTTAACACATTCGAAATGTAGTCATCGCCAAACTTACGCATAGGGCAGGCAGACACATTGATATAGTTCTTAAATAAAAACAATAAAAATAAATAATTTAACGGGGTGAAATTAAAAAAAAACGCATGTGAAAGACATCAAATAAACTACTTTTAAGAAATTTACATGAGCACAATATTGCAACGACACATATTCAGTGCAGCAAAATGTTGGGTGCGTAAATTTAATGAATTTCTTTTTGGGGCAAAATCGAAATCTATTTTGTGTATTTTAACTTCAAACGAAAATCTTGACCTACGTTTAATTTTATTATTTTTTTATAGAATTAATTACCTCAAATTCAGCGCAATATTCGTTGAGACGGCGTTTAGAGGAAATTTTAAAGTTAATGCTTTTAGTATGGGCCAGAGAAGGTCATGTTTTATCAAAACTAACACATGGAGAATATGGTATCTTAACTATTCGCGGCATAACATAAATGAGCGATGATAATATACATTTCAAATGTCATTTCATATGTCTACTTAACTGTATGTTGTTTATTTTAGGTGTCGACAAGACAGTGGTGGTTAAAAGTGATTCTGGCGAATTTGGTTTTCGTATACACGGTTCGAAGCCAGTGGTTGTGGCGGCCATTGAACCAGATACACCAGCCGAAAGTTCGGGCCTGGAAGTCGGTGATATTATAATATCAGTGAATGGTGTTAAAGTTTTGGATAAACATCATACAGAGGTGGTAAAAATAGCCCACGATGGTTGTGAAAAGTTGGAACTCGAGGTGGCGCGTACACTGGGCGTATTAATGAACGAACAACAAGAACCACCAATACAAGTTATCTACAGTGGGTACTTATGGCGGCAAAGTGGCCAGGCCAAAGGCTCACCTAATACTAAAAAATGGGTCCAAAGATGGTTTGTTTTACGCTCAGATAATTGCTTATATTATTACAAGACTGAAGAGGTATTGTAGATCATTGAACTCCCGAGTCCCCCTACATAATTTAATGGAAAACTTTGTTACATTCCATTCTAGGATACTCAACCCGTGGGTGCTATGATTATGGCTAAACATATTGTGGAATCATGTCCACCAAAGATTGGTAAGCCTCATGCATTTAAAGTTGATTCGGGTGAGGGTATACCCATGTATGTGGCAGCAGATAATGAAGAATCAGCCAATCGTTGGATAAATATATTGAAAAAGTCAGCAAATCAAGACAATACATGGTTGGACAAAAGGTAAGGTTTTATTTGTATTAAAGCAAAAGAATTATAATCTCTATAGCAGTTTCATTTTGTTAGTGCTCGTAATCTTTATAAACAACCCAGCAGCATAACACGTCCGGATTGTTTTGGTTTTTTAATGAAATTGGGTTCAAAATGGTGTGGTTGGTCTAAACGTTATTGTGTTTTAAAAGATGCCTGTTTATATTTTTATCAAGATGGCAATTCAAAATCAGCTTTGGGTAAGTGATATTTTTAGTTATAACTGGGATATTAAATTTAAAGTATACAACATTTCAGGTATGGTTTGCTTACATGGCTATAAGGTCTCATCTATGTCTGCTGCAGCTTCTGGGAAAAAGAATTCATTTGAAATTATACCACCTGAATCGAAATTGAGACATTATTATTTTTATACTGAATCCGAAATGGAGAAAAAGAGGTGAGTAGATATAATAAATGTTTAAACAAATGTTGGGCCAAATTACAATTCTCACACCCTGTTTGCACAGAGAGGTTAATCGAGTAAAAGTTAAATTTACTGCTTAATTAAGCTCTAAATCAGATTAAAATATGTTTTAAATGATTTAAATTATAGTTTAATATGATTGATTATCAATTTATCCAGCTTTTAATTTGATTACTATTTCTAAACGACTCTTATACTACTAATTGTGTGCAACTCTGTGTCACAGAAAAATTACCGTTAAGATGCTGCCACAAAATTTTTGGTTCCGTAGACAAATTTTTTTCCAACGTTGACAATCTCCATGTTAATCTTATTCCGATTCGCTATCGGTATTCTAAATCGACAAAGTTAATCTTTTCACTTTCTAGTTAAACTTTTATCTGTTGAAAAATATTTGATTCATGTTTTCGGAAAAGCTTCTTATTATTGTTCACAAAAAAAATATTCTAAAGTAAAATTTCCGATATTTATGAATTGTGTATATGGGACAGAAAACATTCTGGGACCCATCACAGTTAAGATGGCAATATGAAGACGATTCCCCTATAGTATTGCCTAGAAAAAAAAATCTTATTACACCACACTCTAGTTTCTTTATTTTCCTTCTTGGAATTTTTGTATTTTTTTCATTTAAATAAATTCTCTTAAAATCGAACAGAATAATTTAAAACAGTCCCTGGATATTAGTTCTTTAAAATACATTCGCTAGAAATCACAAATATGGAATTCAATAAGTTTATATCATTCGATATTTTCAATCATTTAATTCATTACTTTCTTTAATCGATTTTGGAAATTAAGTCGATTTTCTTTATTTTTTTCTAAAGAAAAGCAACATTCGGAAAATTCTGTCAACTAAGTAATGTGTTGCTTTCTTTGGAATGGGGATAGAGGAGATATGCAGGGTAATGAAAAATGAAGGGCTTCAGATATGGAAGTATTGTAGTTGCGCGAGATGATAAATCCTAGGACAGTTTCCGCCCTCCATCTGAAGGATAGTTTCTGAAAATCTTTGAAGCTTTTTAGTTCATGGCCCTGTTATGTTATTTTAATTGTTATGTAAACATCGATGATGGACGTTGCTATAGTTATGAGGGATATAAAACACATACATATTATTTTTCTAAATTGATATTGTCGTCACCGGGGATCGAACGCGCAACCTTCTTTGTTCAACGCGCTAATCATTACACCACAACGACCATGTGGTTTTAAGTGGAGTACAACTCGGACGACTTTAAAATTTATAATCCAATATAGGTAGAACTTTATGTTCTGACCCAATGGGCACTATCGCGAACAAATTAGTTCTTCGAAAATATTGTACTTATTCAGTTTACAAGCCATAGAAAATTTCACTTCGATTGTAGAAAATCTTCAGTCTACGAAATTCCGTTAAAAGTCGGGGAAAAAATTTTTAATTTTTAAAAATTGTTAATTTAAAATAATTTTTATACTCATATTAAAATTGATCATAATTACTTAGATTTGTTTTATTTTGGAAAATATGTATTATATAGAGATTGAAAGCTCGTTTAAACCAAAAGAAAAGACAGTCAGAAATATTACTCAGTTAAAAATTTATTATATAAATAAATAGAACATGAGCGCCCCGGTAGGCTAGTTGGTAGCGTGGTAGCTTATCAGTGCGGGGGTCGTGGGTTCGAAAATGAACTTAATCACGTGTTTTTATTCAAGCTCTGACTTCTTTTAAGGGCTCTAACTTATTTAAAACTTCGGTATGTGGTATTAAAATTTCTGAAAATATGTAATGGATCTACTAGGTCACTTAAAAAGAATAAAATCACTGCCACACAGTGTAACTACTAAGGTATGAAACATTTAAAACTACTACATTTATCAACCTAGCTAAAAATCATGAATTTGCTTTGTTTTTGTAAATATACGGAGGTTGAGTGAGAGCTCGCTACAAACAAGCAATATTTAAAACTTCTTTTTATTAAAAAACGACCAAAATTAATTCGATTAAAAATGTGGTTGTTTAGTTTTTAAATAATCAATTAAAATATTATAAGTAGCAATAAAATATGTATTTAAACACGAATTTTATATTAAACAGATTATAAAATTTAAATTTTTTTCGAGAATAATAAATAATATGGAATACACATATTTTGGTCAATTTGATATTTTATCTGATTTTTAACGAAAATTGGAAGACTGAAATTCCTGTTCGATCGAAATTAAATTCTTATCCGATCAATAAAATATGTTCACCATTAAAAAGGTCTCGGGTTTTAAACCGTTTAATCGAACATACACTATCGGACAAAATAAAGTGCAAAACCGTAAAATAGTGTTATTTTTAGCAAAACTCAATTTGTTCAAATTTCATTAAATTCATTTGAAAATACTAAACAGGCACCATTTATTAATCACAGAGATCGACAGATAAAAAAATTAAATATTTGTTTTGGCAAACCCCCCTTCTTATCAGGCGTGGTATATAAAATAAAAACTGCCAATAATGACTGTTTTTAAAACTCGTCTACATATTTAAAATATTCGTCAGATCTATAAGTAATGTATAGATGAAAAAAAGCTAATTTAAGTTCCTTGCATATACATTTTTTCTCTGGGTCGCAAGATTCAAAACTATTGGGCTTTAAACTTAGCAATAAAATCGTATTATATTACCATAAAATATTAATATTGATTTTACATTTTTTTTTTAATTTGTAAATTTAAATATGTAGTCTTAAGAATTAATCCATGACATACATTTTTGTTTTTTCATATCCATGTCCATTAATACTGACGATGTAGTCATTATACACTCAGAAAAAAAAAGTTAGAATAAAAAATTTGTAAACTTTACTATTTTTGTACTGAGTTTAAGTAAAAAAGGTATTATTTAGCAAATCTTTTTGCTATTTACATTTTACAAATTACAGAATTTTTACAGAATATTTACAAAATTTTGTTGCTTATTTCAGAAATTATTTTACAAATTTTGAAAGCAGATTTGCTAAAATTTACTTATTTTAAAAAAATGGATATTGAAGGAAATATCATTTGTAATTTTAACTTACACCTACACTCACCAAAAAAAAGTCTGTAATGGCAACTGGAAATTTTGCTGTTATTACGGGAAATTTTGCTAATTTGAGCCCAGCGGTATTTTTTGCTAATCTTAGCAACACATGTCTGCTGACGTGTTGTACAATGAAATCAGTAGCCGCTACTAAATTTTAGTAAAGCGGAATTTAAAACCGGTTTGCTAAAATCAGCAAAAAAAATTACTAAATATTATTAATATTAGTACACAATATTATATTTATTTTTTTATCGAGCATCAATTTTTTTATTTTATTTATTTTTTCCAAAAATACTTTATACAAAATTAAAAACAAAATCAAAGGCTTAAAAACCTTAAAAATTGTTAAAACATAAAAGAATTTTATTTTGTAATTTCTGTTTTGAAAAATATTTTAGTCAATATTTTTTTTACTTTTAAGGTCAAATTTAAATTGTTTTTAGGGCTGATTTTTAGAACTAAAAAAACCTTTTAGTGCTATTTTAAGTGGATGTCCTATTTTCAGACATGAGTCGTTAAATTCACTTCCAATCCCTTTTTTTAATATACTCTAAAAAGTTTTTTTGGTTCTAAAAATCAGTCCTTAAAACAATTAAAATTTAACTAAAATATTTTTCAAAAAAATAAATTATAGCAAAATGATAAATTTGTTTAATTAAGCCTTAGATTTTATTTTAATTTTGTTTAAAATATTAAAAAAAAAATAATAAAATATAAAAATTTTGATGCTCGATAAAAAAAGATAAATTTAAAATTTCGTACTAATATAAATAATATTTAGTAATTTTTTTTTGCTGATTTTAGCAGATAGATTTTGAATTCTACTTTACAAAAAGTTTACTAAAATTTAGTAGCGGCAGCTAATTTTTCTACAAATTTCATTGTACTACACGTCAGCCGACATGTGTTGCTAAGATTAGCAAAAAATACTGCTGGGCTCAAATAAGCAAAATTTCCAGTACTAACAGCGAAATTTTCAGTCGCCATTACAAACTTTTTTTGGTGGGTGTATGCAAAATTATGAAATTTTAATGCTGAATTCAATTTCCGATAGTTGATAGTCCTACGACTTAATTTAGGTATTATTTATATTATCTGAAAGAGAATTTTATAAACTTGATCTCGTGTATAACTACATCATTTGGAAATCTGCTTAATATTTTCCTATTCTGTAGACGAATTCCCATTTGAAGTCAATTTTGGCAGTTTTTATTTTAACTGTTACGCCAACTAGAAAAAAGGGGCCGGAATATTAAAACTAATATTACACTTTCAATTTGTGGATTTCTATAATCAATGAATGGTGCCATTTACGTGTTTTCAGATCAATTTGACAACGATTTTTACTTTTTAAGATTATGCTACGATTTTTACTTTTTTATAGTAAATTTATGTAGAATAAAATTGTTGGATTAATCGATTGAATAGCCCAGAATTTAAGTTTTTTAGTTCAAAATTTTCAGCTGCATACAAAATATCCCATTCAAAAATATCAAACAATCTATGTTTTAAAAAAATTTGTTCGAAAAAAATCTGTAGTGAAATGGTTAATACTTTTATCAAGAGAATGTTATGTTTAGAATTAAAATATAATGTTTCCATTTTCTCAGAAATATACATTTCAAAATCTCTTTAAAAATTCATGGCAAAATATTATTCCTTGAGAAATAGAACTGAAAACGATATAAGTTGTTTTGTCAAGAGACCACAAATATGTATTTAAGTTTTTGTTAGTCGTCGAGTTCAAACATTTTTAATTATAAACAAAATAAAATTTAAATTTTACTAAGCTAAACTGTTTAAACTTGTTCATTCACTTTTAGATGGATATCCGCACTGGAATATTCGATAGATCGCTGGATCAAATCTGGGTAACTAAGGTTGAAAACTATGCCAAAATCAATACACAGCTCTAAAAAGAAGAGACGTAGTTTTAGTTATTTTATGGAATAGTTTAGTAACAGCAACGCAGCAGAATAGATAAAACAAAACCTACAAAGTATGTTGATGACAAATTTATAAAATTCAAGCCAAGTATTTTTTAAAATCCAAAAAAAAAAAAAATGGAACTAAATTTAAAATTTATAGAAACAAAAAAAAAATAAGAATTTGCAGTTCAAAACCTTTAGTAAAACAAGTTCTACATTTAGCACCAAAACCAAAAAAAAATTAAAAACGACAACAACATTTAGTGAATATTTAAATATAAAAAAATTAAATATGAAAATATTATAAAAAAAACTATAATAAAAAAATATATGCAAATATTATAAAATTATATGTATGTATGGGCGAAATTACGGTGGCAGAAATTGTGTTTAATAACTTTTAATAAAATTCGAAATATACAGTGAGAGACTTTAACGTTTACAAAGAAATAAATGATATTAGCACGCTAAATCGCTAATTGTACCATTTAAAATTGTACGATAATGATAGCTTGATTTAAAACAAAACCGTTGATTTGTAATTCTCATCAGCGTAAATGATGAAATTTCTGCCTGAACTGTGTAACATATTCTTCTTATTTCTTAAAAACAATTCAGCCTTATACCCGAATAAGAAATTATCCATAAAAAAGTACAACATAAAATAAATTGGAAGAAAATAAAGATTTTTAAAAAATTCGATCAAGGACTATTTGATCTTATTATAACTCAATGTGGCAGGGATAAATTATCAATTGAATTGAATAAAACTTATAATTAATGTGCAATTTTCAACGGCATATATTAAGTAGCGTATTAGTTTCAGAGATTCTTTAAAAAATGTGGAATTTTGTAAACAGTTCAGTCATCCACTGTATATATTAAAATGATCTGGGCAATCTTTATAAATTTAAATTTTAAAAATAAAAAGAAAAGTCACAGTTTATCCTTGTAATAAAAAAAATGTCACGGTATTTTTATCAGCTCTCCTCAAAATGCAATGTTTTACTATAAGTGTCACCCTAATAGTTATATTAAACAACGTAAAACGCGAAAACTTCATCAAACTAAAAAAACAAACTACAAACTTATTTTTGAAACAAACTTTTGTTTTTATTTAAAACAGAAAAATCAATAAAAAAACAAGTAGAAGACTTTTGAGATGAAAACCCAATAACGACATAATAAAATTATAATAATAGTTTTATTTTGTATACATACATACGATACAATGCATACATGGCACTGTGTATTTGTTAATTATTTATTCTGTTGATGTTAAAAATATTGTATATTTAAAAGTCTTATTATTTTTCGTTTTAAGTTGAGTTTTCGTTTAATTTTATTTTTTTTTAAATATTTATTAGATAAAAAAGATGAAAATTTATTATTGTTAGTAATAAAAAAAAAGAGGTTGCGAACAAAATATATAATAATAATAAAGAAAAAAATACATATATTTATTTATGTTACGGGTACCAAAATAATGGGTAATCAATATAAGAGAATCTTTCATACACCTAAAAAACATAAAACAACAAACACCATAACATGTGTATTAGAAGTGTTTTATAAAATGAAAGCGATTTTTCGTTTACATGAAGTTTGGCGATAGGATAAAGAAAAGTCGGCGCGGAAAATTCGGTGTCAAATATTGTAGTATTTTTTAAATTTTGTATTTTCGATTTGAGATTTTGAAAATTTTTGTTTTTGTTTTGAATAGAAAAATTTTATTTTCTTGTCAAATCTTGATTTCATGCAAAATTGTTAAGATTTTTCTAAAATTTAAATTTTGTTTTTTTTTTTGTCTTAAAACTCTTAATGCGATTATATTTTTTTTTATTTATCGCGGAAATTAAAAAAAAAATTTAGACCTTTTTCTATTTGAAATAAATTTATTTTCTTGTCAATTCTTGATTTCATGCAAACTTGTTAAGATTTTTCTAAAATTTAAATTTTGTTTTCTTTTGTCTCAAAACTCTAAATATGATTATATTTTTTTTATTTATCGCAGAAATTAAAAAAAAAAAAAAAAATTGGATCTTTTTCTTTTTAAAATATTTTTTTTTTTTTTCAAATATTTTTACAAGTATCCCAACAGGGGTACTCTTTGGTGATAGGAATTTGGGAAGTTTATTACACATTTCTGGTTAGGTAATTTTTTCAGCAGTAGCATTTTTCAGAAAACATACTAAAATATTTAATAAGAGCAAAAAATATCCACATTTCTTTATGTTTTGGAACTGATCGGTGTGATTTTATATTAGATATAATTTTAAGAGAAAATTATGGAATTTCTAAACAATTTCAAAAAACTAAAAACTCCTTTTATTTTCAAATGGTTAAAATAAATTATTTAAATTAGAGCGCCCCGGTAGGCTAGTTGGTATCGTGTCAGCTTATCCTACCAGAAACTCTGTTCTGTTTTCGCAACAACGCCGATAACCTTTGTTGCTAGTGTTCGGTTAGAGTTTTAGGATATAATTTGTAATTATATGATTAATTCAACTAAAATAATTAAAGTTTAACCAACCCCTTGTCTTCACATTCAATATTATATGCCATGAAATTTAAAAATTACACACAAAGGAACAACGAAAAGATTTTTATTAATGTTTTCTGTGTAATTTTCAAATATCATGTCAAATTTTATGCATTTGAAGACACCTTGTAAACAAGTAATAAAAAAACGTATCGGTATTTGAAGGGTGAAATTATTTTTTTATTATTTCGGTAACGGTATTTTAAGGGTAACGATATTTTCTATTATTTCGGTAACGTTATTTTAAGGGTAACGATATGTTGTATTACATATTTCGGTAACGGTACTTAAACGATAAGGACTTTTTCTATTATTTCGAACTGTATTTTAAGGATATCGCTATTTTCTATTATTTCGGTAAAGGTATTTTAAGGATAACGATTTTTTCAGTTATTTCGGTAACGATATTTTAAGGGTATTTAAACGATAAGGACATTTTCTATTATTTCGGTAACGGTATTTTAAGGATATCGGTATTTTCTATTATTTCGATAAAGGTATTTTAAGGATAACGATTTTTTCAGTTATTTCGGTAACGGTATTTTAAGGGTAACGGTAGTCAGTTGAAAGGCTATTGAATCGATAACGATATTTTAGTGGTACTACCTGCCAACCCTGATTTTTTTGCCAACTGCGAACTCCATCAACATTCTTCATGTCATGCAGTGTTTTGATTGTATTTTTTTGTTGCTTTATTTTTGTTGTTAACGAATTAATTCCATTATGCATACTTTTTAAGTTACCCGCCACTGTAACATTTTTTATTATATTTAAATTCTTATCGAGCACAGTTAAACTCAGGAAATTTTTCACCCAGTAAATTTATTGCCTATCATAATTTCTATTTATCTATTAACCCTCTAATACACAAGGTCTCCAAAAAGCGGTCTTCAGATCTTTTAGTAGTTTTTGGCTATATAATAATTTTGAATTAAAGCAATTAAAATTTAATTAAAGCATTTTTTTAAAGCATATTTATTACTGTTTAAAAATATTATATAATTGTCTAGAACGCTGCTCCTTTTAGTATATTCCATATCAAGGTTTACAGATTCTTTCTTTAGTTTATTTTTAATTAAAGCATAAATTGAATTTAAAGAAAATATGCAATAAAATGCAAAATATGCAAAAACATGCAATAAAAAATATTAAGTATGCAGAAAAAATATGCACTTAGAAGCCAAATATGAAAAAATATGCATTTATAACAAAATATATATTATATAACAAATTTTGTTGCAAATTCTTTGATTCGGAAAATTATTTGATCCAAATCATTTTTACGCTATTGACTACACACATTCATTTGCATAAAAATCACTGCCTTGGTAATAAGATGCAACTATATATGATATTATATTAAAATTTTACGAGAAAAAAACAAAATTTGTTTACAATGGGTCCAAAATGTCTATGCAGCGAATTTGGCCTCAATCGAGCAACGTTAACTCGTCGCGCACCCTGATTAAAATCAAACAACTAAGAAAAAATATTTTTTTAATGAATAACATTTAGTTGGGTTTTAGATCATAAAATCATATTCTCTATAAAATGTTCAAATGCAAAAAAAAAAAAAAAACATGAACATTTCATTAGTAAATTATAGAGAATAATATTGAAAAAATTCGATCAGAGCCAGCAGGATAGAATACAAGTATTTTCGGTTATCGCTACAAAATATTTTTAAATATTATGTTGTAGGGCATCGATTTCTATAAATTTCATCATGTTGAACACGAATATGTAAAATTTAATCGGACAAGGTGTTTTTTAGGGTGCCGTGCAGAGAACTGCATTTGCTGATTGCAAAACGTTCATACGCAATCAACACAAGAATAAATATGTGTTTGAGTTCAAACGCTGAATATACTCCAACACACATATTTGTTGATGATTTTAAATCAATCAAACGACGTGCAAATTGTTTTGTCACTGATTAATAATCATCGGTCATTGTTAAACCATTGATTTTATTCTGTTCATTCGAGCCAACAATAATTATTTTGATGTAGAATAAATCAGAAAAAACATCAAACAACGTGTATGAGTGTAATCATAATTAAAACAAAATAGTTTCTTATCTATAAAAAGGGGGTGGTTTTGTAAAAAAAACATATTTCATAAATGTTATATGTGTATTAGAATGGGTCTAAAATGCGTTTTTTAGAATTTTTATTAGGATTACCAAAAATATTGTTCTTTGTGAAAATTTTTTTTTTTTAATTTAGGTCGACATCTTAGGCTCGCCCAATCCGGTTAAAGTCAAATATTGCCTAATTTTCCAATAAAAATAGATGAAAAAAAATTAGACAATATTTAAATTTTTCCGGATTAGGCAAGCCTGAGATATCGACCTAAATTTTTTTTCCAAAAATATATTTATATTTCACAGAGAAGAATATTTTTATTACTAATAAAAATTCTAAAAAAGCGGATTTAAGTCCCACCCTAATGTAAACAATATCATTTATAAAATGTGTTTCTATTTCGTTTTAATTATGAATACACTCATACGCGTTGTTTGTTGTTTTTTCTGATTTATTCAACGCTGACTTTTTGTTGAGTAATTAAATTTGCAGTAAACATAATCGAGATATGATTCACACTGATCCCAATTTCGCGTTCAGTAACATGATGCTGATTTTATTCTACAGTGAATTTTGTTGAATTATTAAATGTGAACAAGAATTTTTGTGTATGAAGAAAAAAGTTGATTTTGCAGTTCTCCGGTGCCGTGTAATAAAGCCATAGGCAATAAAGCCATATGGACTTGTTTCACACCACATTGGGAAATAATGCCATATGGCTTTATTTCCACAGAAGGAGTGAAATCAAGTCTTATGCGTTTGTCAATTGAAGTGGAAATAATGCCATACCAGTGTAAAATGCAATTAATTGTATAGGGTGGAAAATTTTTAAGGACCGTTGTTGAGTGTGAACCACACCTAAATGTCAAGTATTTTTCTGCATTTCATTTGACATTTCTCAATTTTAGACTAACTCGATTTGAACCATGGAAAGATACACAATCGAGCAACGCGTTAAAGTTATTCAGGCTTATTAAGAAAATGGGCGTTCAAATCAAAATGCATTTCAGCAAACCGGGTCAGCCAAGCATTGAATGGTGAATGGTGTTCGCTATCGCGAGATGATAACGAACTTATTGTGGCCAGGAGTTGAGGATATGACCCTGGACGATATGTGGTTCCAACATAATAGTGCCACTTGCCACACAGTCAAGGAAACAATGGCTTTTTTGCGAGACAAATTCAATGGCCGTGTTATCTCACATGGTAACGATGTCAATTGGCCGCCAAGATCATATGATTTGACACTGTTGGACTTCTTTCTTTGGGGTTATTTGAAAAAAAATGTACGTCGATAAGCCAGCAACAATTCAAGAGCTAAAGGATGAGATAATTCGTCACATTAATGACAAAGAACCTCAATTATGACGCAGCGTCATCGAAAATTTAGACCATCGGATGGAGGTGTGACGCCGAGGTCGCGGCGACCATTTGGCCAATATTTTGTTCCATACATAATTGAACCATACCATATTATCATAATTAAAAGAAATGACAATAATTTTCTAAATAATTTGTGTTTTATTCCAAATCAACATCGGCCCTGAAAATTTAACCACCCTTTACATACATGGCAAAAATGGAAGTTCAGTGGGCGAAAAAGACTCTTCCTAATGGCCTGCCAAAACGCAAGAGTTGTGAAGGTTTCTGACCCGGTGTAGACATCAACAAAAATTAGATTTGTGGAAAAACCTACGGCAAGGTGCAGAAAAGTGTAAAGTTCCCCATTGATGGCCTGTGAAAACCGGCGCATCGTCTTCGCGGACGACGCAGCGCCTTCCCGGTCGACGCAGCGCCTTCCCGGCCGATGCGGCACCTTTGAGGCCAGCGTGGCTCGCTGCTCTTTCACATATTGAAGCATTTTTTTCTCGACAGACTATGCATGAAGAACCGTTAGTTTGTATGAGCACGTTTTTGTCCCAAGCGTTGTGCCCAATTTGTCGTGCCCATTATCAGGGATGGCACGCACATTCATATATTGTTAATTTATAAAAAAATCGATTGACATTTTCATTTGTTAACTGAACTTATTGTATTTTTTTTTCTTTTTTTGTAATTAAAAGAAATCAAATATACTACAAAAATATTGCTCAGAAAACTATCAAAGGTGCAATAATCCCATAATAGCATTATTTCACTTCTCCGATGGAAATAAAGCCATATTGCATTATTTCTCAATGCTGTGTGAAATAAGGCCATATGGCTTTATTGCCTATGGCTTTATTACACGGCACTTTTTTGAGGTATCTTTAATTATATACGATTTATGTTTACAATTTCATTGAGATCGTTTATTATTGATGGCTAAACAACTTGGCGCCTTGAAACTTAAAACATATTGCTTATTTTCTTCAAGCCTGTCATATGTCAAAAAATAACGTGATTTTTGAGTTTATGATGCAGAAATCTGGGTCACACCACAATACACATCATATCAAAAAATGGTATTGATATCTCTTTTTCTCATTGATTGATTTGTACTTTTCTCAGTAGTTGGACTAAACTTTAAACACGTTTAGTGATAAATAATTTTTTTTTTTTGAGTTATGTTAGTCTTGCAGTCATAATTTTGGGACCGCCCTCGTATATACCATTTTAAGGCAATTTCTATGGGATATCTCGAAAACTATTTGTGCTATTTGAATTTAAGTGTTATATTCAAGTTCAGTATGCCCAAATTAATTAAAAATTATGTGTTATAATATTCGAGAAAAATTTATTTCGATTTCTTATTAAAAAAAAAATCCGATAACCCTGTTTGATTTCGCCAAAATTTTCAGTATAGATATTTTGGAGCAAGTTTCATCAAATGCTGCCGGGCAATCCACGAAATTTGAACAAAATTCTTTTTACATAAAAAATTTTGTGAAAAAGTCTTTAACGCTAAAACTATTCCTCCGAAAAAAAGAAAATGCAGTTTTTTTGCTCACTTAGTGCTACTCACCTATCAAAAATCAGAAAAATCGTAGGCTACTCGTTAAATCTCGAGCGTTTTGTCTCATATTTATTAAACTTTCCAATGTCATAACCACTATACTGTATAACAAACCCCAAACCCCTGCTCTTACACATTATCTGTCATTTTATTGAACGTATTAACATAATCTAAATACAGGTTGCTTTATGCCAACAAAAAGTAAAAAAAAAAAAAAAACAAAACGGTAGACAGTAGTTATTAAAATGTTCATAAAATTTAAACGTTAGCAAAAAAAAAAAAAAACAGTTAAAAAGATGACTGGCAGTAGCATTCACATAAAAATCTTCTTAAAACGACAACATTTCTGTTGGAGTTTTTTTTTTTACTGTTTTTGCATTTCAGTTCATTTTTGCTGACAAATGTGAAAAAATTTATTGTATGTAGATATTTGATCATTAGCAAGTAGCAGCCATCGAACAACAAATTTCACATACAATAAAGAGAATAAGTTTGTTTGGTCGTTCGGTCGGTCGGTCGGTCCGTTACAGACCAAGCAACTAACTGACTGACTGACTAAATTGCTGGCTTGGCTGGTTGTTTCGGTTCCTGCATAATATACATATTAAATAAAAGTAGTAGCAATATGTAGTAGTTGGTTAGGAGCAGCATTAAGTAAGTAAGTAAGTAAGTAGTATGACGAGTAGCAAAAAGCATCACATCACATCAAAAGTAATAATAAATGTACAATGTGAATCTACAATTTGACTACTCAACTACACCAAGTATCTCATACATATTCATATTGTTGTTGGTCGTGTATATGTTCGACAACAACTACAACAACAATAAAAAAAATACACGTGTGTTAGTAGATATGAACAAATATGCAGAGAGCCAGCCAGTCAGCCAGCAATCCAGTCGGTCTTATAGAATTTTGTATTAACTTTTGTTGTTGTTTCTTGTTGGTCATATCTACATTCAAACATACACTACACTTCATACATTATAATAAAGATACGTTTTCAACAGTTGCAGTAAAATGGTAGCAGATTACAGTTTGATGTGCCTACTGACTGGTAAATCATACAACTGCAGCAAAAAGCCAACATACTGCAAAAGCAAAAAAAAAAAAAATATATAAAAAACGATTTTCAGATACAAAATGAAAAAAGTTACAAGACAAAAAGAAAGAAAAAAAAGCTGCTAGTGTTTCTGTCAAAAGATAATTACAAGTAAGGTGGTTACATTTTATTCACCCTACATTTGGTTGTTATGATCTGGAGAAATATCGCAAGCGAAGCTTTTTTTGGAATATTTTAGAAGATTAAAATTGCTCAGCAACAGGCAACAAAAGCTAATATACTTTTCACAACCGACTTATGTCCAGAATAGAACATACATTTAAGCTTAAAAACTAGAATGTTGTGCGCTTATATTTTGTGGTGGTTCCTTATCTATTCCAGTAATTCCGTCTTGTTGACGAAATTCCTCAGTCTTCTCCAGCTAACACCAATGAGGTTACTCAAAGTTGAAATATTGTCATCAGATAAGTGATGGGCATCCAAAAACATAGTGTTCTAAAGACAAGTCATTTTCAACGCAGGTGCCATTCGGAATAGGTGTGCCCATAGCGTTACCAAAAACTCTCTTATTTTCGACTATATTTAATCCACCCTATATATTGTTCTATGAACAAATAAAACAGTTCATTCATGTAGTTTAAACCTAAAGGCCTGAAAAGGATTCACGTTCTCCAAGTTGACTGTGCTCAGGGAAGAACTTTTCTTTTTTGATATATTTTCTTCTCTAATCGCGTAGGGTGCATTAGTTTTGGATTGACCGTGGTTTGATAGCTCTTTCTCTTTATAGCTATTAACAGGTCAATTGAAAAGTCCCCGGCCTACCGTAGTAAAACACATTTTTTTTTGCAAAATTTTTTATTCAACATAGTACCTTTCTAGGTTGATACACTGATTATAGCGAACCTCCAACTTTTCGATACCATTTTTGTAGTACGATTTGTCCTTTGCTTCAAAATAGGCCTCAGTTTCGGCAATCACCTCTTCATTCGACGAAAATTTCTTCCCAGCAAGCATTTTTTTGAGATCTGATTACAGGAAATAGTCGCTGGGGGCCAGATCTGGAGAATTCGGTAGATTCGGAAGCAATTCGAAGCCCAATTCATGGATTTTCGCCACCGTTTTCACTGACTTGTTACACGGTGCATTGTCTTGGTGAAACAGCACTTTCTTTTTCTTCAAATGCGGCCGTTTTCCGGCGATTTCGTCCTTTAGACGGTCCAATAACGCTATGTAATAGTCACTGTTGATGGTCCTTCCTTCTTCAAGGTTGTCAATGAAAATTATTCCATGCGCATCCCAAAATACAGACACCATAACCATGCCAGCCGACTGTTGCGTCTTTCCACGATTTGGAGGTGGTTCATTACGTGCAGTCCACTCGGATGACTGTCGATTGGACTTCGGAGTGAAATGATGGAGCCATGTTTCATCCATTGTCACATATCGATGCAAAAACTCGGGTTTATAACACTTGAACATCTCCAAACTCTGCACCGAATCATAAACTCGTCGTTGTTTTTGGTCAAAAGTGAGCTCGCGCGGCACCCACTTTGCACAGAGCTTTCTCATACCCAAATATTCGTAAACGATATGATGTACACGTTCAGTTGATATCTTTAGAGTACCTGCTATTTCATTCAATTTCAATTTACGGTCATTCGAAATCATTTTGTGGATTTATTTAATGTTTTCCTCCGTAACAACCTTTTTTGGGCGTCCACTGCGTTCACCGTCTTCGGTGCTTATTTTACCACGCCTAAACTTAGCATACCAATCCTTGATGGTTGATTTTCCTGGGGCAGTATCCGGAAACTCGTCATCAAGCCAAGTTTTTGCTTCAAAAAGCAATATTTTTATCACTCAAAATGCTATAATCCACAAACTAATGATCCGACAGCTTTTAAATTTATACACGTGTCTTTTGAAGGTTAGGGCTAACTAAGAATCATATCGATTTAAATCTAGTAGCGCCATATATGTGTCAGGGCGGGGACTTCTCAATTGACCTGTTATGTTACTTCATATACTTCTATGTTCCCATATTCCTTACTGATCGGTTGGATTTTTGAATAACTTTGAATAACTTTTCATTTCGCACAAACTTGAGATTCTCTTGCCATGACTATTTTTATATCATTATTTTGGTACATTGTTCGGATTCTAATATTCCTGGAGATGACAATAAACATGTTAATGTACATAACCGTCTTCGGACTTTCACTATATCTAATCATGACAATTTATGGAATATATTACAGCGGATGAGTTGTCGTGATTTACAGTAACCTCTTCATATAAAAAGGGTTCTTTATAAAAATAGTATGTAATTGACATTAAAAGTTTAAAGGGAAAAATGATGAGATTACAGTATATGAGTTTATTTATGGTGTCAATGGTTTAACGATTAATGGAATTTTTGAGCTTTTGTAATTGCTAATTGTAGTTTGAAGACTCTGGAAAACGGACAAAAGGATGTCCGTTACAAAACACGGAATTGGCACACATAACTAATTCGGACTGTAATATATTCCATACCATCATTATTGTAACGTCTTACTACAAATCTGTTTTATTATTTTATTATCCAACATTACTATAATTGTCCATATTTCATGGTTTAATCTCGTATTCTTGAGGTACGAGAGCCATGGTTTATAATTCTTTGTATTTGGAAATTGGAGATCCGTGTATGTTTGGATCTCGAAACATAACCCAGTTTAAATCGTGACGATGCAAGAGATAGAAATATCTTTCATTTAATATCCCATGCAAGAAATGTTTGAAAAATATGATGAATCCTTTTACAAAAATTATAAAATATTTTTGAAACTTAAGTTAAACGAGATGATACCCTTCATCGAACCTGGCCTCTGTTAACCTTCAAAATCCGAGACCTTTTCGGATGACGAAAACGGAGCTTGGGCAATGAGCCACTATAGTGCACAAGGAGATCTGAAAAAATTTCGTAAAAATATACTTCGAAGGCTAATTTCTAACGCGAGTAGCGAACTACCTACCCTTACATTTTTTTTTCATTTTCCCCACAATTAGTTCAAAAATACGCATCATTTTTGAGCTGATACTACAAAAAAGTCAAAAAAGTTCCTTTTACAGTTTAGCAAGTTTCGTTTCACACAGAGCAACATTTGTCGCGCAACTCTTAAGTTTGTGGGAGATATGGAAAGAAGAGTGGGGGTTGGTACGGAGTTGCTTGTTTTCGGCAATACGTTTTGTTTTTTCATTCTTCGTTTTGTTTTTTAATTCTTCGTTTTTTTTTTCATTAATTTTAAACCAAATGTAGTCGAAAGTTGCTAAAAAAAAGTTTCTCTGTGTGAAATTAAAGGAAACTTTAAAAGAGAATTGACAAGAATCGCCGCGACAAAATTTGCTCTGTGTGAAACGGGACCAATATAAATGTGAATTATTTTTTCATCATTTGAAAAGGTACAGTGATTAAAAAGTCGTCCAATGGTCATTTGTGTCACTTTAAAATACAAAATAGTTCAGAATTTTTTAACATAAAAAAAATATTTAAAATGGATAGCGATGGAAGAAAAAGCAAAAATTGATGTTTATAATGATCAAGGTCTGTTCGGGCGTGAAATGTCTATACAAATTAATAAAAGTGCTAACGTTGTGTGGAATTATTTAAGAAATAAAGAAAGCTATGAAAAAAAAAAACATGAAGGGAAGGAAAACAATGGCCACAACATCTACGGAAAGGCGAAATATTCCAAGAATAGCCTTCAATTCGAGTGATTCTACTGCAAATATCAAAGAAAAAAGTGGTTACAGTGCTAGTCTTTTTACAGTTAGAAGCATAATAAATGCAGCAGAACACTTAAAGAGAGTGAAATAACAGAGAAAGCCACCATTAAACCAGAAACGTAAGGAAATACGGTTGAATTTTTGCAAAGAACACATGACTTGAAAGACTGCGTGGAATAAAGTAGTTATCTTTGGTGGGAAAAAGTTCAATTTTGATGGACCCGAACTTTTTTAGAACGTCGCCATAGTAGAGTAGGTGGTATTATGGTCTGGGGTGCGATATTGTACTATGAAGTAAAACTACAAAAATTATAGCAAATTCTTTTCAATATATTCTACAAAAGGCATTTAATCAGAAATGTGGATTTATAAAATGTGGATTAGCGAGCAAAATGTTGAATTACTGCCATGGCCGGACTTAAACATAATAGAAAACGTGTGGGGATGGTTGTTTTGGAAAGCAACCATGACCGAGAATTTTTAGTATGCAATTAAACCGGAACGGTCGCGAATTTCTTTACAATATTTATCTCTCTTTCAAATAAAATTTATGTGGTAATTTTGTAGAAAGCCAGAAGTAAAAATTAACAAAAAGTAAAATTAATTAAAAAAAGCTTAATTTTTACTTGCACTCTCTTTCGCAATTGTTAAGTCTTTAAAAAAAGGAAGAACACAATCCTCTCCATGAATTATCTTGAGAGCAGCAAGCTTAAATTGATTGCTAAAATACTGCACATATTCATGTAAAGCGCAGTGTACGTAAGATTTTTCAATTTCGGAACACCCTGATCAGCATGCATTTAAAAAAACCATAGCTTTTACTACCAGTTGTTAAAATTTAGAAAATTCAAAAATTTCTTGAAACTCGCCAAAAATTTGGAGTTCAATATTGAAGAAGTTAAAAGTAGGAATTATTGGTAACTTTTTAGACCAGCCTTATACGGATCTATAAGTAAATTAATTTATCATATATTGATATGGAATTAAAATAAAGTCAAATTCCTTCATTGCTAATATCTCCTATTGTTGTTCACAATAAAAGTAGTGTTATCTAGTGACCGTTTATTGTCTACTGTTTTTATACACAATTCTTTTTTTCATTGTATTTTTTCATATTTTTATGGGCACACAGTATAAACTCACGAACAAATAAAACCTACAGAGAGACCAGTAAAGGAAAAAATATATCTAACAGTTAGTAGTAGTTAAAATACTACAAGGCAAGGCAAGGCAATCATCATCATCACAGAGAAATCCAACTGAGTTTTATAAAAAGAAAAGATAAAAATTTTAAAACAAACATACACACATTTGAAATAAACCAGTTCATAGCTAGTAAAATACCTTACGGCTAAAAAAACAGGTATAATAATTATGAACAAAAAATGTAAAGAAAAAATTAAGAAAACTTATTGGAGATTAAAAAGATCGTACGAAAGAGTGTGAAACCTAAAAAAAAAGAGTGTAATTCATTATCTAGATAAATGAGAATTTACAAAAAGGTTTTGTTGAACAAAACTGAGGCTCATTGCCCCCCAACAGAGAGACTCTCGGATTAGTCTTATTTAGTTGATCGTAGGTAACGCACCTGTAATTTTAAATTATACGGAATATTAACGGATAAAACTGGAAGAATGCTTAATACTTTTTTGTTGTTGTTGTTGTTGTTATTGTAAACACCACTACATTTAAATAGTCGTGTATATGAATGTGTGATAATATAGTGTTAGTGATAAAAGAAACATGCAATATTATTATTAAATTTATAAAAAAAAATAAACAACATAAAATATTGTTTCAAAAAAGTAAATAATTGAAAAAAAAAAAAATTAAAAATCAAACACAAACAAAGTCTAATAGACAACCCAGTAAATAAGTAAAAATCATTTATGATCTCGGAAAAGTTAACGAATGTTAAATAGAAAGAAAAAAGTAAGTGTGTGTTAGATATCTCTGTTGTGTGTGTGTGTGTGTGAGTGAGTGTTTGTGTGTGTCTAGCTAACGTAGTCTACAAATTTTTATATTGTGGCGTGTGGGAAGACATTGGGACTACTTGAGGAGCGTTTTGGTAGCTGCACTGGCTTCAGCTCCTATTTCAAAACAAAATGTAGAAAAACACATTTTAACTGCCGTGTAGTGTATACGAGAATGTTGCATGTATGTATGTTGAAAGCAATCTTTCTTGGTACAACAAAAAAAAAAAACATTAAATAAAAGTTGGTTAGATGGATGCCTGGTCGTTTTGTTTGTTAGCTGGCTGACTGGCTGACTGACTCACTGGATGGTTGGTTATAAACGAGAAGGTTCGTTGTTCTCCAGACCCGGCATGAAGAAACGTTAATAACACGTTTGTATGAATTGGCAGACGATTGATCAGTTGTTTGGATGGTTGGTTGTTACCGTTGTTCGTTGGTTTGTCGTTATGCCGTTTGTTTAGTCGGTTGGTTGCATAGATAGTTGCTTGGCTAAAAGCATAAATGTTGTTCAAACATTTATGTTGTTTTTTTATTTTTCTTAGCTAAGTTGCTTATGCTAAGATCGTTAAGATCTTTTCTTGTTTTTTTTTGACGTTGTTGCTTTTTTTTTACTTTTGTTTAAGACTAGTGATATGATTTGTTTTCTTCTTCCACTTTTTCGTTAACGAAGAATGAAAAGAAAGACACGATGCATCTTAAAAAATTCCAAACGTGTAAATAAATGAACAGGTTTTTAATTCTTCTTTTCGTTAAATTAAATAAAATTTTAATTACAATCACAAAAAACTTAAATAACAAATATGGATTATAAAATGTAAAAAAAGAAATTAAAATTCAAAAAAAAAAAAAAAAGAAAATCAAAAATTAAATATAAAAACAAATGAATTAAAATAAATAAATAAATAAATAAATAAATAAATAAATAAATAAATAAATAAATAAATAAATATAATAAAAAAAACTATTTTATAAAATAATAGAGTTAAAAATTTCAAATAATTTTAAGACTCTACAGTGAAAGTGCTTTAAAAATATAAAAATTAAACAAAGCATAAAATTAAACGATTTTAATTAAAATTTATAAAACTATTTTTAGAAATATAACAAAAAAAAAAACAAAAAATATTTAACATACAAAATCTTGGAATTAATCCCATTAAAAAACACACGTATGTAGAAAAAGTAATGTCAATTCAGTGCTTTTAGAACTAAAACAAGTTCTAATAAATATTTATCAATCAAGAAAAGAAAAAAGGATAAAAAAGTGTCCCTAGATAAGTGTTGCCTAAATGCACAATGTATTTATATTAAAAAATGCCTAAGCATTCTAAAAAAAAAAAAACAGTTAAAGAAATTAACTACTTTTGAAAATTAGTATACTTAATTATTTAAAATTAAACCCATAAAAAATTGTTTACTACTCCTAAAAATTTAAAATTTAGTTGAATAAAAAAGTAGTGTTCAATTAATTTTATAATTGATTAATTTGCATTATGATCACTAGGATCATACTATGATCATTACGAATTTTAATCATAATTTAATCATATTATGTTAAAATAATGTTTATTTTATTATCATAATGTGACAACTATATTTTTTTTAACTACTATGGCTGGCACAATCATAAGTCCACAAATATATGATAATTTACGAATATAAAAGCCCTATCCGTGTTTTTTTATGTGAGATGACTATTACGTCTGAAAGTTTTAATTGAATCAATTACAAAATTAATTTATTATAGAATTGACATTTAAAAAAAAATTAATTAGAAGAATTTAAGAGATGTTTTTCTGTGTGTACCTAAAGCGGAGTGAAATGTAATTTTCATCATCTTAAAGTGTGTATGAAAAGAATAATAGACTCCAACAAACTGTGTACCCCGAAATGTTTACTTATTTTCGGATGTAGTTAGTACTTTAACTAAAAAGTAACTTCGATTAATCAATTTCCAGCTTTTAAATACTTAGCTACCTTATCTTATCTTATCCCAGCGGGAGAGTAGCGGCTCAAAAGTAAGCAAATTTACAAAGTCGCAAAAATTGAACGGAAATAGCTCCGGAAATTTTGGAAGAATGCAAAATCGGAAGGAGAGATTTCCGTCTCATAGTTTTACGTGTCTTCGATAAAAACAAATTACTTGGTTATGATTACTCATCTGGGCTAGAGGTATGATTTTATAACATGGGTATTGAAGTAGCCATTTTGAAGTTTTAGAAAATGACATTTATACAATTAAAAATTAGGAGTTTTAGGTGGAAAAATAATTTAATGGAGAAATAATTTAATATCAAAAATGTTGTACCATATCAAAAAATACCTTAAATATATCGAGAATACACCCAGTATCAGTTGTGGCCACCGAATTTGTTGCCAATCGAATTCTGACGGTTACGACAACAATCTTCATATAAAATTATATTTTTAGTTGTGAAAGCCAATATTCAGTTGTACAATTTAATATTTATATTCCACAGAAAAATCTTCTTACGTTCCACAATTTTTTTTTTTTTTTTTTAAATTATTTTTAGATTTTTCCGGTATCGAACCTGGGCATTCAGATTCATAGTTCACAATTTTTTTTACTACACCACAACTAATTTTAATTTTCTTTGATATATTTGCCATTTAAACATTTGAATATTTTATTTAAATTACATTTTTTTAAATGTTTGCCATTACCGGGATTTGCACTTGGAAAAAAGGAGTATTAGGCTAGCTCTCTACCCACAAACACTTATAAACTTTAATGACTAATTTTGAATTTAAATAATTTTTTATGAAAATAAATATAGAAGAAAATTTCCTTTACAAATACTAATTTTTAGTGAAATCCTAATTTAATGATATAGTTGATCAGGATAACCGTATTTGTAGTGACAACTTTGAATACCGATAATTTAATAATAAATTTGATAGATTGTACTAATTTTCCAATACATTCACTAAATAAATGGTTGCTTCTACTGTACACAATTTCTAAACGAATATAGTAATGGGAAATACCAATAATTGGATAATAGTATTCTTTTTTAGTTCTTTTTTCTTTTTTTTAATTCCTAAATCCATATTTTTACTATAATGATGGATTATAGGTTATTCCAAATAAAATAAAGTCCTTACAAATAAATGTTTACTGTTTTGATCGTATTCCAACCAATAAAATTTCAATTAAAGTTTGATTCTGAGTTCATTTTCAATTAAAAGTTTAATTATATCAATTAAAATTTTTAATTGAAAGTGCATTTTGTATAAAAAAATAACGTTTTCTATAAGTACTATTGACAACATATGTATTTAACAAACGCTTAATATGTTTTGCGGATATTAATATAATTTTGTTTTATTTATATTTAATTTAAGGTTGGCAACGGATGACTTTTTTACCTTGTTATCAGTTTCAAAACCTTTTTAAATTGATAACCGATTTTAATAACGTAACTCTTGATTTCACTAATACCAGTATTTCAAAGTCTTATCAAAATCAGTTTTTTTAAGTTTTTAGCAAAAAAAAAAAAATAATTTTCAAAAATATAATATTCAAAATTGTTATTGAATTTAACTTTTATCAATTTTTATTTGTGAAATCGCTGTATTTTAAAAACGCCGCAGTATTTTAAAGAATTGATATCAATACCGATTATTGAGTTTGGTTGACAACCATGATTAAAACCTTTATTGCTGATAGAAAAATTTGATTTTCCATTAAATTTCTAATTGATTTAATCGTTCCAAATTCAAAAAAAATTTTAAATTATATTTACAAATATCGAATTTTATTTACAAATATTGAAACTGTGTAGTCTACACTAAGAGAAAAATGTTTCCAATTTCGAACTGAAATTCGGGTTTAACCATTAAAATCGGTTGATTTGATATCGACAAAATTCGGTTAACACAACTCCAACACCCAAAATATTAAGCAACCACATTTGAATATTTCTAAATACACTTTTCACAGAAAAGTGTATATTTCAAGTAAAATTCACAATTTTTAAACTTAGTTTGCAGTTTCTTTAAACTGATCAAAATATTTTTAATAAACATAAAATTTTTTCATAGTTCTTAAATTACTGCACTTTTTATTCTTGTACCAGGGATGGAAAATTGGATTTTAGATTATTACTTTTTAAACTCAACGATTTTTTATTAAAAAAAAACCTTTATTAATAAATTAATTGAAATTGGTATTTTTTTTTTTAACAAATACGAAAATTATAGAAAATTTTTTGCAAATAAAAACCATTAAAATTTTAAACTATTTTTCCTTAAAAAATCCTAAAACTCTGAAAGCGTCGTAAAACTCTTAAAAATCGACAGGTTCGGAAAATAGTTTGTAGTTTTTTTGTTTAACTAGAAAAATGCCTCATGGCTTAAAAAAATATATTCTGAGGGCATTTCCTATTAAGCTGACATATCCCGTGGATATTTTGAAATTAAACAAAAATAAATGGTATTTATATGAAAAAAATTCATAACTTAAACTTAACAAAAAGTAATACTAGAATAATTAAACCCTAACTAAATAAACCAAACCCTAGAAGCACGAATTTGCAATACCAATTACCGGTAGATTTAAACAAAATCATACAAATTTGACACAAAGTATCTCAAATACATTTCACAACTATATTTTTTAATCGTCTTACACTCATGCCAAAGTTTCTTTCCCTATAATAAATTACAAAATCCCATTGTCTATATACTTTGGATAGCAAAAGAGTTATGCATATATATATAGCGTAATTATTCACGGAAATACCAAATTAAAAGTCCTCAGATTCTCAGGCGTGCCAAATTTTATAATTTTAAAAAGGAATATGAACAAACGCATGTCAACACAATCCTTAATTGAAACATTTCCTTATTCTTTCAAACCTTATGTTATTACAACCCGTATAAATTTCCAATCCATATAATAAAATCGGCATAAGTGATGATTTTGCTATTAATTTCCTCGTTTTTAACGGAAATTAAAAACCAACAATATTTACGCATTTTAGGGAAAAACATATTCTAGAAACAAGCATATTTATGTAAAAGTCATAAGATAATTTTTCATCAAAATATATTCCTAAGGTCCTATAATGTGAAATAAATTCTATAGAGACATTGTTTACTCTAAGCAAACACATACCTAGGGAATGCAACCGAGCCGCATTGGAAATTTTTTCAATGGATTAAGAACCATTTTAGATCATATAATCATATTCTTTTTTTATAAATTAATTTTTTATTGCAAAGAAACATGAAAAATGTTATTAGTAAGTTAATGAGAATATAAATCAATTTATAAAAAAGAATATGATTATATGATCTAAAATCCTATTAATACCATTCATTTACCAAAATAACAGATCAATAATACATAAAAATTTCTTTATTAAAAAATAAAATAATTTCACTTATAATCTTTTCAGGATTTTAAATCTTTAAATTTGTTAAAGTACTAAAATCGTCGCTCGCGTACTGCCATACTTTTGTGATTAAAAATTTTCATTCCTGTGAAGTACACTTACAACATATTTTCCGTTACCGATTGAGGTTTATTTAGAAAATAATACGTTATGCGATTGTGTATGGTCAATTGAGGGTCCGCTATAATCCCAATAATGGGAAATGGGGATTGTGACCAGGAATGTCAGCAATGAAAATCGATTATTCGTAATTTAAGTTAATACCCTTAAAAATAAAAAATAAAAAACATTAAAGCTCAAACATAATTGACTTAAGCAACTTAAGCTTTGTTTTGGTATAAAACCAAATTTTAGATATATAAAATTTTTAATTTTTAGTTTTTGTCTTTAGCATTTTTGCACAGAGAAAACAGATTTATGGTGACAATCGAATTCTTTGCCAACTGAATAATTTAGTTGCAGCAACTGAATTATTTGGTTGTGATAATCAAATGTATCCTGACACAATTTAAATATTTTGCTTTTTTGAAATTCTGTTGTATTAACCGAATTTATGTAGTATTAATCGAATTTCTGTTGCCACAAACATATATATCGGTGGTCGCAACCGAACCATTCGGTTTGGAAAAAAATTTGGTTGTCGCAATGAATCTGTTTTCTCTGTGTGGTATCAAATTTTTGGCATATTTTAATTCTTTTTATTAAAAGTTCCATTGTGTTAATAACTAATTTATTTTTTTGAAACGAACCTTAAGCTCAAAAAAATATATCAGTTATCAATAAAAGAAAAAGGTTAAATAAAATATAAAAATTAAAAAAAATCAAGAGCAGTTCCATTATTTTTTAAATTGATCTTCTTTTTAAGCTTTTTGTTTTTCTTAAAAATAGTTAGCATCACTGTATTCCACACAAATATTTTAAATCCCCTGTCTACACGTATTAGTCAAGTTGTGTTCATTGTCACTGTGTGTGTTAAGCTGTTGTCAGGGTGTGCGTGCGTGAATGTTTCACAAAACTATTCTCTACGTTGGCGGCTTATAGAGCAACCGCACACACGTTTACCATACAACTGTAGCTGCCACTGTCATTGCCACCGAACACAGTGTGGTGCCGTAACCAGTAAGCAAAAAAAAAAAAACCTAACTATGGTTTAAAGCCAAACTATATACACAGCCTCAATGAAAGAAATAACAAATTTAAAAAAAAAAAGAACTCCAACATTATAGCAACAATAAAAACCTGACAAACCTCTAAACGAGTACAATGTACATGTACTCTTCATGTAGAAGATGAAGAAGAAAAAACCTTTCGAAAAAACAAAAACCTCTTCTTCTCTTCAGCATCATCTCCCATTTTGTTTAACTCTTTTTTTGAGACATTTTTTTTTCTTTTAATTTCTTCTCCACATCTTCAATATTTATCTTTGAGTCTTAGTCCAAGCCTAATTAAATCCAGTTTTTTGTTGTTGTAGTATTTCTCAAATGAACATCAGCCACAAACCAACTGTGATCGTCTCTACGTCACCATTTAAGCTCCTCTTTTTCTTCATTTTTGTGTACTCCCCCCTCCTTTACCACTTTAACTCCCTGAAGCATCTCTTTTTAATATTTTATCTGTTGTCCAGTTTGTGTTGTTTTTTCCTTAAATGTTTAAACTTTTTTTCGGATCTCTATCTCATATTTAATGTTTTTTTAAAAGTTGGTTCTGTTTTAATTTTTTTTTACTTTATTGTACCTCATGTTGCAAGTCATGTTGTTCATTTTTAAATACTTACTTGTATGTAAAGAAAAGTTTACTTGCAAGTCCCCCTTAAGATGGTTTTTAAAATAATTTTGTTTGCTTGAGTTTCCAGTTTGATTTTTTTTTTATTTTTAGTTAGTAATTTTTTATAATTATTCTCGATTTAGTAGTCGGTCTTGATGATGCCTTGTATGTTAGGAAGCCTTTTTCTTTGGCTTGCATGAATTTCTTATGACCACCAGTAATTAACTTTTTATTTAGGAAAAAAACACACAAGACAAAAATATAATTAGGGAAATATGCATTCAACTTTTTTAAGTTATCTATAACAAGTTAGGAATACATAAATATTTTCCCATAACCACAAAAGTATTGAATGCGTACATTGGATATGTATGACAACTTAAGGGGAGTGAGTGTAATTTTATATATTTGGGTTATTAATTAAAAATTAGTCAAAATAATTGCCTTTTACATCTAAAGGTAGAAACAAAATTAGCTTACAGTAGGTATTGCTATGAAACGAAAATTTTTTAAAATTAAAATATTAAATTTCTAAAATTTTATTTCATACCGAAACAAAGCTTAAGTCACTTAAACCAATAATGTTTTAGCCCTAAAAAGTACTCGTACGTATTACATTATGACATTGATAAAAAATAAATTTTTAAGGGTTACTAATTCTTATTTGTTATTGTTAAAAATATGTAAAGTTTTCTATACGTATATGTACAGAGAAAACAGAATTATCGTGACAACCGAATTATTTGCCAACCGAATGATTTGGTTGGAACCATCGGCATATTTGTTTGTACCGAATGAAATTTGGGGCATACAACAGAATTTCGATTGAAAACATATATTTCAATGCGACCAGAATACATTTGGTTGTGACTAACGAATGATTCGGTTACTGCAACAAAACTATTTATTTGGCAATAAATTCGGTTGTCACAATGAATCTGTTTTCTCTGTGTACAACTGAATATTTTGGTTGTGGTAAACGAATTATTTAGTTGCCAAAACAAAATGTATTCCTGATAAAATTCAAACCAAAATTCTGTGTTGCATTAACCGAATTTGTCACAATGAATCTGTTTTCTCTATGTATTTTATATAGAAATTTTTACCTTATTTGTTGGTTTCAGCGTTCACATACTGTCTACTTTTTCGCTATTCGTAGTAGTTTGAATTTTATTAATGTACCAAAATCTTGCTAATATCGTTATATTATCTGGCAGTACTTTAAGCCTTGCATTACTTCGGAAACAAATATAGAAAATGTGCTTAATCTCTAAGTATTTATAAGTAATACCAAATTCATATCCTTTAGATCTTTTCTGTATCTGGTATACTGATCGACTCAAACTAATTCTTTAAGTCGATTTAACGATATCCGTCCGTTTGACTGACTGTCTGAAACGGGAGTGTTAAGGGTCAAAATAAATGGTTCTGTTGGAAATTTTACTAAGTGTTTTCATTTATAATTATTGTAAAACATTTAAAATATACTAAAAGAAATTAAAAAATAAAACAAATTAACAAAAAAAAAAAAAATTAAAACTAAAATAAGTTTGCAAATGGTAAAAATTTAGCCAATTATAGGTGGCTCTTAAAAGGCAAAAAATCAAAATAAATTTTATAACGAATTTTCCTTTGAATATTTTATCCCAATATCTCAAATTTGTGTTTTGTTTTTGTGATCTAGGGCTAAAATTACTCATAAAAGTGAGAAATAAAGAGGTAAAAAAATATCAAATGAAAAAGTTTTTTTCAATACTGATGGGTTTATTAAATATCAGGCAATTGCCGACACTAGAATACCCAAACTATTCAAAGAATTTAAGCCTAAAGTTTAAAAAAAAAAATTATAAAAAATCGCTACAATTGGAAAACTGTTTGATTTTTCAAATTTTTTTAAGAACTGTGATTCAAACATGGACTAATGCTTTGATTGGACTAATTAATTGACAATTTCATTACCATTACATTGATAGCAATGGTTATGAAATAAATTCTATTACCATTGATTGAATTAATGGTAATGATTAAAGGATCTGGTTTCATTGATTAATGACAATGTTTTTGAATTTCATTACCATTACTAACGCACCAATTAAAAAAAAACATTAGCATTATTGACTGTCATTTTATGTGTTAATATTTATGTTAATATTTATTTATGCGGGTTAATATTTGTATATGCGATATTTTGTTTAATTATTTTCTGTATAAAGCTACTTTGATAATTTTCAAATCGTATAAACTTTTTTGTAAACAAATGATTTTTCAATCAATTATTTCATTACCATTAGTAATGAAATTTTTAACGGAAAAAATTTTTTTCTATTAAATGGTAATGAATTTTTTTCAGTTGCATTAGTGTCAACTAATGGTAATGGAATTTCAATGCTAATGAAAAATTTCCAAGTATGCTGTGATTTAATTAAATGACTTTACATAAAAATAATATATTTCATGAGAAGTTTTTGCAAAACAACATATTCCAATTGAAAAAATATATGTCTTCCAAACTTCAACGCATTAGGAACTTTATTAACGACCATTGTAATGTAATGATAATAGCTGTGGACTGTTGCACATATTGTGGGTTCAATCTTCGATGACAAAAAATATAAATATACATATATTGAAAATTACACGCAAAAAAGTACACCCAGAAAAAAGATTGGTTGCAATTCGATCAAAACCATAAACATTTATTTGTGAGGATTTAATTTTATTTCGAATAACCTAAAATTCATTAATAAAGCAAAAATATTGTATTGGGAATTACAAAAAGAGAAAAGAAACTAAAAATCAATGCTATTATTCAATTATTGGTATTTCCAATCATCTTTAAAAATAAAATTCGTTTAGTATTTGTGTACGGTGGAAGCAACCATTTATTTAGTGAATATATTAGAAATTTGGTACAATCAATCAAATTTATTAATAGATTTCAGAGCGCCCCGGTAGGCTAGTTGGTAGCGTGCTAGCTTATCAGTTCGGGGGTCGTGGGTTCAATTCCCACCAGAGGCTCTGGTCTGTTTTCGCTACAACGAGCCGAAGGCCTTTGTTGCTAGTGCTCGGTTAGGGTATTAACATATAATTTGTAATTTTATGATTAATAGATAAAATAAATAAATAAATAAATAAATAAATAAATATTAAAAAATTGTCGATGTTCAAAGGTGGTAACTACAAGTACGGTTATTCTGATCAAATATATCATTTATTTAGGGTTTCAGTAGATGCAACCAAATTGTGGATTGTATTGATAATAGACGTCACTAATGATTGGTATTGATAAACAATTTTTATAATATTTTTTGTTTTTCCTATTTGTTTTCCTAATTGTTTAAATTAAAAATTAGCCATGAAAATGTATAAGTGTTTGTGGTAGTTAGAGAAGTAGCTTAGTACTCCGAATTTCCGAGTTCAAATCCCGGAAATAAAAATAATAAATAATATTTTTTTAAATAAAATATTCAAATGTTTAAATGGCAAATATATCAAAGAAAATTAAAATTAGTTGTGGTGTAGTAAGCAAAAGTGTGAACTATGAATCTGAATGCCCAGGTTTGATACCGGAAAAATCTAAAAATAATGTTTTTTTAAATAAAATTTTGTGGAACGTAATAATACTTCTGTGGAATATAAATATTAAATTGTACAACTGAATATTCGCTTTCATAACTAAAAATATAATTTAATATGAAGACAGTTGTCGTAACCGCCAGAATTCGATTGGCAACAAATTCGTAACCACAACTGATACTATTTTCTGGGTGTAATAAAATCATTCTTTCAAATAGTCTTTCATGGCCTTTACAATTATTGATATTTGGAAAAACTGCAAAAAGAAATATCCCTAGTGTTTATCATGGTATTGAGGGCTTTATTAAAAATAATTATAATCACATTTTTGGGGTCAAATTTAAATTTCCGTAAAGTTTTTTTTGTTTGCAGAACTGCAGGAAAATATTCAATTGTAACCGTTTCCAATCGAAAATAATGTAATGCAAACTTCAGTCATTTATGCCGAACAGAATTTTCTTAATTTTTTGAAAATTCGTAAACATTTGGTGCCGGAATTTGTAAAACAGTGTCATGACAGTCTTAGTAAATTAATTACATGTACCACCTATACTGCACTAGGGTATACTTAATGGATTGAAAAACTATCAAAAGTGAATTCTATACCTAATAATAGTTGTCATTGACAATCGTAACAACTTACTTAACCTGCACTTATACTCACAATATATTTACTGTTAAGATTCAATGGTTATTTAAAAAGTAAATCAATAAATTAAATTGTTATTTCTTAAAAAAAAATTTATATGAAAAATAACAATTTACAAACATTTTAAACAAAAAATTGTTAGAAATTGAATTTAAATCTTAACAAATATTTTTACTGTGAACAATTAAATACAAACGATAAAAAACAAGTGACAAATTGCAGGATTTTATATTCCTAATATTTTTAACAAGTGTTCCAGAAAGATTTCTAGTAAGTATCCATCAAAAGATGGCACGAAAAGAACGTCTCTGGATTCTAGAAATTAACGAACCTGTTTAATTCTAAATCCCTGTGTAAAATGATCAAATCTGCTTAGATCCAATTAGATGTGATTGAATCTAAATTGATCTTGTGGCAGATCTGATCGTATATAATAACATATGGCATATGTGATACATTTTGTGGCCAGGTATGGCCAGACCTAATGCCAGATCAATTCATATCTAAACAGATCTGAAAAATTTGGTGATTTGTGAGGCCAAATATGAGCAGATTTCGTCGTATCTGATATTAGGTCCAGTACCAGATTTTATCTATTTGAGCTGTAAAGGTGTCTAATCTAATTAGATCTCAATTTTGTCCCCAATTTTGAAATCTATTTACATCTTCTACAATTAGATCTAATGTGATGTGTTCAGATTTGATATTTTTTACACGGGTCTCTAAAAATGTATTGTAAGCATTTGTTATGTGTTTATTAGCATTCAGAACTTATCTTTATTTATGCATGTTATTTTTTTTTTTTTTTTTTTTGGAACCAAAATTTTTGTATTTACACCCATGAAGTGTCTTTCTGAAATAATTTAAAGTGTATATTGGAAAAATATACAAAATTCTGTTTGTATCATTAAACATCTTTCACAGACAATTTTTGTAAATACAAACAAACATCTTTTTAAAATGGCACCAACAATGGAATTTGTAAATACAAACAACTAGTTGTTATTTTTATTTTGTAATTTCTCTTTTTATTTAAAAAAAATTTTAATTTAAAAAATAACAAAAAAATCTGTTAGAAATTGAATTTGAATTTAAGTAAATATTTTTAATTACTTAAAATTTTGTAAATATTTTCAATTTGTGTCTTACAATTTTGAGACACAATGTTTCTATGTGTTTGAATGAGTTGATCGGACAACAAAATTGTTTTAATAAGATTAAAAAAAACGAGACAATGTTAATCCAGCCTGTTATGAAAATCTTGTTTAATCTTCTAAAATTGTATTTTGTTACTTTCATTTAAAAATCGATTTATAAATCAGCTTAAAACAAAAAAAAAAATGAATACATTGTAATAATGGGAAATACAATATGCCTGCTTTAAGTTTGAGGTTTAAGAGCCAGTTTTTCATAAAGAGTTTAACTTTGAGAATATAACAAAATATTTGTTAGAAAAAATAATAAAAAAAAAGAGTTAAGCAGCTTCAATTGTCAGCAATTGAATTATTGGCTCTCCGATTGTGTTATTTTTTTTTAAATAAAACTGATCGAGAAAACTTTAATAGATGTATGAATATTGACAGTTTGTCCCCACGTGGATGGAAATCATATTACAATTAGTTACAAATGCAACTGAAAATTTTAAACTAAATTTATGTGTTAGCTTTTCTTTTTTGTAATTTCATGATCGTACATCGGCATGTTAAGCTTTGTTTTTTAATTTATAGTTTTACTAGAAATATTATGGCAATAACTACGTCAAACACTGAACATATCTTATAGAAAAATCCCTAACATTAGCATCAAGTTTTTGTATGCCTAAGCTGAAGCATCTGAAGCTCTATCATTAGATTTCCTTAATTACTTGATAATTACAAGACAATATCGTAGCACAAACAACAACAACAACAAAAATATCATGAAAAAACCCTTTTCATGTTTACACACATATACTCGATAAATGAATGTGTGTTGTGTTGTAATATTACAACAATGCGTTACCTGAACTGAAACCTAGAATCGTTAATAACGTGATTTTTTTTTTTGTTTATTATTTTCCATTAGTGGTGCTGCTCTTATCTACATTGACCAACAAATACCGTCAGTGTGTCCGTCTTTCGGTCTCTCCGTATGTCTTTTAACTATTTTTGTTGTTACTTCTAGCCAGAAGAAACTAAAAAATAATTCAGCATATCTCTGAAGCCATCAACATTTAGAGGCATGCATTTAAAAACAGAAATTTAACCAAACGTTACGTTTTCTTAATCCAGATTTTTTTTTAAACATTACCAACCCATACCAAACCATTTAATTCATATATTTCCTTCTTTTTTGGGAAAATTGTATAACAAATCTAACTTTTTTTTTGGAAAATTGTATAATAAATGTAACGAGAAAGGTATATTAAGCTCAACTTACCGATTTTTTATGATAGATTCCCTAAACTTATGCAGGAGAAAAGAGGAGAATGCAGGCAAAAAGAGGGAATATAGGGACTTGAAGTTCTCTATATTCCAATTAACGGGAAAGACTCCTGCGGGAAGTTTATTCCACATAGGGCTTGTACGACTGATAAATGAATTTTCTGTGTAATGTGTTGAGCGGTCCATTGGACCATCGGCAACAAACGGATGTGGTATAGGGATCAGGTCACTTAGCTCTGCAGAACACTTCTCCTGGCTATATCGATAGAACAGTGAGTGATACACAACTCACATACCGACAATGAGTCAACTGGTTACCTGAGCTCCTTCCCATAAATGGGAGTTTTATTTTATTTTCGGTGGTACACTCACAATATATTTTCCGTTACCGAATCTAGTTTATTTAAAAAGTAATACGTAAAGTTTGTTTTTAAATAAAGAATAAATTGAAATTCATAGAAATATATTTTTTAACTATTTTAGTCAGTCATTCAAAAAACAAACTATAAAAATTTACAGACATTCAGTAGGAGTTGATATTTTCAGTTAAATGTAAAATTTTATGTTTGCTGTCTCTAAAAATATAAATTCACATGATTCCTTTTTGTTTTTTTACCAAAATAGTTTGTATATATACAAAATTATCGTATTTCAATACAAATTACAAGAAATTATTCAAATATACATACACACAAAGCCAATAAAAATATATATATCTGTGTGTGTTGTGTTTTGTTTTGTAATTTCATACAAATAAAAAAAACTTTCAAGTTGAAGAACAAACTACAATAGAATTTTTTTTCTAACTTTTGGCAGTTAAAAATTTATGGTTGTTTTAAACTACTTTCTATTGTTTTTACAATTTTTGTCGATTATTTTTCAATGATGAAAAATAAACAAAAATCAGTAGTCCCCTTTTTGACTGTATTTTCGATTCATTTAATATGTATTTTAAGTTGTTTTTAACGAAATAATATTGTGAGTGTATTGATAACAAGACGGTCGGATGGGATAAAATATTTCATGCACCGTATTAGGAAACCTAGACACTTGAATGCAGACACCGCAATAAATTATCATCCCCGTAAAAATCCAAAATGTCCGATTCCTCGATATTTATAACACCCATAGGGTGTACGACCCATCAGGGGGTAGTAGGGGACTAATGCTGCGCATTGCGTTGGCGAAAGGAAGTTAGATTAGAGGAAAGAGGGAGAAGTGTCTGTGGACATTTGATTTAAATATCACTGAGTTGTAAGTGGCGGGAAAGATCCCTAAGGGGAGTCTATTCCACATACGGATAGTACGACTAACGAACGACAAACTGGCCAATCGACAACAAACTGATACACCCTGTTAGATAAGCGAGTATTCCGAACAAATACCCAGGCCCTTGGTATGAGTTCACTTAAACACTTTTGGAAATATTTTTAAAATGCGAAATTAATATCTAAAATGTTGACATATTAATTTAAATATGAAAAAGTTTATTTGAACTAGAATCATACGTACTTTAATACGATAAGATACATATTTAAATAAAAAAATGTTCGTTAAAAAATTATTTGTTAATTCAAATACGCTATAATAAATGACATAACTATAATTTTGTTCTTCACCACTATTTAACCCCTTAAACATATGTATGTAGATCAACTACTTTACTTTCACCAAACAGGTGAATGAGCCGACTCCAACGCTGTGACAGAAACCCGAAACGGGCTCACTTACAATTATTACTTACTTTGTTGCTTTTGGTGTGGACTTCGATGAATTTGGTTATGACAGTGGGGTTGTTTATTCGTATACCAGAACTTGCGAAAAAAATTTGCATTCTGTTAAGTTGTTAAAAGTTGCTTGTTTTAATTAATTTTCTACTTCAGATTCATTTCCGAACAATAGTTACTAATCAGAATGTATCTAAACAATTGGTCTGTCAGAATGGATTTATAAAAAGAATAAATGGAATACTTCTCGATTTAGTAATTCCGCCTTTAAGTTTTCGCAATTTCATTTAGTAATACTTCTTCATGTTGACTAAACGATGGACGAAGTAGCAATGTTAGGTAGTTGGCTAGCTTTTTTGATTTTATCATTCTCTTCTTCTCTGTCTTTCTCTCTCTCTCTCTCTATCTTCATGTTTTGAGCTCCAGAGGTGCGCACGAATTTATCTATTTCCTTTTAGTAGTTGTTCATTTGTATGCTCACATTTTTGGGTTTTCTTAACAAATACTTAAGTGTTTTAACAGAATTAAACTAAATTCAAACTCAAAGAGGTAGATAAATAAATAAAAGCCGCCACTGTTGTCTTGATATAAAAAAATTGATTAAAATCTTCTTGTTTAAATGTTTATGAACGTATCTTTACTAGTGATGTAAAATCAAATTAATAAAATGGTACTAATATTTGAGTAATTTGGTACGTTTTTCTTTTTTTAAAAGTTAATGTCGGCCCAGTATAAGAACGTGACATGCAACGATTGTTGCTATGAGTGACTGCACAAACTGTCATTTTTATTTAGTGTAAAGAGTAGCGTAGATATTCTTTACCCTCCGGTGTCTGCTTTCCTTATTAACGACCCAATTTTTTAATGGTTTTCACATTTAAATTTTATAAAAACAATAAAAATAAATAATTATTTTAATAAACATTTATAAACGGACATACTAAGATGTTTTATAGTACGTTGTTCATTCGCGAAGTATACATACAAAGAGATTATAAGAGGCATAGAATATGGTATGCTAATTTTACTCATCTTGATTTTTGTTTACAAAAACCATTTAAAATGCGAAAACTCTGTTAAAAAGACTAAAAAACAAAAACCAAGAGAATAAGAAAAAACGTTTTGAAAATAAAATAGATTCTATTTCACAACTACAACGCTCGGCGCGTTTTAATTGTCAATTTGTATGGAAAAATACATCAGGTTATTATTCTGGGTCGACACTTATTATCACAAATTAATAAAATTTAAAACTAAAAATTCCACAAGAAAGTATTCCAAGTTAAGCGCTCTGATTTCTATCAAATATAGATATGTAACAGAAAAGAGAAATCTAAAAAATAAACCGTCTCATTTCTCGTCCATCTTGGGTATCTACGGGGTAAAATAGGACAAAGATACTTTTTTTTATATGGGGATGACGTCTGAAACTTTTAAAATTGGATATAAAAACTGCATAAAAATAATGTATGCATTCATTAAATAAGGATGTTTGACATACATAATGGCAAGTTGTTCCAAAAAGTATCAAAAAAGGGAGTTTTGAAAAAAAATTTAATTAAAAAACAATACAAATATCAGCAATTTGAAAAAATGCATTAAATTTGTGAATGATGTCGGTGCATGTGGTGCTGCATCCAGAAGCTTATGGCTTCAATTATAAGCCTGGTGCAAAAATCTTGTAGAAACAAAAGTCCTTTTACTGCACAAAAATCTTGTTTTTTCTCCACTTGTATCTTGGCCTTCTAAATACGAATCTAATGTCAAAAATTATCTGTCAGATTGATGTTTCTTTTGCTTGTATTTCAAATACATTTGGTTCAAAATTATTAAACTCCGTGATTTAGTTGGTGTCTTGGATAAAAAAAATTTAATATGTCCAAGTTTAATATTTTAACAATTTCCAGTGACATGAGGGCAATATCGAGATCCTTGCCGGGTTCCTAAAATACCCTTAATAATTTCTTGACATAATTTGTCGAAAAAGTTAATTTAAGCAAATAAATTTTGATCCATAGAAACCATCCCAAATGTCTATCTGGGTTTGCCTGTTTAAATACCATTAAAACCCAATTCATATCGGACCTTTTAATGCGAGGAGGGTTTAAATTTGACCAATTCTAATCAAATTTTGTACCAAATTTCAATTTATTTGCGAACTGTTGTTTAAATAGGAACTTTACATTGATACACAAACGAATACACTGAAATTGTTAAATTGTATCGGAAAGTTATTCTGAGTCCGATGTTTTCGGTTGTTGTGTAGGGTAAAAACATCGCCAAAGAAAATATAGTTTTATAGAATTTAATATAGTTATATTTTGGTGATATTAGCTGTGTTTAGGCGGTAAATTGTGTTCGAAAATCTCATTTAAATTTGATATTTGTTTACGTCAAGTATTCTCAATCTTTTTTACAAGGGTGCTATCAGTTTGGTACTATTGCTAACAAAAAGTACCATTAAAGTGAGATATTTTGGTACTATTTTAAAAAACTACTTTAATTTAAATATCTCTCTATAATTATTAAATGTTTGTTATATTATTTTTCTGTTGGTTTACGTGTACAGGGTGATCAAACTAGACGATTCATTTTAATCTTCTTTAGACGAGGCGATTTTGATTTTGTTTTTCATTTATATCCGTGATCTGTTACATTAAAATAATTATGCCACAAAACTTAACTCCATAGATGCCCTTCTATTCCCTCGTATCAAGTATAGTTGAATAATGAAAGCATTAAGATCAATTTTGTGGCCTCCTTAGGTTAGTGGAGCCATCTTTTTATTTGCTTAATGCAAAAAAATATATTAAAACCCTAGAAAATTTAATTCAAAATTCCGGAAATATAATTTAAAATACCTTAATGGAATATCAAAAATATGAAATGCAAAAAATACATAAGGCGATAATATGCTTTATAAATAAAAAAGGAAAAAATTAAACCAAATTGGTCTTTTGTTAACACCCTTTAAGTGCGTGTACATTTGAACTGATCTTAAAGGCTTAAATACTCACGTACACACATAAATTCGTTCATATACACACAAGATCTTGCATCAACATCTCGAAACAAAAACTACAACATGGAATAATCAAACTAATGAACCCGTACAACAATAATAATAATAATGAAAAATAAATAAATGTACGTCGTAACGTATCGACGAACCGACACGACTGTCCGTCCGCCAATTCGACCAACTAACCCAACAACTAAATGACCATCATCATCTATCCGATGGTATAATAATGACCATTATTTGTTTAAGGCTGGCTCTGACTGCTGATGCTGCCGCTTACTTTGTTTGACGTTATTTTTCTTATTATTTGTTTGTTTCTGTCTTTTTTTTTTTGTTTTGTTTCAAAAAGAGCCGATTCCACACTTTTTGAATAATGAGCTCACCATTTTAGACATTGGCTTTGTTTTTAGCCTCATCATTATCGTCATCAGCGACAACAGCAGCAACCGTGGTTGAAAAAATTAATGCCTGAGAAACTCTTTACTGTTGTTTTATTTTTTTGAAATTTTGTCTAATGATGTAAAACGCACAACAATCAGAAAATAATGCGCGTAGACCGCAATTGGTTGCTTGAAGGGAAATTATATGGTAATTCTTGGGAATATCAGGTTTGATTGCTTTTAATACCAACCTTGAACAATAAAACGTGTCTGAAATTAAATATTGGTACAGAGAAATTTAAATGGGTTAAAAATTAAGATGAACGCATTCGCCATTTTTTTCGACATGCCAAATTACTAAACAACCTTAAGGTGTGTCCGTTGACAAAAATATTTTCGTGCTCCCCTTGAAAATAAACTTGCGTTTTTGAGAAACCCTCATCTATCTGCACCATTTTTTAAATTTTAATACGAGGGCACATCAATAAGTCCGTGACTTTTCGAACTTCCCTCGTAGTTATATGAAATGCAACACTGCTCCCATCAAGTACCACCTACTGTCAAATTTTGAGCAAGTTCCGTCATTTACTTTGCGTTTAACAGCTGTTCAAAACATACAGCCTCGTGGATTTTTTTAAAAATTACAAAAAAGTGAATTTGGAGTGCTCATTTAACATAATTTTTTCGAAAAAAAAACCGTCAATCCAACCAAGGCAAAGCTTAATAAATACTATGGTGACTCTGCACCATCGATTTCAATGGTAAAAAGTGGTTTACTGACCTTCGTTGTGGCCTTAAAAGCACTTAATATGCCGAATGTTCTGAACGCCCATTTGAGGTCCTTACACCCAAAACAATTTAAAAAATTCACGATATGGTGTTGGCCGATCGGGGATTGAATGTGCGATAGATTGTGGAAGACATAGGCATCTCATATGGCTCAGTGGTTTCAATTTTGAACGATCACTTGGATATGATAATGCTTTCCGCAAGATGGGTGACGCGTTTGCTCACAATCAACCAGCAACGTAATCGTGTGACAGCTTAGTTTCAATGGCAAAAATCCATAAAGTAGACTACGAATTGCCCCCTCATTCGCCTTATTCTCCGGATTTAGTCCTCAGTGACTATTTCCTATTTCCAAACCTAAAGAAGTGGCTGGGTGGAAAGAGATTTAGGTCCAACGATGCAATTATTGATCAAACAAATGCCTATTTAATGGACCTCGAAAAATCCTGCTGTTAAACGCAAGTAAATGACGGAACTTGCTTAAAATTTGACAATAATCTATTAACAGGTGGTACTTAATGAGAGCATTGTTGCATTTCATATAACTACGAGGGAAGTTCGAAAAGTCACGGACTTATTGATCCGCACTCGTATCTTTGCTTTAATTTTTAAAGATTAAATCAAATAATCTTTTAAATTCAGGGAAAATATGTGCCTCCCCTGGCGAATTCTTCTCTTCCCCGAATGATTGATAAGCAACCAAGAGCTGTATTTTTTTTTATTAAGTTTAACCAACACATGGCGAATTCCGATTTAGCTATGTAACAGAAGAGAGAACACTTACGAATCTACAGAGTTGCCTTACGGTGCAGTGTTATGTTTAGGGGGAAAAAAGCCGGAGATAAATAGGGCGATAAACAAGTTTATTTTTAAGAATAGTTTATAGTAAAGGTATATCAAAGATCTATCAAGACTTATAGTACACTTTTAATCTTAGATGTTTAAATTATTTTTAAAATAAATTTGAAAGTGTTTTCCACGTAGTTCAGCTACTAAATTATAGGATTCCCTTGATAGATTATTAAAAATAATAAATGGAAACAGAGGGAGAGGTGTTTCAAAACTATTTTAATATTGTTAATACCAGGAAACATCTCTGCGTTAATTTTCATTTGATATTTCTTTACATTCCTGCACTGAATTCTTAGTTTGTCAATCTGTCTGCTCACAAGAAGATGTGTACTCTCTCGTTAGTATCCAGACTACTTTTAGAGCCCTCGCTCTCTTAGATAAATGATTAGTTTATTATCATTGGTATCATTGGATGTCAATTGACAAAGTTTTGTCTTTAATGCTTTTGCATGCATAGAACATATAAGTTCAAATCCTGAACTTCTCTCCCACATTCAAATTTTGTTTCAATAGCGGCTTTCTATCTAATATTACCCCCAAGTACTCTTTATCATATTTAAAAGAAAATATTTGTACTAACCAGCTTAGAAGTAGTACAATGATCCATTTTTATTCTGTTTGAAAAAATGAGTATTAATTAATTATTCTCAAGGTTAACTCCAAGTCGAGACCTTCATCACCAGCTAGTAGTTCGGATATATAATCTCTGCATATTCCTGGTATGTCCTGGTAAATTTTATTCAGCAGCAAGTTGCTCCATATTTAATATTCTCAGTTTGCTGCTTAATTGCCGCATAGACTTCTTAGGTCACTTTTATCTTGCAATACATCTCAATTTCCTCTTACTGAACCAGTTTTTGTTCTCTTCTTTAATCTCAATCAACCTCGCTTAACAGAACTCGCCAAATCCAATTTGAGTATTGACGATTACAACATGATCAATTTGCATCACCGTCTTTCAATTAAAAGATATCCATATTGTCTTATGGATATCAGGTACTACAGCCAAAAAATTATGTAGGTCAAATAAACTAGGATTGCAGTTAAGAAAGTGTATGTAGACTGGAATTGCATTTAAAAATAAAAATAACTGCAATGTTAGTTAATTTTATATGAAACTGCAGTAAACTTTTTAACTGCAATTATAGTTAATTAAACCGATATAATTCTCTGAGTGTCAATAACAACATGTTTTGTCGATAAAACTTATTCCCTTTTCGGTAGTTTTTTTGTGAAGGAAATATCTAATTAAGCTGACGCTGTCTCTTCTTTTCTATCAAATATATCACGTAAAATTCCCATTTGTCTATATTTCTCTTCAGTTTTTTTTTTTTTTCAATATCGAAGTTATAGATAATGGTACCTAACAAGTTGCTAGTATTTACTATTGTTGTGATAACCGTGGACTACTAATGTGTGTACATTGTATTTCTGTATATGTACGATACCTGGGGTTGCTGCTGCTAAAGTTGCTAGTTTGCTTTCAACTACTGTTTACCGCGTACCATACCGCTGCCGAGTTAGATCGTATACGCGTAATCTACGAACCAGCCAGCAGTTAGTGGGCATGTTATCAGACATTGAGTCGCTAATGCCATATAACGAAGAAAAAAACCTTATCTGGTACGATGTTGTATTTCGTATACAAACAGAAAACTTAATTTTGGAATTTTTATACAAAAAAAGAAAACAAAAACCAACAAAAACATTTTATGACATAAAAATAGCTAGAAAAAAATTAAGATAAACATTAACGTAGTTTATATAAATTGGAAGGTTGGAGAAAAATTAATTTTAACTGGGGAAATTATTTAAATTTAATAAAATGTAAATATTCAATAAATTAAATACTACTGTGTTTATAGTAAAAAAGGTCGAATAATTATAAAATTTATATATTCAAATCTATTTAAAATATTTTTAATTACTTTCTTTCTTTTTCAGATCACTTATATTATGTGAAGTGAAGTATATTGAAATATGCAACTAACCACAAATACGCACTGAGAGAATACTTAGGCGGCTGACTACATGAATCTCACCTAGATGTACATTTAAAAATACACCGTCCAGTGTAAATACAATTAAACGTCGGAAAGACGCACTATAATATCCAGTTTGGATACACCTTAACTGGTTTATCATAAAAATTCAAATTCTAGTTACTTAACTATAATGTCTAACAATAATCCATCTAATTCTGCTTTTATGCCCGTTCTGCCTTCACATCGTAATCCCTTGAGGGGTCCTGGATCCCTCTATGGTGGCATGCTGGAGTCAGAGGGTGGCAAAGATCCTAAACGGGGATCGAATTTTGAAATTATGGCTATGATGGCTGATAAACGAAAAGAGTTGGCCTTGAGAGAAGCAGCTGTTGCAGCTGCCATGTTAATGCCTCGTCCTGGGCAAGTACCACCGCCTGGTGTACCCGGTTCAGTAATGTATCCACCACCATATCTAGGAGGTCCAGGACCTTCACCAACTGGTCCAGGAAGTTTTACATTTCCTTCAGGAGCAGCTGGATTGTTTCCTCCGGGTTTACCACCTACCATGCATGCTGGGTTAGACAGACGTCTGCTACGTGCTCCTGGCAGAGCTTCCAGGCCTAAAAAACAATTCATTTGCAAATTTTGTAATCGTCAATTTACAAAATCCTACAATCTGCTTATTCATGAAAGAACTCACACCGATGAACGGCCATATTCATGTGATATTTGTGGTAAAGCATTTCGAAGACAAGATCATTTAAGAGATCATAGGTAAGTTTTGCATACATTTAAAATCAAATGATATAAACCCATTCTAATCTAAACTTTGTTCTCAGATACATTCATTCAAAAGAGAAACCGTTTAAATGCACCGAGTGCGGTAAAGGATTTTGTCAATCCCGTACTTTGGCAGTTCATAAGATTTTGCATATGGAAGAATCACCGCACAAGTGTCCCGTATGTAGTCGTAGTTTTAATCAGCGTTCTAATTTGAAGACTCATCTCTTAACCCACACCGATCATAAGCCCTACGAATGCAACTCTTGTGGTAAAGTGTTTCGTCGTAATTGTGATTTACGTCGTCATACTCTAACACATGCCGTAGGCGATGTCCCCGGCGAATATGTCGATGTGGTTGAAGAAGAAGATGATTCACGCCATTTAAGCGGCGATGAAGACGATTCTCTACTCGAAGTCGATTCACCACGTCAGTCTCCGGTACAAAGACACTTAGCTGGATCACCAACTCCTGAATTGGATGGAGATCATGAGGCCGATGAAGAATTGGAAGGAGATCAACGAATCTCTATGGCCGAACGTTTGACTTTGAAACGTAAAGCCCTGTTTGATCGTGAATTGCTAGAAGATGACTCCGACGAAGAATTGGCTGATGAAAATGAGGAGAATGAAGAAGAAAATCCAGAAGTTGAAGAAAATACAATTTTAAAAGAGGAAGTCTTGGAAAGCAGTTATCGTAAGATTGATATCAAGGTGGTCGATGGTCCAGTACAAAATCAAGGTGTTACACATTGCCACCACGAAGGTAGTACCCAATATACCATGAGACCTACACAAGATCAACAACGAGCCGCTGAAGAGTTGGCTATGTTAAATGCAGGCACCTTAAATGGATCGGGCCCGCTGTCTACTCCTCCCGATTATGCAATGCCTACTGCAAATTCGGGTATTACTAATTATATGGGCGCTTTACCCAGTCATAATTCTAACGATTCCAATGATCCATATATGCCTTTGTTACATGTTAGAAGAGATCTCCATTCTAAGAACCTTTTACAAGGTCCAACTGACTTAAAAGTTCAAACTCAACAACCTTTACCGGTAATAATAGATGCTTCAAAGAATCAGGCTTCTCCAGCTCCCCCCGCACCATTACATTCGCCTCATGAACCTGTACCCAGTTTTTTGGGTTCAATTCCCATACGTAAACGTTCTTTGGGCGTTGAATTCGAGCATATACACACTTTAAGTCAGAGAACACCAACATTTGCCACTAATCCTAATATGTATGCTTTAAATATGTCGCGTCCCCACTTACATGCATTACAATCAGCTGCAGCGGCTACAGTCATTAAGCTGGGAGCAACTGTTGGACCACCTAATGTGCCTCCTTCACATTTGGGCCCTCCACCGCCCAGTATGCCCAACAAGCCGGGTCCATATTTACCGACGAATTATCATTTAAATCAGCCTTCGTCAGATAAAACGGTTACTACAACTTCATTGTTAACCGAGTCGTATATACATCATCCTAATCGAAGTTTGCATATAGAACCTACGCCTACACCACCATCGCCATCTTCTTCAGCAGCCACAACACAGCCACAACCACCGTCTTCAACTTCCTTAACATCGGCCCGAAGCCATAATCAGCCACCTAACAATCCACCACCGCCGCCACCACCAGTAAAACGTACCGGTTTTAGTATTGAAGATATAATGAGACGCTAAATAAATATCTTAATAATTTAGTTTGAATATAAAATTAGATTTGATTATTTTTAAAATGAGGTATATTCTAAAGAAATCTTTTTAATTCTTTAATTCGTTTTAGAAGTCGTTAAGTATATTTTGATTTCATTCCCGCAGTGGGACTTTATTACATTTAAGGATTCTAAGATGAAATTTAATATTTAAAAATAACACTGTGATACAAAGGTGAAAGAAAAAAATATGCAGTGGTTCTTATATAGCAATTCTGATTTGTTGGAGTCCATAAGTTAAGGAAATACTTTATGATTTTCTCTAATTTAGTGAGAAGCGGTGTTCTTTAAGTTACAGCTTCAAAAGATGATGTTTTGAAACTGATTTCCAATAATATGCGGTTTACCTTTTAAATTAAACTTTTGAAAATCGTTTAGAAAATCGCTGAGTTATGATCGTTTAAGTTTATAAAAAAACAATTTTTTTTTATTTAAAATGCAAAACTCATTTATTTCAAAAATAAATATTTGAAAATCAGTCACCAAACTTAGGATTTTTTTAAAGTTGTACCTTGAAGAATACCGTTTTTTCACTACATTTGCTAATACAAAAAATAGTTACAAAGTGATCGAGAAAAACTATAAATATTTCCGTACTCCATAGACTCCAACAAAACATAATTGCCTTATGAAATCTCCTGCATATATTTTGTGTAACACAGTGTATTTATCTGTTTAGACTAAGGGAAAATTTAATTTAATTTCTTTATATATATATAGTACAATCTATATCGTTTAAAGAAATTAAATATTTTACTCGGATTGTTTAAGTAATGAGAAGAAAATTCTTTGAATTACTTCTGTTTAATCTACAATAAATATATAATTAAATATTGTATATTTTTTTCATAAAATATCTTTATTGTTGTAGGAAGTATAATTAATTATAATTACTTTACAATTTTTGTTTTTAAGTGTACTTGCCTGGACACTTAGTGTTCATTTACACATATTTTGCATTTACTTTTAAGTTCTTCTGAAGTATTTTGAATATTTTTATGTCATTTGTGCAACATTTGTATAAAAAATGCATACAAAATGCAACTCTGCTTATTTTATATGAAAATTAGAAATAAATGAATATTTAAATTAAAGTATTACTTTAATTATTATTGTATTAGTGTATAGTGAACAATTATTACTATTTTTATAATTATTAAATATTATATTATCTTACAATGTCTTCCTCTTGAAATATTTTAATATTTAATAAACTATTTGAAATACAAGTATATAAATATCTGAAATATTGTTTAAATTTAAAACTTAAAAAACATAAAAGTTAACAAGGGTTTTCTCTGTGATTAAGCTAAATTTTAGAAAATCGATTGTTATTACGTTTATAATATACAAAATATCGAAGAAAAATTACATTTAAAGGGTTAAAATTAGTTACAAAGTTTTTTGTTGAAAAACTTTTTTTTTAATTTTTGCTACTCCATGGGATAGATTTTTCCATTCGATATCCAGTTTGTTTACAGTTCTATATGCAACCCCAGCACAAATAAATAGAAGTGATTCTTAAGGGAGCAATTTTTCATTGATTCCAAAGTATCATTTAGTACAGATTTTCCTCTTCCAAAGCAGATCTTTTTCACAACTTCAAAAATGGGATTTTGCATAAAATTAACTCTTTTTAAATCTATGACGGGTAACTTATATTAAATACAAGCAAGGTTAAACATTAACCACAGATATTTACATATAAATTTGACATTTATAACTTTGGTTAAGTAATAAACTTTAGTTATTTTGAAACAAGTTATCAGGTTTAAATGAATTGTATTAATTTTTAACTTACAATTTACCAGATTTTAAATTCTTAAAATCGTAGTTATCAATACAAAATGTAAAAAAATTATTATAGTAAAAATTGCAGGTAGAAGCTGCCGGGACATTGTGAAAATGAGGCTAAGACCATGTCATGTTGAAATTTAAATTCAAAATTTATTTGGGTTGATGTTCCCAAATAAATTTTGAAGATCTAATTTTTCACTAAACCCTAAGAATTGCTTAATATGTAATGAAAAAGGATCATAAAAGAAAACTTCCACCTATGACACCCCTATGTAAAAATCATTAGTTCCGATCCAAATTTTCACAACACTGGAATCAAAATCACTGTTTTTGCTCTTTTTTTTTTTTTGCTGGTAGCAAAAGAAGAGAAAAAGAAGCAGTGATTTTGATTCCAGTGTTGTGAAAATTTGGATCGGAACCAATGATTTTTACATAGGGGTGTTATAGGGTGGAAGTTATCTTTTATGATCCTTTTTCATTGCATCTAAATCCCTTCTTATTGTTTAGTGAAAAATAAAATCTTTTGTTATTCCCAAAAAATTTTGAATTTGCAATTTAGATTTCTACAGGACATCAGTAATCGGGCCTAAGCCTTATTTTCACAATCTCCCGTTAGCTTCTACCTTGGAATTTAACTGACACATTTGTTGTTGTTTCCTATATAAAGTTTGAGTTTTACTGTTCATTAAATTTTAACGGGAAACTCGGTCCTTATTTATCTATATTCGAAATTCTTGCAATTTTTACTACAATAAATTTTTTACTTTTTGTGGCGTCATAGATTTAAAAAGTGTTAAATTTCATTAAAAATCACATTTTTATAAGCTGTAAAAAAGAACTGCCTTAGAAGAGAAAAATCAGAACTAAACGATACTTTAGAATCAATGAAAAATTTATTCCTTAAGAATCACTTCCATTTATTTTTGCTGGGATAGTACAAGCCAAAACTATTTCTTATCCCAGTTTGTGAGAAACGCTGTGCAAAATTTAGGCTTTAAATAGCAATCATCTTAATACGCACTAACACTGAGTGTAGCCAGTTTCGGGTATACTACAGGCAAAGAAAAAACATGGTTGGGGCAATCATATTCGAAGAGCATCATTTATTTTTAGGTTTATGGTTGTGCCAACCATAGTCGTACTATAATATGGTTATCATATTATGATAATAAAATAACCATTTTTTTACCATAAAATTGTCCCTACAGTTATATTATGATTCAAAAATTACCAATTTATCATAATATGATCGCACGTAATCATAGAACACTTAAAATGTTATTACATTATGGTCCCTCACAAATATATTACGATTCCTGGATTATCATTATATGATTCATAATCTAAGAAAATTTCTTATAGGAAAAGTTCTTAGAAACTATGAAAAAGCTCTTTAAATTTAAGAACATTTCTTAAGAAATCTTTTTTCTAAAAAATATGATATTATAGACTTTATGAAAAAAAATTGTTAAGGAAAAAAAATTATAGATTCTAAGAACTTTTCTTTCAAGAAAACTTTGATTCTGTGGACTCTTTAAGAAAAATACTTAAAACTAATTTTGTTAGACATTTTTAAGTTTTTTGTAGAAAGTTTTTAGAAATTTTTCTGTAAGAAAATGTCTTTAGAATCTAAAAATATTTCTAGTAAAAAAAAGTCCTTAGAATCTAAGTATTTTTCATGATGAAAAGTCTTCAGAATCTATGAATTTTTCTTTCTAAGAAACAGTTTGGAAAATCTGAGAATTTTAGTTTAATGAAAAGTCCATAGAATCTAAAAATATTTTTATCAGATAAATTTATAAATAACTATTATTTTGAGTAAGAAACCTTTTCGTACACAAAAAAAAATAATTATGGTTTCTACAGACTTTTTCTTTTAAAAAATATTTTATTAATATTTTGAGAACTTTTTACAAGAAATGAATTCATAAACATATTAAAAAAAAATCGAATTGTTTTTATTGAAAAGAATTAAAAAATATAAAATCTTTGAATAGAAACTTTTTGACAATGAGTTTATTAGTGTAATAATATTATATCTATAAGGAATTTTCGAAAAACCCCTTTAAAAAAATCTTCTAAAAAAAAATTAACTGGATCTTAATGGGTCAATTGATGAAATGTTTTAATGACATGTGAAAGGTATTTTCTACCCATCTGATATTTGCCCAGTTTTAGTAAACAATATATGATTGTTTTTTTAAAGACATTTTTTAGTAAAACCAAACTGACTGAAGTGATAAAATTTTGGTTTTTATGAAAACAAGACAATATTATTACTGTAAATGTTAATATTATTACTGTAAATGTTAAAATTATTACTGTAAATGTTAAATAATATTACTGTTAATGTTAAAGTTTTATTTGATGTACAATTATTTATAGATTGCTGTCAGCATTTTATCGTTGCAAAATTATCATATTTTTTTCATAGCCATAATTTTTGTTACCACAGTATGGTTACAGCCAATCATAATGTAAAATAAAAGGTGCCAATCATAAAATAGTAAAATATTTACTAAATAATTATGGTAGCGACCACGTTGATGATTGAAAAACCAATAACTTGTTGGTGACAACCATACCCGATTGCAGCAAGCACACTATATATTGTAGCAGTGATAATATAGTATAGTAGCTGTAACCATATTGCAATCATGTTTTTTCTCTACGTGTACAGCGTAGAAAAGCCCTGAGATCGGCTGTAGGCAGGCTACACAGAAAAAATTTCAGATTTGACATTTTTTATCCCGCTTTTTAACCCTATAAACAAAACCTGTAAGTTGTATCTCTTCTACAATATGTTCAAGTTTTATTAAGATCTAAAAGTTAACCTAGGGATATCTTTTTTGTAAGAAAAGTTCTAATAGCTTTATTTAAATCGTCAAGAGTTTGTTGTACCTTAAACTGGTAACTCCATTGGCACAATGGGGTCAATTTCTTCTCCTATGGCAACGACATGTAAAAGTGACTTTTAAGATATTGTAAAAGATATTTCAAAATTTTAAGCCCAACGCATCAGATTGTACGACATTTTTGTAAAAAAAAGCAATTCCTTTTACTTGATCACGTTCAATTATTCATTTGCATAGTAATTGGGCTTCAATTGCACGTAAATTTTATTCATCATTTTCATAGGAATAATTGTCATATATGCATATTTTTTGTTTTATTTTTTTTATTTTTTTCATCGAAACTAACAAAAAAACCGCTAACCTCTATACAATAAGAGTAGTGTGTAAAACCACAAGATGTTTATCATTCCATAAAGTTTGTTTTTTTTTTATATTTTTTCTTTTTAATATTAAGTACGTGCATTGCATTCTAAATTTATATTTTTGATTTTAACTCACTCCTGCAGATGTGTCAGTGTCTTGAGTTTATTTTTGGCTATTTGGGTTTGAAATGCTAAATAAAGTTATTTTTACTTCACAAAAAAAAAAAAAAAAAAAAAACTATTAAATATGATTAATATCTTTTGATGGAGAATTTTCGTATATAAAATATTTATTAAGAAACCTAATATTAATTGAAATACTACTACTTTGTATGCGGAACATCATCATATGTCGTTAAAGATAGACTTTATCATATTGTGGTTAATTTATAAATGTTAAGGGTGTACGCAAATTTAAAAGCTGCCTCATCCTTACAACACAAAAATCTAAAGTTGACTTTTATTTAAAATTTAAAATTTTGTGTGGCAGTATACTTTGACTTGGTTTATTAAATAGGTATTCTGATTGGTTGATTTATTTTCAACCAATCAAAATGTACACATTTTCAATTTTCTTTTATTTAATTTATTTAATTTCCATGTACAATACATTTCAAAGTAATATTGGTTTCAGCACCATAAAGCGTACAGATTTTAGCTAATATTTACATTATATAAAAAAAAATTACTTTACAAAAGTTTACTTAGAAAAGATTACTACAAAAGAAGCGTTTTTAATTAATATGTTTCGGAAATTCGATCAATTATAGCTCAAAATTTAAAAACAAAATGTTCTGATTGGTTGATTTTCAACAAAATTGATCAATTTTATTGCAAGTGTGTACTCCACTTAAAAAAGAAAATAAATGTATTTGTAGGTTTCTCATACACAAAATGAATGAATCCCTACACACAGAAAATCAATTGTTTGAAATTCTATCGGAACCTTAAAAATTGTATTGTTTTATAAAACTTTAAATTGTAAGTACTTCAAGTTCTTCATCAGAATAGTTAAATTTAATTATAAACAGAAAATATATTACAGAAACAATGTCATATTGTCCAACAACAACTTAATGTAAGTGTCTGTGGTGCAGTGGGTAGAGACTCATCCTGCTGGTGTTAGGGTTTTGAGTTCAAACACAAATTTTATGTAAATTGTTTTTTTAAATACATTTTTTTTAATTGATTAGAATTAAAAAGAAACAATTTATTTTCTGTTGTGGCTGCAATGTTATTTTTAAACAAAAATATTTAAATTTCAAACCTGAAGAATATTCTAGTTTGAAAAGTTTGACTAGAACAAATTTTATACAATTTAGACCAGAGGAAAAACAATGACCTGCCAAACGGAAGGTCACCAGTTTTATCCCAGTTCGAGGCATAAAAAAATTTATTTTTTATAATAAATTTTGTGGAACTCATTTCTATTACACTCACCAAAAAAAAAGTCTGTAATGGCAACTGAAAATTTTGCTGTTATTACGGGAAATTCTGCTAATTTGAGCCCAGCGGTATTTTTTGCTAATCTTAGCAACACATGTCTGCTGACGTGTAGTACAATAAATTAAGTAGAAAAATTAGTAGCCGCTACTAAATTTTAGTAGACTTTTTGTAAAGTGGAATTTAAAATCCGTTTGCTAAAATCAGCAAAAAAAATTACTAAATACTATTAATATTAGTACAAAGTTTTAGATTTATTTTTTTTATCGAGTATCAAAAATTTTAATTATATTTTTTAAAAGTTGTTTTATACAAAATGAAAAAAAAAAATCAAAGGCTTAAAAATCTTAAAAATTCTTAAAACATAAAACGAATTTATCATTTTGTTTTAATTTGGTAATTTCTGTTTTGAAAAATATTTTAGTCAATTTTTTTTTTTACTTTTAAGGTGAAATTTAAATTGTTGTTAGGGCTGATTTTTAGAAATAAAAAAACTTTAGTGCTATTTTAAGTGGATGTCTTATTTTTAGACATGAGACGGTATCTTCACTTTCGATCACTTTTTTAATCCTATGTAACATTTTAGGGCAATTTAAGTTTGTATGTATATGTATAAGTTTGAATTATTAGAAATAACATTTCCATCAATATCCACTTTTTTAAAATTAGTAATTTTTTTTAGCTAATTTTAGCAAATAGGTTTTCAAAAATTTGTAAAATGATTTCTGAAATTAGCAACAAAAATTTGTAGATATTCTGTAAAAACTCTGTAATTTGTAAAATGTAGATAGCAAAAAGATTTGCTAAATAATAATTTTTTTACTAAAAATTAGTACAAAAATAGTAAAGTGGGATTGAAAACCGTTTACAAATTTTTCTACTAACTTTTTTTTCTGAGTGTAATAGAATATCTACTTATTGAATGTCTATTTATATCATATAATAATCCAAAAATAGAAAAGCAATCAACTATTATAATAAAATCGGAATTTGTATATAAAGCTGGGTTATTACAACAGTATTTAACATTAATAAAAGTGATGGTAGATGAAACTACAAAAATTCGGTTGCAATACAAATCTGTTTTTTGTGTATATGTTTCAAAAAAATGTCGACTTCAGATTAAAAATGTGCCTTGTACGAACGATCTAGTGCGCAATATTTTATATGGAGAGGCCCAAATCGCTGGCGTCACCTATGGATTTCGCTGAAATATTGATGTGTGAGAGAGAAAATGAGAGATGTTTCCAGTTTTTTAAGAAGTTTAAAGTTTCTTATCTCATGTTTGCACTTTGCATTATTTTAAAATTAAAAAAAAATAATGTAGTTTTTTGGAATTTTTTTTAATCACATAATTTTTTGTTCTTTTTAAATCAAAGTGTACGAGGGCGTGACTTTTTGAACTTCCCTCGTAGTTATATGAAATGCAACACTATTCCAATCAAATACCACCTTTTAATAGACTACTGACAAATTTTGAGCAAGTTCCGTCATTTACTTTGCGTTTAAAAGCTGTTCAAAACATATGACCTCGTGGATTTCAATAAATAAAAAATAAATATAAAAATGGAAAAAAGTGAATTTCAAGTGCTCATTAAACATTATTTTTTGCGAAAAAAAACGTCAATCAAACCAAGGAAAAGCTTAATAAATAATATGGGGACTCTGCACCATCAAATTCAATGGTAAAAAAGTGGTTTACTGACATTCGTTGTGGTCGCACAAGTACAAATGACGCTGAACGTTCTGAACGGCCAATTGAGGTCAATACACCCTGAAATGTCGAAAAAATCAACGATATGGTGTTGGCCGATCGAATAGTAAAAGTGCGTGGGATTGTTGATGCCATAGGCATTTCATATGGCAGTGTGGTTTCGATTTTAAATAATCAGTTGGATTTAAGAAAGCTGTCTGCAACATGGGTGCCGCGTTTGGCCTCAATTGACTATTAACGTAATCTTGTGTATTCTCAATGGCGAAATTTCATGAATTGGTCTACGAATTGGTACCTCATCCGCCATATTCTCCGGATTTAGCCACCAGTGACTATTTCCTAATTCCAAACCTAAAGAAATGGCTCGGTGGAAAGAGATTTAGCTCTAACGATGAAATTATTGATCAAACAAATGCCTTTATTATGGACCTCGAAAAATCCTAAATTTTGGAAGGGATACAAAAATTGGAGATACGTTGGACTAAGTGTATTGAGATAAAAGGAGATTATGTTGAAAAATATTTTTTATTTTTTTTTTTTGCAAAAAAAAACTGTGTTTCATTCAAAAAGTCACGAACTTATTGATAAGAACTCGTATCACAAATGAATTCACTATTAAGGGAACTTCGTTTTAAATTTGTATATAACATAGAAGAGAGAAATATAATAAAAGTTTCGGGAAAAATGTACATGTTTAGTGGTGTGGGGGTTAAATATGGTTTTCAACGTTGTTCGAAACTTGTTTGTTTGTTTTAAATATTTTTACTTTTTTCGTTCCGATTGAAAATATTATAAAAATCCTTTTGTATGTTACCAAATTTTTATTTTATAATAAAACAAAAAATGTGTAAATTTTTCACACCCTCTTTTAGATGCCAAAGTTTCTCACAGTCGAAGGAAATCTACTAATAATGATGATGCCTTGTAAGTCTAAAAAATTTAATTCTTTTAAATTTACTAAAAAAAAATTACTAACAAATTCTTTAATAAACTGTTTGCTATACATTTCGAGAAAAAATCAGATGGTTTAGTTCTGTTAGTGTTCTAGGACTGTTAGTGTTAATCCAGAGTTCGTCCTAAGCGAGTTTGTATTAGCAGGTGTTTTTATAAGAAAATGAGTTTTACTGTTTTAAAATATTGTTCGTCCTGAAATCGAAATATGTATTTGTACGTGTATTTTTAATACACATTATATATCTATACTAATTATGCCAACCCCTGTATTTATTTCACCCACATTTAGGTAACGGAAATTTCAAAAGTTCGAGATTGTTATTCGCAAACTGGCTTGAAATCTGAACTAAATTCAGGTTTTTACATTTCTATTAAACTTGAACTTTTTCAAATAATTTTCAATGACATGACAATTAATAGTATTTATTTTAGACAAAATTTGGCCACATCATACCGGCCCTGAAAATTTAAATCAAGAACATGTTCAAATTTTCTATTAAACCATTAACACTCACTGTTCCTACATGAAGGCACATGCTTTTGGACTTTCTCTGGCACTTTTCGTCCTAATCTAAATATAGAAACTATATAGTTTAAAGCACTGTTTTATAGTCAGCACTAAGTACGAATTTATACAATATTTCACTTCAGAATTTTTGATTGAACAAAGCTTACACTCAATATAGTTTGTAGTTTAAATTAAGTGAAAAGTTTATTTTAAATAACTAATTTATTTTGTTGAGCATAAGGTTTGGTTTTTTTATAAAAAAATATAATATTATGGAGTAGCGAAATATTGAAAAATAAATTATATTAAAAAAACAAAACTTAAGCTCAAAAAAAATAAATTTGTTATTAAAAAGGTTAAATAAAATATAACAAATAATTTAAAATAAATAAAAAAAAAAAATCACTTAAAAACCGGTCTACTAACTTTTCATTTAAATCAAAAACACTTTTTATTAATTTTTAAATAATTAATAAATAAATATTTTTTCGTTTACTTTAACTGTCAAAAAACTGACCACAAAACCGAAAAAACAAATGATATTTTCTTTCTTTTTGTTAACTGTCAACTTAATAACTACAAAATCCATTAAACTAAATGATGTGCCATTTATTTAGTTTTTTTTTTTAAATTTCATAAAAATTATCTGCAAAGACTGTAAAAATAAACGAATTTTAATTTATTTATTTTTTATTTTAACTACCAGACCACTATAAAAAACATTTTTTCAAAAAATAATTTTTAATGAAAATATAACAGAAATTCCATATTTATTTGTAATTTATTCTTTAAAAAAAATATACAAATAGATGGAAAAAATTACTCAGTTTAATTTCTTCGACCTTTTTAACATAAATTCCAGGTAATAAACCTTGTAATAGACCTTGAGCTTGACTACTTATTACCTTTAATATAATAGTGTTTAAATAAAATTTAAACATTTTTGGAAAAAAATTTGACAAAGCAAAAATAGTCAACTGTATTTCAGAAATTGTCAATTGTATTCCAGAAATATTCAATTGTATTTCAGAAATAGTCAATTGTATTTCAGAAATTGTCAATTGTTTTTCAGAAATAGTCAATTGCATTTCAAAAATACTCAATTCTATTTCAGAAATAGTTAATTGTATGAGATATCTTAAAACCATTAATAGTTACAAATGAAAACATAACTTTAGATTCAAATGCTTCAATAACATTTCCAAAAAAATATCTTCCTGTTATATTCAAGGAATTTTATTTGAACATTTTATAATCGATTTAAAATAACCCGGTTATAAAGATCCATGTAAATGTGTCCAAAACAATAAATAAAATTTTTCGGTTTTTTACACTAATTTTTATTAAAAATTATTTAAAAAATCATTTAACTTTAAATTATTATATGAGATTAAAATTATGTTTTTAAAGTTGATTGACAAAAAATTAAATTAGGTTAGGTTGAAAACTAAGAATCGGAATATAAGATAACATAACTGACTTATATCTAATAATAGGATATACACTTAAGTCGAAAAGACGCTGTTGCGCGCTCTCATGTAGGTTCGAATTTTGTTACGGATGCTTTATCTCACGTACCACAATTTTTCAAAGCTTACGACCGGCTAACTGTCAAGACAAGATTTCAGAGGAAAATCTTTGATTTACTTGAGTATCAAACAAGTCTCAAACCACGCAGGTTTTTTGAATTGATTAACCTAGCAATTTAAAACAAAAATTAGCTAAGCGTTAACTCAGCGTTCGTATTTCAAATTTATTTATGGCTAAACATAAACATATTCTTAAATAGAATCTTTAACTCTTGTCTAAAAAAAATTGAAATATGTATTTTTTATAAATTAATATTTTGTTAAAAAATATATAAATTTTTATTACTTTTTTAAATTTGAAAATGCTTTACCACCACATTTTTAATTGGTACTGTCACAATACTCGTTATTTTTTATTTCACAGTCCTGGTGAAATACTTAAATTCAACGCTGTACCAAAGTTGGCAAATGTCTACGTCCAAGCCTATATTGCTGTTATCATTTCGATACTGTCCCAGTACTGTAAAAGTTAAAATTTCGACACATTTCCAGTACACCTCGCCAGTACTGTGTAAGGATAATTCTATATAAAAAAAACCAAAATATAATTTTCACGATATTATATTTAATACAATGAAAATAATTTAAATAAAGAAACAAATTTCTTTAAGTGTCAATCTTTCTAAAGGTTGGTAATATGATTAATACATTGTGAGTATCCGTCCAAATATAAATAACTGCACATTAAAAGTAACGATTAACATTCGTAGTGTTAACAAAACACAGCTTTTTTTTCAACAAATCGCAAATGTCAAACTTAAGAAAATGTCAAAAAGCCAAGTTAACAATTACTAACGCATGCTAAAGCACACAACATAAAAGTAAAACGTAAACAAAACAACATAGACGTTATAAAATTCAACTAAAGTTAACAATACAATAACAAAACATACCAAAACACACACAAACACACACACCCGTACAAACCGACATAAAAAGCTCTCTCACATTGCAAAGCATAGAATGTATTGGTTGTTATGTTGGTCGGTTTGTTGGTTGCTTGCTTAGCTTTTCTCAGAAGTTAAACGACTGTAAGCTTGAGCGGTTGGTATATTTGTCTACGGTTTGAAATACGTTAACACGGTACACCGTTTGCTAACTTGTTGAATACAATTAGCATTTTGTTAATATTGGTGCTGCGGGTACGATCGTTTTCGTATGTATGAGTGTGTCCGTGTGTAAATGTGATAAAGTGATTGTAACAAGTAACAAAGTTGACCGCGCCTAAGTTTATTGAAAAATTAAAATATTCAATCGAAATTGCAAAATATTTGAAAGAAATTTAACAAAATCATATAGTTTTATTGAAAAACTATATAAATTAAAAAAAAATTCAGGAAATTCATAAAATTTTAAAGAAAAACCATTTATAAAATATAATAAAAATTAATGAAAACGTTAGTGTAGTGGTAACAGAAATTTATTGTTTATAAGTATGAGTGTGTTAATATGAAAATGTTATTATGTTAAAATACCTTAAGATGGACGTTTGTTTGATTGTTAATGATGGTTACTGCAAAAAACAAAAAGAAAGAAAAATCAATTAATTAATTAGCAAACAAAGAAAAAAGTTTAGAAAAAAATACAAATTAATATTAACAAAAAATCATGGTATTTCCCCCCCCCCCCCCCCCCTCAAGTGTGTGCAATTCATTAGAGAAACCTGTTGGCAACCCATTTTATTACACTTGAAAAACAAAAACAATTTATGTTAACCAGCAAACTACCACCTACACTCGGTGAAAAGATTGTGTTTATCATACCAAAACAAGACAACAAAATCATATTAATTAAAGTTTTCTATGTTTTAAACAAACAGAAACGGCAAAAAAATACTCATATTTTTTTTTTTTTGGGAACGCTTAGTTGCACATTAAGAACATTGCGCTTTTAAGTTGCAGTTTATCGGTTGGAACTGCATTAAAGTGGTTGGTTGGTTGCCTGGCTGGATGGATAGTTGCGTGTACCCGTACTATACAGATATATTTATAACTTTAGAGTTTTGTTTGTTAGTTGGTTGCTTGGTTGGTTGGTTAAATTACGTTAGTTGCTTGTTTTATTTGTTTCTATTACTTATTAATGGCCAATAACCTAAGCAGAGTATTGAAAAGTGAATTCTTCCATGTTCCGCAATAATTGTTGTTGTTTAAAATATTCATATAACTCTAAGATCCAATTTATACGATGCAATTGATTGCGTGCAATTTTCTTAATTCTCTTTTCTAAGTTGCTTCCAAAGTTATGTCTATTTATACGGTGACTTTCATTGCACGAAAACTGAATGTGATTGAAGCAACAAAAGAAGAATACATATGAGTGTGAAAGTGATAACAAAAAAATGCATAAATAATGAAAACCGTACCGTTATTGTTACCCCGCTTGCTTCTCTACCCCGTTCGCCAACAAACAAAAACTGCACGCAATAATTGCATGCAACAAAGTTACCGTGTAATTTGGCTCTAATGCTGTTTAGTAGGCGGTATTTTTTTTTTTTGACAAATTGAAGGATGAAATACAAATACTAATGTAACAACTTAGGCCTGCAGAAATATTAAACGAAAGACAAACTAAAGAGTAATTTTTTTTTACCGTTTGGTTTTTGAAAATTGAAAAAAAAACTGAAAACTTGCAAAAGTGAATAAAACATTTATTTGGGACAATAAATGAATGTCTGCGATTTACTTTTTAAAGATTATTTTATGTAAATGTTGCCCGCGGCTACGGCTTTAATTTTGGCATTCTTTTTTCAGCACTTCGGCCGGTATCTCACCAATATCTGTTGTAATGTAGTCTTCCAGGACTGAAATTGTATTATCCCTACAAAAAATAGTCTAGTGAGGTCAAATCGCATGATTTTAGTGGCCAATGGACAGCTTCAAAACGTGAGAATAATTGCTTCACAAACTCACCTACGTATTTTGGGTTTCAGTATGATGTTGTGGAACTTCACCTGGCATCACTTCTTGCAGTAGCTGAATTTCGTATGGTTTCATACCGTTGTCCTTACGTAAAATCTTTCAGGTGGTCGAATAACACAAACCCAATTATTGACAACGGCGATGAATTAAAATATCGCGATCTTCGTTTACACTGGCCGATACAGCAGCAATATTCTCCTCGGTACGCACTCTTCGGATACGGATTGGTAGATTAACGTCCAATTAAGTGAAGACTATTCTCGTGTAGGAACGAATCTCGCCCAAAATCTTTTGCCGACGAATCAAGTGATGCTCTGGTGAAATCAAGAATTGATGAAGAAGGTACACGATTGATTCAGAAAATTATTCATGATCAACTGGGCCTAAATCTTCTCATGCTATTTTTTTCTTAAAGTGATAATATTCAAACTACACTCAAAGAGATTTGACAGTTACTACATGACAGTTGTTGGTGTTGTAATTAGTAGTTGTAGATTTCAACTGTAATTACAGTTGTTTTTCTTTGGAAAAAATACGAAACAATTATATGTTGTTGTTGTACCAAAGTAATTGTTGTCAGTTATATTAAAAAAAATAAAAATTTTCATTGACTTTTTGAAAATTCGTTTTTAGTTTGTAATTATTATTATTATTGATATTCAGGCATGTGATGAAAATCGAAAACGAAAACTTACAGTTTTGCAAAGCTCAATATGTTACGATCTTTATTTTAAAAATTATTATTTTATTTTTGTAACTTTCCATTCTATTTTTAAGGAATTTTTAAATGACAAATAAAAATTTGCAAATAAAACATTGTTACAAATGGAATTCTATTTTTCACAAAGATTTTAAAATTTTTGTAATTTTTTTATTTTTTCCAGTAGGATGAAGTAATTACAATTTTTTTAGTATAGAACAAATAGTGTTTTATACAACGTCGATAATATAAACTGTAAAAAACAGCAGTTTTTATTAACATTTAACATTTTTGAAATAAAAATTTTACGACATTGTTTGTTATTTTTACTGTATTTGTTAGTCACATCTACTGTTAAAATAACGAAATTTTTGGTTATTTAAAGGTAAATACTGGATAAATATTCTTGAGCTCTGACTGTCAATTTCACTAGATTCTACCTACTAACTATTTTGAGTGCATACGAGTATATTGTCTTTGTCCAGGGAAACTTACTATTGGTACAAATATTAAAATTTTGATTTTTTCGTATAGAAAATTTTTGATGTAGTGTTGCTTTTTGCATATTAAAAAATTAAGCGAATTGACTTTTACACATTAGTGAATTTGGACAAAATTAGTTTTGCTTACTGTGAGTACAGCAGCTGTACTAAATTTAAATTCTACTTTGAATTAATTTGAAAATTTTAGTTTTTTAATTTAAACAAAAATATCTACAAATTAATTGAAAAATATTTACTTCTATAGATGTTTTATCTAAAAATATTCAGAATAAGTATCGCAAGGTTTAAAAATTTTACTATCATTATAACACTCTAAAATTCACAGACAATTATAAAAATAATTCATTCCGCAACATGTCAATTAAAAATATAACAAAACTCATAAAATCTTCAGTTACTGAAAAAATTATTTATTTGAATTGAAAATTGTTTACAAACTTTAAAAGCTCTGAATCTATATAGAGATGAGAGTAAGTGAGTAGTAGCGAGCACGCCATACTTAAATGTCGTCACATTGAGACACAACGTTCGCTTTAGTTGTTTCTGAGTTTGACATTCTGTTGTTTTTTTATTTTTTAATCAATAAAAAAGTTTAGAGATGCTGTTAAGATTTTTTTTTTTAAATCGTCCATATACATTAGTAATTTGTTTTTGACTGTGAAATCTATAACTTTTGTCGTTCTTGTTGTTGCTGTTTTGTTTTCACGTTCATTCATTAAAGAACGTTTGTTTTGTTTTCGTCACTTTAGTAGTGACTAATGCTTAGGTTGGCACTTAGTAATACTAAACGTAATTTCTCTAAAAAATTATTGATACATTTTTTTAGTAATTTTTTTTTTATTGTTTAAGTGCAATTATCAATTAACCTTGACATTTATATTGATGCATGGCTGCTTAATTTATTATTAACTTATTATAAGAATAAAGTACATATTTAGAATTTATGTTATTTTCGATTTTTAAACAGTATTTTCTTTTTGTTTTTATTGTATTTTGTTTTTGTCACAAGAATGCTAATAGATGATTATTTGAAACTAGAAACTTATTTATTGTATTAATAAATAAAAATTTTCATTAAACAAAAATGTATAAAGAATTTTCTATATATTATGAAACTTTTTATTAAATTTAATGAAACATTTACAAATAGATAAATTCAAAATTATAAAGAAAAATACCTCTAATGCAAATATACTCTTATCAGAGTATTATCTCTTGATAACAAGGGCTGGGAAGGAAATTCATGTAAGCACATGTTAGACTCAAAACAACGTTAGCCAAACCTGGAATAAGTCACAATACAATTGAATCAATTATAAAATTAATTGATTATAGCCTTGTTATTTAACAAATTTTTAATTGGAGGAATTTAAGAGATATTTTTTAGTGTTTAATTTATGAATAGGATCAATCCAATAGTAAGGGTTTGTTTTTTATTCTACACTCACAATATTATTTCGATAAAAACAACTTCAAATACATATTAAATTAATCAAAAATACAGTCAAAAAGAGGACTACTGATTTTTCAATATATTCAACCTATTTTTTTGTTTATTATCAATCATTGTTTAATAATCGTCAAAAGTAAAAACAATATAAAGTTTAAAATAACGATCAAATTTTTACTGACAAAAATTTAGAATAAACTACTTTTGTGGTTTGTTTTTCAAATTGAAAGTTTTTTTTATTTGTATGTAATTACAAAACAGAACGCAACAAACACACAGATGTATATATTTTTATTGGCTTTGTGTGTATGTATATTTGAATAATTTTTTGTAATTTTTATTGAAATAATTTTGTATATACACAAACTATTTTTGTAAAAAAAATAAAAAGGGATTATATGAATTTCCATTTTTTGAAGCAGAAAACATAAAACTGAAAATATCAACTGCTACTGAATGTCTGTAAATTTGTATAGTTTGTTTCTTGAATGACTGATTCAAATAGTTAAAAGATATATTTCTATGAATTTCAATTGATTCTTCATTTAAAAACAAACTTTACGTATTACTTTTTAAATAAACTACAGTCGGTAACGGAAAATATATTGTTAGTGTATTGTTCTATTGACTTCCTTGCAATAAGTTTTAACCTTATGTGCGTATTCTGTCTGTCACTCATTTTCTTTTTCTCTGCTGTCGCCAGTCGTACATGTAACACTATTTGGATAGCTTTTCAATAAACCTTTTCCTGAGTAATACCTACCTATAGAGTAAATTCTTCAGTTATTGAGTCTTGCGGTTTTCAATAAAATTACTGTTGCTTATCAATTTTGATCTGTTGTTTAGATACCTACATATTTCCTGATACACTTAAAATATTTGGTTCCGAATTACGGTTGCGACAAACAAATACATAGGTAGCTTCAACCATTAGGTTGGCAAGAAATTCGGTTGTTACAATGAATCTGTTCATAAAACTACAATAATTATACAATTTTAAAACTTTAATTTCAATAGTGTCACAAGTCCTCTTATATCACAGATTTTATTTTATTATATTACCTGGTCAGTTGTGTTATATGTGAAAAATACAGCTTTAAATCAGTGTTTCAGTATTTTAGCGGTATTTTAAAGAAAAATTTCTTTAATGAAATAGACTTTTTTAAATTTTCATATCAGTCTTGATGCAGCTGTGCTAGCGAACTATCGTTATTATGAAATGAATGCCAACCCTGCTGGGAATCTTCCTAAGCACTGGATAAATTGTTATATATGAATCATTTTATTGACTAAATCAACAAGAGATCATAATCCCAATTGTCATTATAGAGTAACGTAGAGTAGAGGTAAAGTTTTTCGGATATATTCCAAAAACCGAATATTGGGGATAATGTCCGTTGCGGTAATGACTGGTCACCGATGAAGGTGGATGTTGTGAAATCTATCTGCAGTTAATAAAAATGTTTTTGCAGTCACACCCAGAAACAACATTCATGCTGGCACTATCGTTGTTTTTCCGGAATTTTTGGTCAAAACCGAAAAATTCTTTTATGCAACAACAAATTTGGTTTAAAATAGGAATTGAATTTTTCTATGATGCATTTAAATTTTTGGAATATTCAAGTAGTTGACTTTTTTTTCTCCAAATATTGATTGAAGGAAATAACAATTTATTACATAAAAAGGTCAAAAACCCAATAACTTCGTAAAAAAGAAAAAAAAAACATCACAAATATGCACCTACAACGTAAAAATATCCATATTTATGACACGACTCTTTTAAGCTATGACAGACGGGCAGACAGACATACTGAATAAATGCATTGTAAATACATATGGAAACATCTTCAACGCACACAACATACGTTTGTACGTGCATGCATAAGTTTACTCATTAAAATTCAATAATTTACAGTTATTTTCAAAGCTGCTCTCTTTTGAAAAGACCCTCGACACTACTCTTTCTCTTTGTTACAAGTATTTATGACAGGGTTGGAAAATGGGATTTTTTCGTTATTAAAAAAAAAATCAAGGGTACACTTAAAATAGTTTGTAAGTTAAAACAACAGAAAATTTCATTTACAAGAAATCATATTTCATTTATAAACCGGTCTATTTACTTTTCATTTAAATCAAATGGGTTTTGTTATTTATTTATAAATGTTGTTTAAACAACTGACACACATCCGTAAGAAACAAATGATTAATCAGTTCAAATAAATGTTAAAATTGTACCTACCGATTCCTTAAAAAATAAATGATTTAATTATTTATTTGAAATTGTTTCCGTTTTTGTAGTTTCGTTTGTGTTATACTCATTTTGCGTGAGTGTTTATAGAATTCCTGTAATTTTAATTGAAATAATTTTGTATATAAACAATCAATTTAAATAAAAAACATATATGCATTTTTCAATATTTCTTTATTATTTGAAACAGAGAGCAAAAAAAAATTTAAATTTGCAACGGACACAAATAAATTACAAATTTCCGTTTTGAGGGTAAATCTTTATTAATTTACAAACAGATGAAAAATATAAATAAAACTGAAAAAAATCGGTAAATGAGAGTAAATCAATTTGAACAAATGTATAAAAAAAGTTAATATAGATATTTCTTTGAAAAATAAATACATGTTCCTTTATTTTTATAGGAAAGGGAAAACTTTTTTATTAAACTACAGACAGTAAACTAAATAATATTCTGAGTTTACTCTTTTGACCCTCAGAGTACTTAATTTTTTTTTTTTAACAAAAAATTACATAAAATTTAGAAACATAAAAAAATGAACACAAAATGTATATAAAATTCGTTTTTACATAAAATTAACATATGTTAAAAATATATTTTTTTTTGTAATAAGTAAAAAAAAGAAACACATTCAAAAGATCAGGTTAATGAAATTAAACTTAAGTTACCTAAGCAAAAGAAAATTATAAATTGTTTATACAATTTCATCCGAAAAATGGGAATATCATTTACAACATTTTCAAAAATTATTACATAAAAACCCTTTTTAACAACTTTTTTTCACAAATTTTGTAAATAACATGACTCAATGTACAAAGAAATAAAAACCACAATGATACAACTACAGACTGCAACTTCAAAACACCATCAAATATTTTGTATGAAAATACAATTTTTCTAAAAATAAGAAAATATGGCAAGAAAAAAATCAAGGGGTTTCCATACTACATAAACATTTAATATAAATAGGGGAAATGTTGAAATAAATGAATATCAAATTTTATTCGGGAAAAATCTAAGAGAGTATCAAATGTGTCTCGGGAGTAGCATGGAACTTTCTTAAATCAGTAAAATTCTATCAACTTTTCCATCCCTGATTTATGATAAAAAGAAAAACTTCTTTAAGAATTTTGCTTTTGTGGTGTTTGCTTGTTTGGCGTTTTAGTTTATTACAGTCGATGAAATGAATTTGGTTACATTAAATTTTATTGTGCACTATGTGAGTAGTTAAATTGTAAAGCCAGAGAGCGACCAACAACAACAAGACCCCAACTTTGGAGATATGAAAGTGTAGTTGGAAAGTTCTTAAAGAAAACAAGCGGAGTGCCAAGTTAGTAGTTTATAACGGTTGTTTGCGTATAGACGTGTTCAAAAAACAAAAAAAAAAACAGAAAAGGGAAAAGCGTATCAAATTGTAAAGGTTAAGTTGTGTTTTTCTTTCGAGTTAACAATAACTTTAAAAATTGTTTGTTATTATTATTATGGGGGCAAAAATGTGTGTTAATACATTAAACTGATAAATGACGACACAATAGAAACCAGTTAGTTTAAAAAAAGGTGTTTGTGTTTTGAGTGTCTGGCGGTGGAAGTGCTTTAGTTTACTTTAATTTTTATTTTTTGTATAATTTCAGTTTCATTTTCATAAAAGTAGACAAAAAAAAACACTTAAAAACATAAACATGTGGTCTTTAAAACGTGTAATTAAAAATTGGACTTGCATTTAATATTTTTTTTTATATAATAAAAGTGTATGTAACACAAAAAAAAAATAATTAGAAAACAAAAACTCCATAAGTGCCTAACAACATGACGCCTAGATGTGATTTAATAAATCGATTTGTTTTAGTACTATTCGCTTTAAATTTCATAACATATATTAAATCACAAAATAGTGAACTATTTGAATCTGCCGAGTTTCCCAACAGCCAATATGACGCCGACCCAGATTTCAACACAAATACACAATTGCAATTTGTGCCGCCTTTGCCAACAACAACAACATCACCAAAATCACCCCTACCACAGGCAGCAAACGATGATGACAATATGCTGATGTCATCAGTTTCTGGTAGTCCATCGTCAACGTATACAGAGTTGACTGGTGGTAGTATAACAAGTGAGCGTATATTACGCTCTAATGAAAGTCCTTATGCAGCGCGTGAGCATATAGTAATCGAAAAGGGTGCCAAACTAATAATTGAGCCTGGGGTAAGAATTGAGTTTGCTCCAACCGTTGGCATTACAATTAAAGGAATATTACATGCTGTGGTAAGTAGTGTATATATATTTTGTTTTATAATTAAGATGACTTAAAAGAGTGTATTCTTTAATGAAATTTTAATATTTAGAGTCATATGTTATTGTAAATACAACGGCCTGTAATCATAGTCCTGCTCTAAAGTTGCCTTTTTTTAAATTGACTTAAAAAAAAACTATTATTATCTATTTAGCAATTTAAATCATAATTAAAGCCAGTTTTAAGTTGAACCGGCTTAAAATAGGAATCATATCAAATATACTAAATGCCCGCATACTATTTGTATTAAAAATTTAACAAGTGGCAACATTGATCAGCTGATTTTATATTAGCTGAAAATGAAAAGGATTGCAATGAAAAAACGTGAAGAGATAAAACTTTGTTAAAAAAGGAAAGAAAAGTGTATTTTTATTTATAAAAATTAATAAAAGTAATACAAAATTCCTTTCAACATTTTGCAATATAAACACTTTTTTCACAAAAATTTTATTAACAGCTGTTTGTAGGTGTTGTTAAATTGGATAAAACTAACTTCAGCTAGTTTTCATTTTAAAGCAGACTTTAACGATTAAAGTATACTTTTACTTGTCTATAGTAGGCCTAAAGTATATCCTTTCAGAAAACTATACTTTAGAACTCCTAAAGTATACATTATCATTTACTATGATTACGCGCCAGTGGCGCGTAGAAAACTTCTAAATGTGAAAATCAAAATATGAAATAACTTCAAGAGAGAAAAATATTTATTTGTTTTATTTTTTAATGTAAACTAAGATATTTCAAAAGTACATGAAAATAACAATTTTTTTCTTTTGAAATATTCCAATTGTAGAAGAGGCACCAAAAATTCGACAATAAGTGACGGCCCAGAATAACAACGTAACATTCATCGTTTGTCGCTCTGAAAAAATATATACACTCAAAATAACGACGTACGACGGTGACTGCAAAAACTGACATGTTTATTTTAGTGTAATGAATACAGAGAGATTCTCTCCTTATCTTACTAACAACACACTATTTTCGTTTATGCATAAATTTGGCTTATATTACGCTGTACATTAAGGGCATGTAAGTTAAGTGCAATCTTTACTTTACTCGTCACATGTTTCTTTGTTGTGAGAATGCGAAACAAAAAAAAAAGTATATGAAATAACGTCGTGAAAATAAAATAGATTCAATCTCACAACTGCAATGCTCGACGTGTTTTATGTGCCAATTTGTAGGGAAAAGTACGACACGTTGGTTTTCTGTTTCTACATTAAAAATACGAAACTTCCTTATATTTAAAAATTTATTTTTAAAACTTGAAAGGAAATGTCCGATTTATGAGGAACGTTTCACCATAAACATGGCTGGGGGGTGGGGTGGTGAAATTTGGGCGAATCAATTTCATAGGAAAAAGTGAATAAATAATGCTTTTGAATTATATTTCTAAGCCTCAAATGAGCCCTCTTTTCTAAATGGTAAAATTAAACTTTTTATGCATATTTAGATGATAAATATTTTACCAAATTTTATGGTAAAAATTTCACCCAAATGGGATAACTCTAAGCCATGTACATTCGGTATCATTATTTCTAAAATAATAAAATTTAATATGCTGAACACAAATATGAAAACATTTTGAAATCACTCAAAGGATTTTGGATAAATCGTGATTTTTGGTTAAATTTTATTGAATATTGGAAAAACTCGTTTCTCAGCGAAAATTTTATGATATTCCGAAAACTGTTTAACCTCTTCGTTCCCCATGTACAGCCTACTAGACATTTTTCCAACGTCTGCAGAAAAATAATTTTTCATCTTATTTCAATTTATACAGCTAATTGGATATGTTTTTTGTACTATAAAAAATTTTGCTTTACATTTGAGAACTTACAAATTTTAATTAAATTTTTTAAAGTTCTGATATAAAAACTAAATGAAATATATAGTTTTATAGTAAATTTTGTATTTTATATTCGATTTGTTTTAATTATATATTTTTAAATTTTATAATTTAATTTTTTTTTTTATTAAATGGAAAAAAATTGTGAGGATCAGCGCTAGATGGAGTGCACACTTTCGACCTGAGCGACCAGGTCATCGTCAGCCTCCTTATGAACCACCCAACCCACAAACAACTCATGATTTTGAACAGCCTTATACAGTTAGTGAATGATTATTTGTACGGGACAGAAGAGGTTAAGCGATAAAAAAATTATTTCTTATTTTTCATTTTATTATACCCTTCACCATAGGTGGAAGGGTATATATAAGTTTGTCATTCCGTTTGTAATTTCTACAATATTGATCTTAGACCCTATAAAGTATATATATTCTGGGTCCATATGAAGAGCGAAGTTGATTTAACGATGTCCGTCTGTCCGTCTGTCCGTCTGTCCGTCTGTGTGTTGAAATGGGTTTTCCGAAGAACCCAGACATGATGAGGACTTGATTCTTTTTTATTTCTGTTACATGTGATCCATTTCTGTTTGCTATTAAAAATCAGACAGATCGGTTAATAAATGGCTGAGATATTAGCAAAAAACCAGGACTACCTCTAATTTTTCCAGTAAAATCCCTTTGTTTAATAAGAGTGTGAAGATAAATACGTAGGTTAAATACGTTTCACAACTATTGTGAATGATATAAATAAAAAATAAATAGTAGTGTCGCCAACTTTTTTTTGCCTAGAAAATGCCAAATTTGACAAGAAAAGCGCTAAAACATATGGAAAAATATAAATTTGAGATTTTACATGACATATTATTTTGGATTAAAATTTTTGGACATTTAAGAAAAAATAAATGGGGATACCGCTTGTTTGTGGAGAGCTATGAGGTAGTAGATTCCAACGATGTATTCATCTCCTTCAGAATACCATGGTGAAGGGTATATAAGATTCGGCATAGCCGAATTTAGCCGCTCTTACTTTTTTTTATTTATATTAATCTTATAATTGCAAATTATATGCTAATACCTCAACCGGGCACTAAACAGACTAGAACTTCTGGAGAGAACCGAAACCACGAAATGGCACTAAAAACTATTTACAGAATGAATTCTCTTAAACTTCTGACAATTACATATATATGTATGTCATTTCTAAGTTTTTGCTTTATATTCTGTACTAACAAGTGCGATTGACATACTTAAGTTGCATATCATAAAACAGTGATTCATTTTCTTTCATAAAATTCGCTTAAAAGTTTATTTAGATTCGTAATTATTTAGTAATTGTGTTTGTTGTTGTTGTTGTTGTAATTTTGTTTGATTTAGTATAAATTCACCTGTTGTTAAAGACCTTATTTCTGTTATATTCGTATCAAAAAACTGTTATCTGAGTAGAGATAACAAGAGTGTACATTAGAGTGGTACAAAAAAAAAAAAAAAAAAATATCAAAATTTGAATTTGCAATCTCCACAATGTTGCCCCTATTGCTTAATATCTAAAGACTCTACGTAGTAGAAACAAATTTGTGATTTGTCGTTAGAGTAATTTATACAAAAAGTACAGTTGACTTTAAATAAAATTATATTCTAAACTGTACGCTATAATTTAACAGAATGTTTAAAAAAAAAAAACAGTAACTCTTAATAGAACTCGACTTTTTTTTTTTTAATTCAGACATAAAAATACATATTTTTGTCAAAATATTAAAATTTTCTGAAATAAAAATTCGACTTGCAAACACTTTATTATATGACAAAATTTCTCTCCTAAGAAAATTTCTTGATCAAAATTTTCGAATTTCGCGGAATTTGTGACTTCGAATTTTATTTTGATATCATATTCGTAATGTATATTAGAATTAATGAGTCCTGATTATAATAATTATGTTTAATTTTTCTCAATTTTTAATTAACATAAAATAATAGAACAAGTACAACCTGAAACTTCAATGGCTGTCTGCTACCTCTAAATAAAACTTCTATTGCGAGTTTTTTATTGACAAAACATATTTTTTTGGACGACCTTAGTGTACATAAAATTGTATGCTCTGTTTAAGGTTGATGTAGGGCTGTCTTGTTGGATAAGTATTGAGCTTTTCAACCGATGTGTAATTTATAGTAGTAAAGAGAGAGAGAGAGAGAGAATCATATAATATTATATTGCATTTGGCTAAAAGTTATGAAATCGATTTAGACATTTTCGATATTGCCAATTTTATAGTTAAATGAAAATATTTTTGAAATAAGTCTTAGAAACTATTATTTTTCCAAAAAAATAAAAATAGAAAATCGGTCATAAAACTTTAAAATTTTTCTTTTGTGAATTGTCTCTAAATTTGTTGCAAAATCTGTGTGCTTTTTAATGGAAAAACATCTCAGATTATGAAATTTTATAATGAAATTTTGTGTTTCTGTTTTTGAAAACAAATTTTTTTTTTAATTTTCGAAAAATTATAACAAGAACTTAAATTGTTACATATTTAGAAAAATGGCTTTTAATTAGAAATTTTTTTAAAATAAAAATAAATCTGATAACAAAAATGATGTCCTACACCACTACGTGGTTAGGGTAAAATGTGTTTTTACTAATGTTTGCAACTATCACAAAATATCGGTGTAAAACACACCACATAGCATACCAATCGACTCAGAAACACTTCTTGGCTCGATGTAAAGATATCTGTCCATGTAACATAAGCTTTAATTGACCAGTGAGCAAACCTATTAAATTTTGTTAAAATCAGTCATATTCACCCCTATCTTCCATAGAAAAATCGTTTCTGAATTGGCTTTAGATCAAGGGTGCCCAAGCCATATGCGCTTGATGCTCATTTGTTTTTGTAAAAGCGCTTAGCTATGTGTTTTAGCTGTGTGTTTTAATACACATAGAGCACTCAGCAATATCAATGCGAAATACACAAACAACTTTGCCTTATTAGTTTTTTGTCGTTCTTCAATGTATACACGCAAGTGCAAACCAACAACACTTTCGTATGCTTTGCTGGTAAACATTGACGACAGTGATCATCAATGTAGATTTTGTTTTTGTTTAACGTATGATATGAAATATTTTTTTCTTTTTTCTTTGTATGTATTGGTTTTTAGAATAAAAAATATTGAATAAAAATTAGTTATTCTTTAAATGTATTGGTGTTTGCTCTTCCATAAGGAACTTTTGGGCACCCCTGCTTTAGATACACAAAACTGTAGATACAGATATGGTCGAGATTTTGATTTTGTGCGTTATGTAGGACCATAAATCGCGCCTCCGAATTTGGAAAAAAATCGAAGCATATTTGAATCTGCCTTCATATAAACCCGCCTTCCCGGTATTTGTTTAATTAAACTCTTTCGGCAATTTCGTTGAGATTTATTTTTGTATTTTCCGACATGTTTATAAAAAAACATCAAGACACTTGTCAAAATTTGGACCGATTTCCGAAATTTTACGCACAGAATATTTGGTGTAGGGTATAATAAAGTCGGCATGACCGACTTTAACCTTTATACTAATTTAATATTATTATATGCGAGTTTCTCAAAATAAGAAAAGTTTTTCTATAAGAAAATAATTTGAGTTATTCTTTTTGCATTTTTAATTTAAGCTTTTTTATAGAAAAATGTCTCAGAGTCTAAAGAAAAACATATAATAACTTTTTCTAAGAAAAAAATAAGCTTTTCTACAAAAAAAAGAATTACAAATTTTCACAATTTGGAATCAGGAAATCATCATTACAATTATCTCCAAAACAAATGTCTGAGATTATGAAATGAAAAAAGGTTCAGTTGCACAGTTTAAATACTTTGTATTTAACTCAGGAAAAAAACTATTTTAATACAGGCACCTGAAGAAACACTATGCTGAGAACTTTTAATTGCAATAATTACCTAGCACACGGAAGTTAGTATAACATTAAACAAATACTTCCAGACTAATGTAATCAATATCCGTTTTTACCACTTATCAATAACACAACCGTAATGGGAACTACTAAACTCAGGTACGACTTAAGAGTAAATAAAAACCTTACAAATGACAGTAGACACTTATTTCCTTCCCTTAACAACAATTTACAAAATTCTTAAATATCTTTCTTTCCTGTCTGGCAACAAAGTTACAATATTGCTAGTAAGAACAAGAACAGAAATTAAACATATGACTAATAAATATACTAACTGGTATCAACAACATGTTTTTCTGTAAAGAAAATGTTATGATAACAAAAAAAAAAAAAAAAAATACAATAATATTCTACGGAAGCAGAGGTCAATGCATGAATGCTGAAGCATTTATTCATTCATTCATACGACAACGACGACAACACACAATACATGACACATCTACTATGTAGTTTAAAAGCTTAATCAACGCATAATTTAATTTTCATAATTATAATTCATGAAAAGATAGATCAGCATGAAATTGGAAACAAACTCAAACTACATACCGACTTTAAAATCATACATAACTTTGGTTTTGAGATGAAGAAGTGGAAAAAAAATACAAGACACTTAATTGGAGAATGTGTTTTTGTGATGTTGAACAAAAAGAATAAATAACTTCCTATTGTATGGAGATTTTGAATTTAGTTTTTCTTGTTTGTTTGTAGTTTGTAAAAGAAATTGTAGTCATATTGACACATCTTTAGGTTATCAGGTCACTATGAGTTAATTGTATTTAAGTGTGGACAAATACATGCTACATTACATTAATGATTAACCCCTTAATGTATAATGTGGTCCTCTAAATGATTAATTATAACAGTAGAAAAAAATGAAAGAGTTTATTAATTTCTCACCTTGACAACAATCGAATTTGTTGCCAATTAAATGGTTTGGTTGCTACAAACGAATGTTTCACTACAGAATTTTGGTGGCGATGGCCAACATTTCATTTTCATAGTAAAATTTCAGATGCCTCAATTGAAAAATAAAGACCATCTCCAAACCAATCAAATGGCAACAGCACGAAGGTTTTTTTTGTTTGTTGTAAATCATTTATCATCGTTTCCATAAAAAAGGGTTTCGGATCTTATTTGCCCGATTCGTAATGCAGTTGATCGAGGATTAAGTACCCTGCAGGAAAAAAGGGGTTAGTTGGGAGTTGGGACCTGTCCCGGGATAGGTGAAAACTGAAAAAACATATCACGAGATAGGTGAAAAGAGCACCGGTTCTGAAGTACCTATCACGTGACCGGCTTAAAAGTAACGACTTGTCCTTTTAGACCAGTCCTGTGACATGTCACAGAGGGCAATTGACCCCCTCCTAGGACAAGCCCATGTTAAAGTGATCGGTCCCGTGACCGGTCCCTATCACAATGAACCGGTCATGTGACGTGTCCTGGGATAGGTTTTTTTCCCGCAGGGTAGTTACAAAGAACCCACTTAGGGAAAGTGAAAAGTTCCGGGAACGCTCCTGGACCGATTCAGTTGTCAATCGTAAATAATCTGATCTGATCTACTGAGTTATCGGGAAAAGTTAACTTATCTCATTATTCCCACGACGTATCTAAAAGTTAATAGAGTTCGATACCCTGATATCACCGAAAAACATAGAACATCAGTTTAATTATAGAGCAACGATGGAGTAGTGCCTGTGGTCAATTATTTTAAATTCTTTAAACTGTATTTCACATAAGAGTAGTATGATTACCGTCTGCCAACTATCTTAAAATAACGAGAGCTTAGTGCTTAACAATAATTATGAATGTCAAGTTTGTATGAAATTGACAAACATTACTTTTTAACTTTGGTTGCCTTTACTTTAACTATAAAGTATTTTTTATACATTATTTTATCTAAAGTAAAAAAAAAAATTGAAGACCGTTAAAGTCGGTCTTTAATTTTTTTCCAATCACAGCAGCATAATATGTGGGTGGATCAATAAGTCCGTAACATTTTGAATGAAACAGTTTTTTTTTTGCAAAAAAAATATTTTTCAACATAATCTCCCTTTAGCTCAATACACTAAGTCCAACGTTTGCATCCCTTCCAAAAAAAAAAGGATTTTTCGAGGTCCATAAAATAGGCATTTGTTTGATCAATAATTTCATCGTTGGAGCTAAATCTTTTTCCACCGAGCCATTTCTTTAGGTTTGGAAATACGAAATAGTCACTGGGGGCTAAATCCGGAGAATAAGGCAAATGAGGGGGCGATTTGTACTCTACTTCTTAGATTTCTGCCATGGAAACTAAGCTGCCACACGATTCCGTTGGTGGTCTATTGTGAGAAAACGCGGCAGCCATCTTGCGGAAAGCTTTCTCATACCGAAGTGATCGTTCAAAATTGAAACCACTGAGCCATGTGAGATGCCTATGTCTTCCACAATCTGTCGGACATTCAATCTCCATTTTAAAAAAATCCACGAGGTTGTTTGTTTTGAACAGCTGTTAAACGCAAAGTAAATGACGAAACTTGCTCAAAATTTGACTGTGGTCTTTTAACAGGTGGTATTTATTGATCCGCCCTCGTACGTATATATAAGTCCTCTTTACAAATGATTTTTAATTTTGATGCACCAAGCGAAGGTTGATTTAGACATGACTACACAATTGAGTGGTTAATAATTCATCCTTCATCTTTATGTCAAACTCCATTGAAATGTTTTTTTTTTATTTACGACCTATCCCTTTAAAATTTGATGTTTCTTCAGAAAAATTCAAATATTTTTAAAACTAGTTGGTCAATTTGCATAAATTAGATTTTTAACAAAATTATATTCACAGTTTAAAATTACTTTTTCCGAGACGATATTAGTTTTTTCAATATATTTTAGTGAAAAATCAAAAAATTATGAAATTTTTTTAGTGCCTTGGTCTCAAAGGGCTATAGTTTGATCTACAGACACAAGAATATCGTTAAATAAATTCAGAAAGTTATTCTTCGCCGATTGCCAAAATATAAGAATTTCAAAAGTGCTGTAGGATACCAATATTTCAACAAATTTGATATTTTCGTAAATATGACTAGATATAACGTTTTATAAACACTTTCAAAAATTTTCCATAAAACCATTATTAACATGAAAGGGTTAAATAACTTAGTCTTCTATTTGTTTTTTTTTTTTTTTTGTACGCAAATTTAATTAATTTCTACTATAATTACTTATTACAGGGTACTCCAACGGCACGTATTACTTTGACAGCACAAGGTCATAATATAGAATTACCAGATGTAGAAGAACGCGGCATACGCTTAGTTGATGGACCAACACCCTTAGAGGGCAGGTTAGAGATCTTTCACAAGGGATCATGGCGGTCTGTTTGTACTAATTCAAGAAAGTAAGTAATGCACATATTTACTGCGTGAGAGAGAGAGTTAAAGATCAACTTTCTATTACAGTTGGACTATGACAGATTATACTGTGGCTTGTCGTCAATTGGGTTTTGAGGGAGGACGCTTTTGGAATTGGGTTGATCGTACACCAGGTCATAGATCTCGTTTATTATATGAATTGCCAGAATGTAAGGGATCAGAAAATTCCCTATTAGACTGTCAATGGTCTACAAGACAATTGGGTTCGGGTGTTTGTGATTATCATAGTGATATTGGTATACAATGCAAGGCTATACATAATATGCAGCTAAAACACTGGCAAGGATTATATTTTGAAAATGCTCCCACCACCAAGACGCTGGCTAAAGATAATACTGTGTACTATATCAAATCGAAATCTACCTTGAAATATGTGGACATAATAAGAGCTGGCAATGGTTTCAAGCAAGCGGTCAAATCTGCTTTAGAATCTATTGGGATACCACCTGTCATACAACATGTAGTCATAACACATTCAGCCTATACCGGATTCAATGCCACTCGACCATATGGGGGATTCCTAATGCAAAATGTTACCATACGTAAGAGTAATGGCATAGGAGCATTTGTTAATTCCAGTCAAGGTTATGTGCAGCTAAATGGTTGTAATATACAAGATAATGCAGCAGATGGCATCAAATATGTGGGTCATGATTTGCGAGTAGATGAAAGACCCGATAGATCTTCCATATATGATTTTTGTACCTTACCCACCACGTCGGGACAAACTTATCCCATTACATTGTCATTTACGCAAAAATTTTATGCTGGCTCCAGCAAGGAATGCTCCAAATACTTTTTCACCAAACCTGGTTATATGTTAACCGTACAATTTGAACAATTTGTATTGAAAAATAATGAAACTGCATCAGTGGAAATATTTGATGGTGCCTCCGCCAATGATCGCTTACTGTTTCAGTGGAAAGCAAGAAACTTCACGCGACCTCAGAGTATAACAAGCTCAAGAGAAAAATTGTTTATACGCATTAAAGCTGATATGCGTGAAGAAATAAATGGTTTCATAAGAATTACTACCGGAGATTCAAGTGCTTTTGATTTACGAGTCTCGGACTCAACCATACAGGATAATGGTGGTCGTGGTATAGCAGTAGATAGTCTAAGATCAAGACTCCATGTGCATACCTCATCGGTGTCGGGAAATGGTCATGTGGCAGGTGTTCATATAGCAAGTGGTGCTGGTGATGTTAATATCACTGAGACCAATATCAGTTATAATCGTGGATCTGGTGTTAATATTACCTACACTGGTGGTAATCGTAATGTTTCCCGCAGTTATGTAAATTTTAATAAAGGTTATGGTATAGCTGTTTGGTTAAATGAGACAAATGACGCCAATCGTGTGGAGTATATACCATTCAATCAAACTACAGCCGTGGAATATTCACATTTAAACTCCAATATGGATATTGGTATATTACATGGCAATTTCTGCCAACCCATATGGATAAATATTACGGGAAACTATTTCAATGGCAGTTATGATAATGATATAAGAGTAGAAAGTTGTTGGCGTTCGTTGGAACCAAATGAGGCGAATACAAATTTACAAATTGGTCATAATTCATTTGAAAATAGTCAACAAAATTCAATTTATCTAAGTCCTGCCTTAAATCTACAAGGTCGTTTGGAATTTAATCAGTTTCGTTATGGCCAGTATGGTTGCATTTATATACGAAATGACTTTATATTTCAAGAATTTAACTTTATGCCCGTACGTCTGTTGATACAAAGTAATTATTTTATAAAAAATCGTGGTGTTCATGTTGTATCGCTGGGTCTGTCACCTTACAGTCGCAAAGATGTGCAAAATCTATTATTTACCCGTAATTTTGTAAGAGAAAATCGTATAACGGAATTTTTCGGTCCCCCTATGGAGGGTAGTGAAGGTTTAGATGGTGCTGGTCGTTTAAATCCTCGTTCCCGTGTTGCGGCACCTGTTGTGGTCGGGTCCAGTAATGTCGATGTTTATCGTAATATTTTACACAACCTGGATTCAACTTATGAAATTGGTTCACAATTAAGCGATCAAAGTCAAATTATTAATGCCACCTATAATTGGTTGGGGCATACAGATGAAACTAAAATATATGCCCGCTTATTCCATCGCAATGATCGTTATAATTTAGCTAAAATTGAGTATATACCATATTTGTTGCATAGTTCAAATCCTGGTTCCACAACTGTTATATCGATATCAACGTTTGTACCAAGATTTTATCGCGAAGGTTCTGAGTATATAGGTGGAGAAGTGGATGGCCAGGAAATGATACCTGCTGGTACTTACACGGTCAATAGAGATATTAATATACGACCAGGTGGTAAATTGATATTACAACCTGGAGTGACGTTACAATTTGAACCGAGTGTTGGTATGATGGTGGCAGGTAAACTGGAAGCTCGTGGTAGAAGACCTGATGATATATTCTTAACCCTTAAACGTAATACCATCATGGATGTGGATTCATCAACAAATCATGAAATGATTGATATGGAGGTTATAGATATGGATACTGAAAGTATTGTAAACACCGATGAAGTACCCAAAGTTAATGTCAGACTACTGGGTGGTGCCGGTTCTTATGAGGGACGTTTACAATTGTATTTAAATGGTCGTTGGGGTACAGTATGTGATTATGGTTGGACTGAATTAAATGCTGCCTTAGTGTGTAATCATTTGGGTTATACTTTAAATCCCAAAGATTGGAGGCTACTAAGATCACAAATGCCTGCCGTCGGTATAACAGAAGATGTTATAGTTTCCAATGTACGTTGTACAGCACATGATCGTGATATTAGCAAATGTAAGGCTGAACATTTAACCAGAGGTGACTTTGAAAATTCATGTTCACATGATAATGATGTGGGTATACGTTGTTATGAGGGTGCCTGGGCTGGCATGAGATTTAGTATGTTGGCAGAAAGAGCCGATTTACAATATGTTACCATTGAAAAGGCAGGCTTATTTGATTACACCACAAATTCCTTCAAACCAGCCCTGCAAATGGATTTTGCCCGTCATAACTTGGAAAATGTACGAATTGTCGATAATTTGGATGATGGTTTAGGTATAATTTATGCTGATATTTATGGTGGCAAATCAATAAATAATATACGTAATTCCGAATTTGTGGGCAATAGAGGCAGTGGCATTAGTCTGAAGCAATTAGATTTCCGCATACAAGGTTCTATAATTAAAAATAATAAAGGTAGCGGTATATCACATGATCCAGTTATAGCGGCAAATGATCAATTGGAAATTGGAGGTTGGTTTAAAATGGCCATTGATTTTAATACATTTGAAACAAACTATGAACCCTATAATTTGCCCAGTGATGATGGCAGCATTGAACTGGGCACCTGGGAAAGTAAATACATACGCACGGAAGAATTGTTGGGGGAATCTATAAATAAGAAATTATTTGTTAGATGTCCAGCTGGTTATGTGTTGGGTATACAGCTCTTAAATCCCATACACAATCAATCGACTGAAAGTCTTAGCATACTCAATGCTCAAAGTGAAAATCAAAGATCTCAAGTATGGGATGTTAAGCGTGATTTAAACGTGTTTCCTACTACCAGCAGTAGTTACGGCATAGTCATATATTACCAAAGTGGTTTAAATGCATTGGGAGGAGCTGTGCTAATGTTAACCACTGTTGCCGCACCGGTACAAAATTTACGCAATCGTGTTGTGGGAGGACCAATACCATCACTACATATAAGATCTACTAAGATACAAAAGAATTTGCGGGGTATCTCAGCTGTATACTATAATCGTTATCGTGGCAATGAAGGAGAATATTATCTAAGAAAATCCAATGAATCTATTAAGATTGTTAACAGTGAGATAGGTAATAATGAATTGGAAGCATTATTACTTACTTCACCATATTGGGATGTTATTAGTAGTAATCTGTCGGAAGTAACTATACATCTAAATAGTTCCACCATTACCCAAAATGGTTACGGTATACGGCAATTGTCCAAAGATTTAAGATCTTCCAATAATCTTTTCCACTATGTCATACAAGATACTACTGTGGAAGATAATAAAAATGGTGGTTTCCAGGTATCATTGCCATATGTATGGCAATATAATGAAAATTTTACACACAGTATACACTTTGGTAACACCACCTGGCAACGTAATCGTAACTTTTATATCGATATTTCGGGACACTATGCAGATTTTAATATAACCTCAAATGCATTTTTAAATAATCAATGTCCAAAAAGTTTAATTGCTGTTTCGGGTATGGAGAAACGTATCAAATTCGATTATAATCGCATAGAACAAAATATGGCCAAGTTTATTATGGAATTCAAGGCAGATAGTTTAAGTGAAAAGTTCGGTGAAGTACGTGCCTTGTTGGAGTATAATACAATCAAGAAAAATACGAATTATGAAACTCTTCGACATCTTCCCGCATTGGTACATGCTCGCAAATTGGCGACACAAAATACAGTACCCACAACAGTTATACGTATAGATGGCATACAAAATGTAAAATTGTACCGTAATCTGATTGCAGACAATTCGCTAAGATATAATTTAGTAGCTGGCTTAAGATCAGCAAGATTAGATAATTATTTTTCGGCCACCGAAAATTGGTGGGGCTCCAGTGATGTGTATTACATAGCATCGAAAATATTCGATTTTGATAATTGGAATGATCATGCCAATGTTATATATCAACCGTATCTGATAGAAGATACATTTGATGCCAGTATATCCTTGGTTAAGGAAGACAAAAATGTATTTGATTTAAATGGCTGGCAGGGTGGACGTATATTTACTGATGTAATTTTACGCAAACGTGAAAATCCGTATATTATTAAAAGTGATATAACTGTAATGCCTGGGGCAACATTGAGCATACAGCATGGTGTACAAATGGAATTTGAATCTAGCATAGGTATGTTGGTGCTGGGTACCCTAAATGCTGTTGGTTATCAAGAATCGCCCATTGTAATGCGATCCTTTAAAAATGCCACTCATGAATCGTACTCACTGATAAGCAAACGTGCTCTGGAAGATATGTCACAAATGCAAACATATGATACCATACGACTCTGTACAAATTCACAAAATTGTAGTACCGATACGGATGCCATGTTTGATATCAATCAAGGTTTCTTGGAATATTTCAATCACACAACTCTGCAATGGGTTCCTATATGTGATAATCGTTTTACAGAACGTAATGCTCAAGTGGTATGCCGAGAGTTGGGTTATGATCCCTTAAATGTTTATTATGCTCACGATCGGAGAATAGAATTTCATACAAACTCTTTGACACGTATATGGACTTGGGTGCAACCTTTGGAATGTCGTGGAGATGAAGTTCGCATGTCGGATTGTGAAGAACGTCTGAATGGGCAAGTTTATGGTCATCGTCATGAATGTCGTTGGGATGATGTTTTTGTATTTGTCAGTTGCCGGGGAACACCAGAAGATGAAGTCTATTGGGGTGGTATACGTTTTGCTAATTCACAATTTGAGGAAAATCAATATGAACATCGCTATCATGATATTCACACTCATGGTTTGCAAAAGAATAAAGATAGTAAATTGGAATTTGTTGAAATTGAAAATGCTGGTATATTACATAATCAAAAGTCTGCAGCTATACAGGCCATTTACAAAACACCCTCCATATCGGCTGTTACTATTCGTAATTCCGCCAATCATGGTGTAAACTTTGTTGCTCCAAGTGGTGCCATTAACTTGAATTTATTAAATATTTCCCTAGCATTGGGTGTAGGCATCAATATTTTATCCATAACCGGTGAGGGTAGAGAAAGTGAAGAATCAAGTTTTACACCCTTAAAGAATTTGGATATTCCTTATGAATTATTCTCAATGATTGATATATGTGATCCTCAAAAATCGATTATTGTGGAAGAACGTGTTTTGCTATACTACAAATATGATAATAATCCTGTGAATTGTGTTAAAATGTTTACTGCCGCCTATAGAGCGAAACCAGTTGGTTTTCGTTTATTGCAATCCAATCTATTTAATCATTCGAAATTATATGGACGCATGGATTCTATACGTTTATATGATGGTGATGTTTATAATGTGACATCAATATTTATGGGTCAAATAGAATCGGATACCAACAATCAAAAGTCATTCTTTAAGACACAAGGTCCCACATTGAGTGTTCATCTAATGGCTAGTGGTGCTCCAGAATATCATGGTTTTATTGCCGAAGTGGTAACAGTACCAATATCAACTATTGGTCAACGTAAGTTAAGTAGTAGTCTTGTTGGGGTGTTCCTGCAGATTTTAATGAAATTTGGATATAATATACATATGGGAGACAAAAGTAGTAAACATTTTGTAAGAAAAATAGCGCTGCAATCACATGATTGGGTGGGATTACAATGGGTTGAAAATTCGTTTGAAACTTTTATGTTTTGAAACTTTTTATTGTCCCAGGAAATAGCAACTCATTGCATTACCAATAATGACATACCCCTGCCCACTGCATTAGTTTTTAAGTGAAAATAATGAGTTACTAATAATGTGTTATACAGCCTATTGCATACTGCATTACTTTCAAAGTGAAAATAATGAGTTACTAGTGTTTTAACTATTTATTTGGCAGTTAATATCTATTTTTTTTTCTTCAAATTTAATTTTTTAAACAAGTTATTTTTTGCCTTATCTATAACTAGTTATTATAACCTTACCATTATCTGGTTATTTTACTCCATACACGTGAGCTTGGAGGCAACTAGATACCTCCAATTACATCGCTTTGTTAAAATAATGAGCTTATCAGGCAAACTTTATCTAGTTTCTGCTCTTTCTAAACCCCATTGTTTGATAAGGTATTTTTCCTGGAATTAAAACGATATCAAAATATCTTTCATTTGATACCAAATTTGTATGTCATTTCTTTGAAATGAACATGAAAATTTTTGATCCCTCATTTTAACCCTTAAACTTAACACTGGGCTGCTAAGAAGATACATTTGCTTATTTACTCATACTTTGTCTCCTCTATCACATATCCTAATGTCATAGCAATCGGAACCCATCAACGGTGTTTCCTTGTGATCGGCAAAAATGTCTACACAATTAAAAGTTGTTTTTATTTTCTGTAAAATATACATATGTGGATTTTAAAGGGTTTTCAAATACATTGAATTTAAAAAAAATATTATTTGTAGGTTAAGAGTCTCAGAATCGAAAGATTCCCTCAGTAGCGTTGGGCACCCTTTAGTATTATCAAGGCATGAGCGCTTTCCTTCATATTATAGAATAAGTCGGACTATGCCAAGAAATACATATACGGAATAGAAAACGTCTCTTTCCTTTCACGTAATCAAGAAGACTATAAGTTTAGCAGTCTCAATCCTAGTAGGACCTGACATAGGACACAACATTAGACAGATCAATATTCGTCTGTGGCGCAATGACTCCGATGTTGTAGCCCATGTGCGATATGACAAGTATTTCGCCTCCTAAAGCAATGAACGCTTACAACATTATTGAAATAACAATTTTTTTATATTTTTGAAGACATATCTCCCTGGTAATTTAAAGAGGGTGTGGCTTTAAAGCACACACCAGCGTGATCTACTACGAGCTGCTTAAACCGAATGAAACAATCACGGGGCAACGCTATCGGACTCAACTCATGCACGACAAAGTACTTTTTGCGGACAATAAATATGCAGTATGAGATCGAGTGATCCACACGAAAGATGACATCATTTTGACATTTGCTGCAATATATGTCTACATATTTATCTTTAGTCTAGACTGGGGGTAAGGTAGATGTTATATTTTAGTTAAGAACTTTTAGACTTAGAACTTTTTACAGCTGCATAAAATTACCTCCCATAAATTGCATATAATTCAATATGCTTTTCAACAATCTATATTTTAAAGATAGCTAATGAAAAACTGTGAGATAGTATATAAAATCCCTCAATGACTCACTTCAGGAATTTTAAGCTTAAATTCCATGTTAAATCCACAGTTAATATTTTACCGAATAAACAACTTCTAATGTGGTAAATTGATATACTAAAAATCTTAAGTGACTGCAAAATTATATTTACTATTATCAAAAGTAATAACGATTTTGATTTTTTGACAGATCGTGATGCACTACATAACGTAACTAATTCTCATGTAACGGGTGCCACCAAAGGTGCTATAACATATTCATCGGCTGGTGAGATAACTCCCACATTCACATTGACCTCTAACCGTATACAAAATAATTGTATGCAATTATATGGTAATTTTTCAACCTGCCCCTCTGCCATAAATGTAGATGTACAAAATATGAATTCATTTTATTTTATGGTAAGTTTTGTAATTTTAACATGTTTTTGCCGTAATTTTGACTCTATTTCGTGTTTATCTTTTGCAGAATAATTTAATTTTTAATAATCAGGGTGGTCTTAAATTACGTGCTGATTCTCGTGGTTCTGCTACTTCTTTGAGAGGTTTCATCCATCACAATTTATTCCTCAAAAATCGTAATCGTCCTGCATTGTACGTGGAAGGACGCCAGTCATCTCCCTATCAAGAAGTAGAATTATATCGTAATTATTTTGCCCAAAATCAAGCTGGCTATGAGGATGTTATACGTTTGCGACAAGTGGTTTCCAATTTTAGTTATAATTATGTTCACAGCAATATTGGAGGTCGTATAGTGGAAGTTTCTGGTTTTGAAAAAGTTCGTTTACCAATATACCAGAGTACTTCACATAATGGATTTTATAGGTAAATAAATGGGAAGCTGACAAGAATTAAACATTTTTTTTAACTCTTTTTTCTTTTTGCTTTTAGGAATGTGGCCACTAATTGGATGGGTCGTGCTACCATTGTTGCCGGAACTGCTGGTCAACAATATGTGGATAATATTTTTGAAAATCCCGAAAATGATTATGAAATTATAACAGTCAACAGTACCATGTAATTATTATAAAACACAAACTCATTTCACTTATTTACCCAGCTGTGAAACTTTCATTACCAAATACTGAGTTATCCAACTCCAACTCTTTCTACTTATAATTCCGCATCGAAAGTCATTATTTTTGTTAGGCGAATTTATTTTTTTAAAGTTGTAATTTTCGCGCGCAATATGTATACTACTAAAAATAAGCTCAGAATCTTAATTTTTTAGAGAACATTTTTCTGTTTAAAATGCTTAGTATTTGAGTATTTTATCGATTATATTCAATTTAAAAAACCCCTTTAAAGTTTGATGACATTTTGACTGTGAATTTGAATAGTGAATTTTAGAGCTATTCAAGTTGAAAAAATATTAAAATCAAAAGCAGACTCTGTGTTTAAAATACATTTCTATACTGTGGTATCCTGCGACTCCTGGAACAAAAATAGTAACAAAATTTAGAAGTAGATACTTTAAACTAGCTTTCCTATTATCAATAATGTATGCCAGATCATAAATATACGAGGGCGGTTCAATAAATCCGTGACTTTTCGAACTTCCCTCGTAGTTATATGAAATGCAACACTGCTTCCATCAAGTACCACCTGTTTAAAGACTACTGTAAAATTTTGAGCAAGTTCCGTCATTTACTTTGTGTTTAACAGCTGTTCAAAACATACAACCTCGTGGATTTTTTTAAAAATAGAAAAAGTGAATTTCGAGTGCACATTAAACATTATTTTTTGCGAAAAAAACCGTCAATCAAACCAAGAAAAAGCTTGATAAATACTATGGGGACTCTGCACAATCGATTTCAGTGGTAAAAGAGTGGTTTACTAACTTTCCCAGTTGAGGTCTCTACACCTAAAACAATTGAAAAAAATTCACGATATGGTGTTGGCCGATCGCAGATTGAATGCGCGACAGATTGTGAGAGACATAGGCATCTCACATGGCTCAGTTGTTGCAATTCTGAACCATCACTTGGGTGTGAGAAAGCTTTCCGCAAGATGACTGCCGCGTTTGCTCACAATCGACCACCAACGTAATCGTGTGACAGGTTAGTTTCCATAGCAAAAATCCATAAAGTAGACTTCGAATTGCCCCCTCATTTGCCTTATTCTCCGAATTTAGCCCCCAGTGACTATATATATCTTATTTCCAAACCTAAAGAAATGGCTCGATGGAAAGAGAATTAGCTCCAACAATGAAATTATTGACCTCGAAAAATCCTGCTGTCAAACGCAAAGTAAATGACGGAACTTGCTTAAAAAGACAGTAGTCTGTCTATTAACAGGTGGTACTTGATGGGAGCAGTGTTGCATATCATATAACTACGAGGGAAGTTCGAAAACTGTTCTGTATATTTTTCATAATTACATATATTAGAATTTTTCTATTCATTTTGGAAAATACAAATTAAAGAAAAACACCTTTGTAAGCAAAGCAAAACTGGGACTTCTAACTTCGTTTCCCACAATTAAAAGAAGTCAAAGCACTGTGTTTCCTTAATTTTTCTATAAATATTTTTGCTGTTGTTTTTATTTGGCACAATTTATTTCCATACTCCCAAAGTTCGTCACTCACCATCAGCATGATTTTAAAAATCTTAAACTAATATCTTTACATTTGCTATTTTATTTATCTTTCTTTATTTTGTATCAAAAATTTCTGCATGATCTTAATTTAGTACGAGTTTTGACTATCGAAACAGGTAAAACTTGTGGATCTGTTAAAACTTTTACATATATTTTCTACTATTTTCATATTTCTGTATAATCCACAGTACTATCGAATTATGGCGTTCCAAAATCGATGCCCGTCACAACTATTGGAGTTATAATAACAGCATATCTGTACAATCGAGAATTAAAGATAAATCGGGTATTTAAGAGATATTTGTTTAATAATAAATAAAATTAATTATTTTTAATACTGTTATCTTTTAGATGATCCACAGTTGTTAGAGGTACAAGCTGTACCATTTCAAATGAATAATTTGACCATTTTAGATGGTAAATGTCCACCAGGTTGGGGTTTGGTACACGATACTTGTTTCATGTATGTGGGAGTACCGATGACCTTCCATGAAGCCAAAGATTTTTGTAGATCAGAGAACTCTTCGATGCCTTTTATAAGAACAGACAGTACAACATTATGGACATATTTGCAGTCACAAATGAGACATTTGAAGTAAGCGTGTGAAATTAAAAAAAAATAATTCATAATCTAATTAATGTTTCAATTTATAGATATCCTGAAAAAGTATGGATTCAGGACTTTAATTATATAGATCGTTGTACCAGTTTTGCTTATATGGAAGTAACCATAGAGGATTGTTATAGAGAACTGGGTTTTATATGTGAAATAGATCCCAAGGTTGGTAGATATTTTCAAATGTTTAAGATGATTAATGGAAACCCTATATTTTCCTCACTTTAAGGTGGTTATTGATCCCTTGTCCTGGAGAGCTGATGTTTTTGCAATAAGCATTATTTCTGCTTTCATATTGGCCATAATTTTATTGATATTGGTGGCAGTGTGTTGGTATGCCAAATCAAAACATCGTCATGTTCAACGTTTACAAAGACGCAATAGTATACGCCAAAGTTTACGCAGTTTGAATAGCATAGATCCTCAGGGATCTTTAAGAAGAAGAAACTTTGTATGATTTTATTAAATTTTTTTCTTTTTGATTTTTATATTTTTATTTATTTATTTTGTTTTTTCTATTTTGCTTTCAATTTTAATTTCTTTAGCACGTATCTACCTCGACGGGTACTTTAACTAAAACATTGGCTCAAGATTATAAAATGATGGGTAATGGTTCTTTCGAGTCGATTGACAAAAGCGTTTTAAGTTCTGAGGCCAGTTTTGGACCTTATGAAAATCATCGTACTGATGGTGATAAATCTGAATATCATACACCAACAAAATCACAAAATGAATATGTTACCAGTACCATAAGATCAGGTTCTTCCACACAGGCACCACACAGAGTAGCAACTATAGGCTCAGCATCGAAAGCCAGTGCTAGCAGAGGCAGAGCTGCTGTAGCTGCTTGGTCCGAACAGAAACCAAATGATTTTGAACTCTCCTATCGCAATGAAGGATTTCGTGATAACTCCACATATTCGGGTACACGTAATAATTCCATCAGCACCAGCATAGCTGAAGATACTCCCATAATACATGCAACCGATATAGATGACACTGGTTCCGATTATTATGGTAATGCTAGTACATTACCTCTAAGACACGATCCCAATGAAAATTTAGCATTTTTATCAGAATTAAAAAGAAATATACCCGAACAACGTACAAGTACTTTGTCCGATAAGCCACCAAGTTCATTTTTACCTGCTTCCAATAAAACCCCCTCGCCAACAACGAATCAAACTTCCTTCGGCTATAATTCACATGCTGATAGTTTGACATACGAACAAAAAATCGATAATATAAATTTTAGTTCTTTAGCTGAATTACGTAGTCATAATAATAGCCAAGTAAGTAATGCCAGTGTTGGCATTAAACCGGTCGACATAAGACGTCCCGATTCGTATATGACAGCAGTAGGTACCAATCGGCTTTCAAGGCCAGCTTCTTCTATAGGTGGCAATACACCAAAATACGATACACCTACTGCTCATATGGCCAGTAGAAGACCAAAAACTGTTTATGAAAATGGTGACACTGCCACATCAACAACAATACCTTCATCTCTTCGGTCCGGTGAACGTAAGTCTGCATATCAGCAACGTTCACGTTCTGAGGCATTGTTAGAGACTGATCTTGATCTGGACAATACACCGACCATGGATGCTAATGGACGATCGTATAGCCAACCATTAGAGACCTCAATGTAAGAGTTAACAACATTAATAATATTTAGAGGAAAAAAACTAAAGGCCTGTTTATCTATTACGATCATAGTCTAAACGATTGAAATTAAGAAATAAAAACAAATTTTTATTACTTTGCTTTCGTTAAGATCACTCTCGTAATACTTAAACCAGGGCTTACAACAACACGTACATTGATTGATGATCTCTTACATTAGGGAGTTTATATTGATAGCAATGCAATATTTTTTTATATTGCTACTCTTTGTTAGCATCACATTTAAAATAATTATTTAATTTTTTCTTTTGTTATAATTTTATTATGGGTCAGTATTTTAGTCAGCACTTTGTATGATTTTTGCCTTAAATTTTACTTAAGCAAAAAATTTTCCAAAAAAAATTTCCTAGTTAAATAAAATTTAAGAAAACAAAAAATCGCACCTAGTGCTGGCTTTAAAACTGGTCCTATGCCTTTTTTTAATTGTTAATTTCTTTTAGTATATTAATGATGAGATTTTCTTTTTATTAGCTTTTACTTAATATTACAAAACATCAACATTCCCTCCATTATTATTTAAGAATTATAATTTTATTTTAGATTTTAATATAAAACAAAAACTATTTACAAATTAATTGCTTAAGTATTATTATTAATTGTATAAAAATCATTTATGTATATATTTTAGAAAAATAAATTTCATATAATTTTATAATTTTACAAATCGTAGAAATTACTTTTGCATATTAAAACATTGCAGACTCAGGAAATTATATAACAATAATTTACTGAAAATTACAGTTAATTACATTTGAAATTAAACATTTGCATTTAAATCAAATTCAATATGTTTAAATGTTACAAAGCAACTGAGAAATGTAGTAAAAACAACAAAAAAATTAATTGAAATTTACAACAAAAATCTATTAAATTTTTCCCAAAATATAGCTACAAATATAGTTAAAAAGACATCTTTAAATATAGTTTAAAACAACTACAAAGTAGTTTAAAATAACCACAAATGCAATTAAAAACAACTACAAATGCAGTTTGTTATACATATTTCACTTTTGAATTTAACACTTACTCTGTCAACTTGAAATTTTTATATGTTTTACTAAATCTATAAAAAAAAACTGTTTCAAAGATTAGAAAACGAGAATTATAAAGCAATAAAATTGCAAGCAAAAAAAAAAAAATAAATAACAATTTTCAAACAACTACATATTTCAAGTGTTACCAAAATGCGTAAATTTGTTTAGTCAGTTCGTACCCACCTAAAATTTTATACTCAGTTTTCAATTTCATTTTTCAATTTTGAATTTTAATAATAAATTCAGATTGTTAAAAAAGTAAAAAAAAAAATCGAAAATTCGCTTACCAATCATTAGTTGGTTTTGTCAATAATAAAGGGTGTCCCAAGAAGAACGCAATTTTTAAATCTGGCAACATTCGAAGTGTCATTGTTTGACATTTGAACAATTGTTATTGTTTGCTAGTTGAAGGTACGAGGTTAGTAAAAATGGAGCGCTACACGAATGAACAACGCACTCTCATTGTGAAATTGTTTTACCAAAATGGTGAAAGTTTTGCGGCTACAGTTCGCAAATTGCGATCAATTTGGGGTCACAATAATGCTCCAAAAGAGTCAACTGTAAAGAGATTAATGGATAAATTTGCCGAAACTGGGTCTGTTAGTGATGTAAAGACAACAACGCGCCATCGACCAGGTCGATCGACCGAAAATGTCGCAGCTGTACGTGATGATGTCGCTCAAACTCCATCCACCTCAATTCGGCACCGAGCTCAGCAAATTGGTGTCTCCAAATCCACTTTGCAGCGAATTTTGACGAAAGATTTGCATCTTCATGCATACAAAGTTCAATTGACTCAGGAACTGAAGCCAGCTGACCATGGACAGCGAAGGGAGTTCGTTAATTGGGTATTGGAGAGACAACATTTAAATGCTGATTTTGCCGATAAAATCATCTTCAGTGACGAGGCCCATTTTCATCTTGATGGCTTCGTCAATAGGCAGAATTGTCGCATTTGGGGTGAGGAAAATCCTCGAGTGATTCACGAGAAGCAAATGCATCCTCAACGTGTCACTGTGTGGTGTGGTTTTTGGGCTGGAGGAATCATTGGACCTTTTTTTTATGAAAATGATGCAGATCAAGCGCAAACAGTCAATGGTGTTCGGTATCGTTAAATGATAACCAGTTTTTTCTTGCCTAGAATTGAAGAAATGAATGTGGAGGGCATGTGGTTCCAACAAGACGGCGCCACATGTCATACAGCCAGAGAAACAATTCAATTGCTGCATCAGTCATTTCCCGGTCGTGTTATTTCGCGTTTTGGAGATCAGAATTGGCCGCCTAGATCGTGCCATTTAACACCATTAGATTTTTTTCTTTGGGGTTTCTTGAAGTCGATGGTTTACGCGAATAAGCCGACGACGACTCAAGCCTTAAAAGAGGAAATTGGACGCTGCATTAATGAAATACCGCAGCATTCATGCAAAACGGTCATTGAAAATTTCATTAAAAGATCGCGTGCATGCCAGCAAAGCCGCGGCGGCCATCTGCATGATATATTGTTCCATACATAACCTCATTCTGTCTACTTTACGATATAATAAAGTTTCACGATTTTTTTTTAAATATCTGTGTTTTATTTAAAATTTAAAAATTGCGTTCTTCTTGGGACACCCTTTAAAATCCCCAATTACGTTGGTTTCACTGAAACGCATATTTGATTAGGATCTTTGTATTTTGAGTTGTCAAATTTAATTACAGACAATTTTTTAACAAATCAAATAGAGCTTCTACAGCACCCATTTACTAAACATATTTTCTTTTTAAAAACTTTTTCCGTTTGACAAGTTTTTTTGCCCAGAATATTTAGAGAAATCAATTAATTTAAATTGATTTTTATACTTTCAACCCTACTAATAAGCAAAATTGGTCCAGCGGTTCCATAATTGTTGTTATAAATATAAAGATTCGATGGCGGATCAATAAGTCCGTGACTTTCTGAATGAAACAAAAAAAAATATTTTTCAACATAATCTCCTTTTAGCTCAATTCACTTAGTCCAACGTTTCTCCAATTTTTGTATCCCTTCCAAAAAATACGATTTTCGAGGTCCATAAAATAGGCATTTGTTTGATCAATAATTTCATCGTTGGAGTTAAATTTAGGTTTGGAAATAGGAAATAGTCACTGGGGGATAAATCCGGAGAATAAGGCGAATGAGGGGGCAATTCGTAGTCTACTTCATGGATTTTTGCTATGGAAACTAACCTGTCACATGATTCCGTTGGTGGTCGATTGTGAGTAAACGCGGCAGCTATCTTGCGGAAAGCTTTCTCATACCAAGTGATAGTTCAAAATTGAAACCACTGAGCCATGTGAGCTGCTTATGTCTTTCACAATCTATATTCAATCTCCAATCGGCCAACACCATAACGTGAATTTTTTGAATTGCTTTGGGTGTAGAGACCTCAACTGGACGTCCAGAACGTGCGGCAGCTTCCGTCAGTAAACCACTTCTTTACAATTGAAATGGATGGTGCAGAGTCCTCATAGTATTTATCAAGCTTTTCCTTGGTTTGATTGACGATTTCTTTTCGCAAACAATAATGTTTAATGAGCACTCGAAATTCACTTTTTTGCATTTTTAAAAAAATCCACGAGGTTGTATGTTTTGAACAGCTGTTAAACGCAAAGTAAATGGAACTTGCTCAAAATTTGACAGTAGTCTATTAACAGTTGGTACTTGATGGGAGCAGTGTTGCATTTCATATAACTACGAGGGAAGTTCGAAAAGTCACGGACTTATTGATCCGCCCTCGTAACACGAAAATTTACATACAAATTAGTAGAAAATTACAGTACAAATTCAATGATATATGACAATGTTTTATTTACCAGACGCTACAATTAAATAGAGATTAATGTATTAAAAATCGGGTTTAAAGTGCTGAATAATTTTTGTATTTGTTTAAATTAACTAAAAACTTGCGACTTAAATATGTTTATTTATTTATTTATTTTATTAAATTATATCTTAATACCCTAACCGAGCACTAGCAACTAATGCTATCGGCTCGTTGTAGCGAAAACAGACCAGAGCCTCTGGTGGGTATCGAACCCACGACCCCCGAACTGATAACCTCTGACTTAAATATATAGTTTGTTGGAATTTCCATTAACAGTTTTGTATTCAGCAATTAATTTGTTCCTTTGAGACGTTGGCTTGATGGCATTAACCTTTGGTTTGGAAAAAACGCGAAAGAAAAAAATTAGAAGTCATTATATCTGCGCTAATTAGTGAAATTCTGACCAAGAAATGACTCCATGCAGTAAATGTATTATTTCTCGGATAAAAAATGATTGTATACATTAGTTTACAAATTAATTAAAATTTTACAATTTTTAATTATAAAACTTAAATTTGATCATGCATTTTGGGACACCCTTTTCAATAAAAGCGACACCGCTAATTCTTCTACATTCCAGAAAAATTTTTATTGTTGGTTTCAACCATACCGATTTTAAAAGTGGTCGCCACCGAATCGATTCCCTAAAACCAGTTCCCGAACCCGTTCCAGTTGTTCTACAATCTTTTCTTTGGAAAAGAAAACTTTGCTGACATACTCAAACCTATTAATCAAATTTTTCAGTGAATTTCATTTTAAAATTTCCAAAAACTACAAAAACAATTTAAAAAATTTTTGCTAAATTTTAAGAAAAAAATTTTAAAAATTTTAATCTTAAGCAAAATATCATGGATGGTAACCGAAACGAATTCGGTTTCGGTAACGTTATATTAAGGATAAAGATTTTTTCAGTTATTTCGGTAACGGTATTTTAGCGATAACGGTATTTTCTATTATTTCGGTAACGATGTTTTTAAATAGTCAGCACTTAAGAAATAAATTTAAGAACAAAATTAAATATTTAAATAAAATTTAAACAAAAATTATTACTAAGTACTGGGCCTCAATCTCAATAGAGTGCATTTGGTTACTTTCTTCTTCCTACTTTCATATTAGTTGTATAACCGTTTTTTCAGACTGTTTCTATGCTTCTTTTTTGGTATTCAACGCGTACTCTTTATTTTTTGGTCGAGCCTGTAATGAATAGGTTTCCTATAAGAGTTTTCTCTTAAGAGATAATTCACAAATGCACCGATAGAACCGTGAGAAGCGAAATCTCTCTCTAAATAAGTACTCTCTGTTTACACTTTATTGACAGTACAACTTTATTGAAAGTGTTTTTGAGAACTATGAAGAGTCCAAATAACATATCCAAAAATGTTTTGGTCTCATTTAAGTCAACCCAGAACACCTGTAGTAGTTAGTGCATACCACTCTGGTGTACTGAACAGCGCCATAATTTTATTTAATATACCCTTAAGTTTAATAAGAAGCTTGTATATACAGGATCTATTACAAAATTAGCAAATTTATGTTTTCCCTTGTCAATCTTCTTATTGAGAAATCTACCTGCAGTAACTCTGATGATATTCAGCGAAGCCTTTCAGTTAGGTACAATAGTCCCTTAAAAAAAAAAATTTAGCTTAAAATGAATGCCCACTAGCCTTCCTTATAATAGACAAATTTTAAATATTTGGAAATTACTACTCATCTAAGTATATTTTCATTCCATGAAATTTCGCCTATTATATCATTCATCAATTTATAATATTGAACTCACGGTATATTTAAAAATAATTAACTGATTACGAATTTATAGTTTTTGTTTCTTCAACTCACGTTTCAGCAACATATTCTGCCTTTTACAAGTAATAACATTTAAATACTGCTATGAAAATATTTAACTGACTCTTTCACTTTGTCCATTAATATCCACGTGTATAAATTATTTAGCGATAAAAAAATTAATATTGAAAATGTACAGTTATTTATTTCCTACACTACAAAATTTATAAATGCACTACTGTAAAATAAACCAAACAAACTGAAAAAAAATATATATATTGTTATTGATGGCCAAATATTAAAGGACGACCGAATTTTTTATTGCGACCTAATGAATGTAAAATTTAAATTACAATATTAGATTACAAAATAGTAAAATTTATTTAAGCTCAAACAAGGCAGCTTTTCAAAGAAAATATGAGGCACTTTTAAAAAATATCTATCGATAAATATCAAAGTTATGACTTTGATATTACACCGTTTATCTCAATTATAATTTTTTTCTAGCGCTAATTTGCCACATAAATATTCGAGCAGAGACCAGGGCACGTAAACACAGTAATGGAACTGGTATTGGTAAAAAAAAACTCAGCTTACTCTCTATATTTGTTAAAATGCTGTTCATGTTTCGGTTGGATAGCACATAAATTGTGTGCTCACCTTTAAAAACAAATAACATGAGAAATTTTTTATTTTGATAGGAATTATACACTTACACTTATAATAAGTTAATACGCATGAAAAAGTGTAAATGTAATCGCGTTTTTTGTTCACATGTTCATGCATACATTTAAATATACAATGTACATGTTGAACGATATTATGCATACATGAAGTAATTTGCATGTAAAATATACAAATAAAATTACAAAATTGTATTTCATAGTTTCGAAGAATTAATTGTTTTTTTAAAATGAACACTTACCACAAATTTTAATTTCATGGAACAAATTTATATTTAGCTATTAATAATAGAGTAGTAGGCCAAATACATAGAGAACGTAAGTTGCTGGCCTAAATCTGTGGTGTAAAAGCTTTTATATCTTATAGGCAGCTATAAAAAAGATTTGTTGCCCCAACCGAATTTGAGGGCACTTAAATCGTTCAGTTGCTGCAAGTTTGCTTAGGTGACTTGCATCCATAGTGATCAGATTCGAAGATTTATTGTCAAAACATTTTAAAATGACGATTTTTCGAGCTTAGGTCCCAAAAAAAACGATTTTTCAAATTAAAATAATAATAAATATACAAAAATAAATAAATAAATAAATAAATAAATAAATAAATAAAAACAAAAAAAAAGCCAGTTGTGTATTTTTATAAAACATTTTTAGAGATTTGTGTGAAAAATCTATTTTTTAATTTAAAGAAAATTTCAATTTTACCAGAATATAGTTAATTTTTAAAAGAATATTTTTTATACTGACTTGCAATATATAATTTAAATATTAAGTAGAGTATTCAAGAAACCGGCCTTTTAATAAAACCGGTTTCGGTTTTCTTCGAAAAATAGAATTAAAAAAAAACCGGTTTCGGTTTTTGTAGAAAAAACCGGTCAACCGGTTTTTTTCGGTTTTCTAATTTGGATAAAAAGCTTATATAATTTGTTAATTATGTAAAAAAAAACAGAAGTTTAATATATAAAGTAATAAAAATAAAAAAATACATTCTTTGAAATAAAAAAATAATTTTTTTATTGTATTTCATTTCAACATTTCATTCATTGGTTTTAATATTTTTAAATACAACATCTCAAAAATTAATATTATAAAACTATATTCATATCAAATGAATAGAGATCATTAAGTTTGTAAATTGGGTAAAATTAGGTACGTTAGTAATTTGAACGTTTAAAACGTTTGGCATTAAATAAGTTTTTTTAATATTACATTTTAAATATGTAAAAAGAAAATCTATTTTTCACTTCTAAATAATATTTTAGAAATAATATGCAATTTAAATGTTTCATTTTAAGACGATTTTTTTGTTTGCTTTTGATAAAGCTAGAAGTTTAAAATACTCTTTCACTAATAGCAGATGTTGGACAAATAGTCAAGAAACAATTATATAAATTTTCCAACTTTTCAGTTCTTTTGTCGCATTTATCAAGATATATGAAATCATCATATAAGATGAATGATTTTGTTTCGGATTTTGAATACTATTTGTTGTGTTATTTAGATCAGAAATTAAACTATTTGAATTTGGAATATCCAAAGTTAAGTCTTCATCTGAATCTATCAGACTTATAGCTAAATCTTCATAACCAAACAAACGATTATAAGTCTTTGGAAAAAATAAAGAAGACCAAGTAACCCAGTTGGTGATGTAATTAAAAAAACCGGTTAACCGAACAAAAAATACCGGTTTCCGGTTTTCTTCGAATTTACAAAATATTCGAAACCGATCGGTTTTTAAAAATAAAGAAACCGGTTGACCGGTTTCTTTATTTTGAAAAGCGGTCAACTAGATTTTTAAAAGATCGACCGGTTTTCGTTTTTTCCCAGTTCATCGTGATAGGGACAGGGCTTGTCCTAGGAGGGGGTCAATAACCCTATGTGACATGTCACAGGACTTGTCTAAAAGAACATGTCTTGACTTTAAAACCGGTCACGCGATCGGTACTTTAGGAAACGGTCCTATTTTCACCTATCTGCTGATATGTATTTTCGGAACCGGTCATGTTTTCACCTATCACGGGACAGGTCCCAATTCGCAACTGACCCCTTTTTTCCCCAGGGTTCTTTCACAAGTATTTAACTATTTTATTTAGCGTTGCCAAACGGGACAACATATTGGTGTAGTTTAAATAAAAAAGTGCTATTAAATTCAGTAGTAGCAATAAATAAAGCCCTGTTAAATTGATTAAAAATATAACTTTTTAAACTTTTAAATACAATTATTTGATTAAAAAAATTTGGAAAATTTTAAATTAATCATATAAGGTCGGGTCAATAAGTCCGTAACGTTTTGAATTTCCAGCCTCTTAACTGAAAGAGCAACACAGCTCCTGTCAACTGGCATCTGTTAGTTGATCCTGTCAAAATTTGAACAAACTGCGTCTTTCAGTTTGTGCTTCATAGCCATTTATAGCAGACAGATAGATAGAGGATTGTGGAGAAAGTGAAAAATGGCAGTTTCCATTAAAATAATCCATTAACTATAGGCTTTTTATACTGAACAACATTTTTGGTAAAATTAAAAATTTTTGGTAAAAATTAAAAATGGATTAAGAGAAAGCATTAATCACTGGAGATGTTGTTGCTTTGCAAGAACAAACCCGAATTTTAATGCAGTACATTGAAATATTAAAGGCCATTCTGGAAGAAGATGACGATGAAGAAGAATTTTTGGTAGACATAAAAATGAAATTCTTACATGTGCCGCTAATTTTCCTTTGTTGATTGATTTTTTTTTTGTTTCTTTTCTGCAATTTCTAGTGATGGCACAAAGAAAATCGATTTTTTTCTCATTTCTTTAGTGATGACACTTAAAATAACGAAAGACGTAAGATGGAACAAAATGAGAAAGGATCATCTTTTGTAGATGTAGAATTTATGGCCTAAATAATTCTTATGGGAAGATGTTAACATCTTTGCAAATTGATGAAAGATGTAAGATGTAGCTGAGTGGAAAAAGGCTATTAGGCCCCGAATTGCTTCCTCAACCGACCTATTCTCCGGATTTAGTCCCAAAGTGTTATTTATTGTTTCCAAACTTGAACAAAAGGCTCGGCGGAAATAGATTAAACTCCAACGATGAAATCATCTCACAATCAAACCTATTTTGATGACTTCAACAAATCTTATTTTTTGAAAGTGCTAAAAATAATTGAAAATATCCGGTTGTGCATTTTGATTTAATTTTCTACTAAATATTGATCTTTTATGACTTACTGTCAAATTATTAATCATAATTTTAAGTTTTGTATAACATATTTAATAAAGACAAAAAAAAAAAAATATATTCAAAAGTAGCTTTTACAAGAAAATCATTTTCAATTGTCTAATCATTAACTATCAACAGATTTAACATTTATTAGGACAACCACTTAAAATTAACAGCTTAATAAGCTTTGTTATTGGATACTTTAAGAATTAAAGTTCATAAAAAAACTGTAAAAAATAGAGGATAATTGTAAATTGTTTAATTTTGTTGATGTTAGTCTAATTGTGTGTTGTTTACGGATTTGTTAATGTGGTTCCAAAGGCTCAATATAAAATAGACCATCATCACAGAATTAACCCAAGAAGGGCATGGATACTGAAGAGGGTTGTGTAGCGTTAACCGAAAATATTAAGAATTCCATACTGCTGGCTCTGTCGATTTTTTTAAATTTGTTTCTCTAAAATTTACTAATAAAAATGTTCATGTTTCTTGGCAATAAATAAACAATTTATAAAAGAGAATATGATTATATGATCTAAAGTCCTCATAATACCATACATTATAACATTTCTTTAAAGATTTTTGTTTTATTGTCCTTATTTGAATTATTTTCAGCCGCTTAAATATTTTTTCCATGCCCTTAAAATATATAAATATAAGATAAAAAATATAAAATAAAAAACCTGGTTAACCGTTTTTTCACAAAAACCGAAACCGGGTTTAAAAAAAATTAAATAAACCTTAATTCGGAGTTTCGTTGAACTAGTTTAATTGAAAAAAATTACATAAAATAAAAACGTTTTTATGAAGTAAATAAATGTAGTTTTCGAAAGAAAATTTAATTTACAAATGACAACACCAATACTGGTAGATATGGATGGAAAGATATGGTCAACTCCTGCAAAGCCTTTTAATGTGGCTGAAACTTCCGAGTTTGTTTACCAAACTCATCTGGCAGCCCTGCTTGAATTATGTTGTCGACCTGTTAGATCTCGTTAAGTAAAATATTAAATTCAGTCAAAGCTCTGAGATTTATATAAACTTTGTTTGAGATCAGTTAAGTTGCACTAGTTAAAAGTTAACAAAAAAAAAAACTAGTTAAGGGTATCTGTACGAGTATGTGTGTGTGTATGTGTGTGTTTACCATACACTGTGTATGTTAATTTAATTATGTAGTTTTAACACAGAAAATGGCGTTGTTGTTATAAAAAATATATATAAAATGTATTGTACAATTTACTTAGGATGTTATGATGGGTTGTTTTATGTGCATGTTTAGTGAGAGTTGGGTGTGTGTGTGCATGTGTGAATGTGTGTATGAGTATGTGTTTATAACAAACGACTACTTTAGTTACTAAAACAATTTTAGTACAAGTTAAGTTTGTTGTTTTTAAAGGCTGCTACTTACAAGGAAACTATACCAATGAGTTCCCTTCGATGTTAATGATATTGCGATATGTGATATTGCGGTATGAAAGAACAAGACGCGTTTAGTTTTAGCACTCCAATCTCACGTTTAGGGGTTAAGAAGTTAGGTTAAAGATCTATTTTTATGGAGTCATGTCGAAATTTACGAAATTTGAACTTTTTATTCACATCGTTATAGAACCCAAAAGCCAATTAAATTAAATTTGATCTCAAACCAACAACAATTTCTTATAAAAATGTTTACAAAAATATGATAATGGAATATCAAAAAAACTAAATCATGTTTGGTTATGTTTTATATAAAGGTCTTTTAAAAACCTTTATTTGATACCTAATTAATCTATAGTTTTCAAAAACTCTATGCTATAAACGTGAGATACGGCTGCTAAAAAATACCAGTTTCTTATGTATTTCTCTGTTCCATTCGATATTTATTGAAAGGCACCCATCGGAATAGTTTCTGTGTTCATCAATGTGGTTAGTCGTTACGTCAGGCAAGCCGACATTTAGTCTGAAAACCAAACTGTCGGTTTAGTTGGTTGGCTTGAAGGTTGGTTAGCTGGCTGGTTGGTTGGCTTGTTGGGTTGTTGGTTTGTTAGTTGACAAGTATGTAGGTAATGTATTTGATAAGTGTATGTTTACGTTGTAAATTATCCTTCTTTACATTACGTAGAAAAGTTATGTTGCAGTTAGGTACTTATTTTTATGTGTAGGTATTTTATTTTATTTTTTTATTAACATTAATTAGCAACAGCATTAGTTGAGGCATAAAAATATATACTTGCAGTAACTACTTAAATAGTAGGGTGTCCCATTAAAGGAATATTAAAAGCAATAGCACATAAACTATGCATTTTGAACTTTGGTTTATGAAAAACAATTTGATTTTACTTATACGTCCGGTAATCAATTTATTGACAAGCATCATTTGAGTGTTATTACATCAACCCAGTTGCACGGATACTTCTTATCGGGTCACCCTAACATATAGATAGAGACAAAATAAACAAATGTTTATATTTAAGAAAGTTTAGCTAAATATTCAACACTTTAAATTTAACATCTTCTGTAGATATTGAGTTTAGGTTGTATTATCTACACATTGTTTGTTAATTGTTTTGTCCTCCTGGGCGTATGATTAATAACATAACGTATACGTCTCGGTGGCTTGCTTAATACGATATAAAGTTTAGTGTAAAGTAAAAAGTTTTGTTTGTCCCGTTTTACAAAGAGCAACTTTGTCGCGGCGATTCTTGTCAATTCTCTTTTAAAGTTGCCTTTAATTTCACACAGAGAAACTTTTTTCAGCGACTTTCGTCTACATTTGGTTTAAAATGAATGAAAAAAAACAACGAAAAATTAAAAAACAAGACGAAGAATGAAAAAAAAACGTATTGCCGAGAACAAGCAACTGTACCAACCCCCACTCTTCTTTCCCCTCTCTCCCACAAACTCAAGAGTTGCGCGACAAATGTTGCTCTGTGTAAAACGGGACTTTGTTTGTTTTCAAGACATAATGTGAGGTTTTGATATTTCTCCTAAAATTTAAATGACCTTTTATGAATCAACTCAAGTATTAAACAATTAACCCTTTTATGCACAAGGTCGTCAAAAAGCGACATTTACATGTACTACACTCACCAAAAAAAGTCGTAATGGCTAGTGAAAATTTTGCTGTTATAACGGGAAATTTTGCTAATTTGAGCCCAGTGCTATTTTTGCTAATCTTAGCAAATCATGTCTGCTGACGTGTAGTAAAATGAAATTAGTAGAAAAGTTAGTAGCCGCTACTAAAGTTAAGTAAACTTTTTGTAAAGTGAAAATTTATTAAACATTATTAATATTAGTACAACCAAATAAGTATAAAAAATTAGTAAGCGCTACTAAATTTTAGTAAATTGCTGTAAACTCAATAAATTGTAAAATATAGCAAAATTTTATTTTATAAAAAAAATATGATTAAAATGCCCAAATTAACTCAATTATTTTTATTATTGTTACACTTTAAAGCTGCTCATTTCTTTTGAAATTGCCTCACGAATTCGAATATTTAAATTTTTATATTTTTTTTATTTTATTTATTTTTTTTTTAATTATTTTAGACAAAATTAAAAAAAAATTCAAAGGCTTAAAAAATAGTAAAAACATAAACAAATTTATCATTTTCTTTTAATTTGCCAATTTTAGTTTAAAAAAATATTTTTCCTAAATTTTTGAATTTTAATGTCAAATTTTATTTGTTTTAAGAGCTGATTTTTAGAACTAAAAAAGTTTTTACTGATATTTTAAGTGGATGCCCTATTTTTGGACATGAGTCGGTTGTGAAAAGTATTTTCACTTTCGATTCCATTTTCTAACCTATATAGGATTTAAAGGCAATTTAAGTTTGTAAGTAGAAGTTTTAATTATTAGAAATAAAATTTTCTTCAATATCCACATTTTTAAAATTAGTATTTTTTTTTGCTAATTTTAGCAAATTGGTTTTCAAAAATTCTTGTAAAGGGTCCTCAAAATAAGTTTACTCATATGATTGCTAAACACAACAAATTCACTCGATGATCAAAAATCTAATCTATCCGCCCCTTTTAACTACTAGAACATTCGATTTTGTTCTGGGACCATTAAATGAACTAATTTTTGAATGAACTTATTTTTTACAAATCGAGGGTTTCTGCAGCAACATCGTATCATAAAAACTAGTTCGTTTCAGGAGAAAAAAAAAACTTTTTATAATAGTCTTGTGACTTTTGTTTATAACTTTTTTTAATTTAAAAAGTAATGAATTTTTAATAAAAATAAAACAAATTGTTAAAAAAATGTCAAAAGTTTTACAAAAACTTTTTTTTTATCTCCTGAAAAGTAATCGTTTCTTAGATACCAGGATCCTGCAGTAAACCTTTGAAAGGCTTTAGAATTTCAAATCAAAATTTATTGACATTCCAAAAAGATAATTGCATAATTCACAACCGGTATTGTATTTTGTATAGCGTTGAAATACGCTATACAAATATTTTATTGTGAACAGTCAGTTGTATTTTTATGTTGTAAAACGTCAAATAGTAAAGAAGAAGAATAAAAATATTTATAAATAAAAGCTTAAAATCTAGGTGGGTTAATTAATACTTTTATATTGGTTTGGTATTGATATATGTGCAATTTGTTTCAATATATAATATAAAATGTTATTTAATTTGACACTGGACCATAACTGGTTAATATAAAGTTAAAATTAATTTTAACTTTATATTATTCCATAAGCCTTTATATAATACATATTTTTTAAAATCGATTAGTAAACACGAAATATACACTCAAAATTAAAATAAAAAATTCCACAAATTTAAAGCTAAAAAGAAAAACATTTTGTTTTACTCACTGTATAAGCGGAACAGAATTAGTTTGGTTGCGCAAATTTGTCATAAAGCTACCAGGTTCCCAAGAGGTTAAAAATATTAAATCTTAAATTTATCCGACATTTAAAAAAATGTACATATATTCAAAGACAAGCAGTTTTACAATTAATAAAAACAATTTTATTAATAATTATTTTAGTTTTCTTCGATCTTCTCTATTCATATAATATTCCTTATTGAGCCAAAGATCCTTTATTTATAAAAATTTAATTATAAATCTTTATTTATCCCAATATTTCGTCACCACATTGGGTGACTTCTTCAGGGGAAATTGTCTTTTTTTATAATTAATAAATTAAAATTATAAACTGAAAACTTATATATAACAATTTTTTTAAAAAAGGCTTTAAATCAAAAAATAATTTTTTTTGTCAATATTAAAAAATAAAAATATCACAGAAAACAAAAATAACAATATTTGAAAAATTAAAATATTACATGAACAAAAATATTTTATATACATTTCATTTAACATAATAATATTTATCCTAGTTTTTATTAACTAAATGTCTGTAATTTTGTGCAATATTTGCTATGTCTGTTTTATAATTAATTCGTTGTGTAGATGGTACCTTCATAATTTGTAACATTTCTAACATATATCTACGTCTGTAATTATTTTCCGTGTTTAAAATTGACGTCCTATCAAAATCAGGATAATGATTAAAATTCGTGCAATGTAATGATAATGCTGCTTTCTGTGTAGAAGTAGTGTTCCTGTATTTTTGATCAGATCCGAGTATACCAATTGATATAGCTTTGGATATTATCGAAGAAAAGTGGGATGTTATAAAGGATTATACAGGAATTGAAAAGAACCTTTTTATACGTATTCTAAAATTTTGTATAATAGACAACAGATATTTTAAATATGATAATAAAATATATTTACAACAACAAGGACTTCCAATGGGATCTCCAGCTTCACCAATTACAGCTGATATTGTAATGGAAAAATTATTAGATTCTTGTATAAAAAAATTAAATGTGAAACCAAAAATCATCACAAAATATGTTGATGATTTATTTTGCATTATTTCGAATGATTCAATTAGTGATATTTTATCAACTTTTAACTCATTTCATGACAATATAAAATTTACCATTGAGAAAGAATGTAATTCTAAAATTGCTTATTTAGATACATTGATAATAAGAAAGAGTGAGAGTTTATTAATAGATTGGTATCAGAAACCAACAGCTTCTGGAAGAGTTATCAACTATATTTCTAAACACCCGAAAAGAATCATACTTAATACGGCTAAGAATTTGATTGAAAGGATAATTAAAGATACAAAATTTCATAAAACTAATATAGAAAAGATTAAAAATATTTTGTTAAATAATAATTATTCAATTTAATTAATCTGTAGATTGATAAGACAATGTAAAAAACAGAATAATTTAGTTACGAGAACGGTTATTGAACCTAAAATTTATAAATCTCTAACATATGTTCCTCTTATATCTGAAAGATTAGAAAAATCGAAAATTTATGATAATTAGAAATATATACCTAGTGGCACATAGAACATATTACACATTAGGTAGATTATTTAGCAAAACGAAAGATAAAATAGATAAATCTGAAAAGTCCAATTTAGTTTATAAAATACCTTGTAGTGGAAATGATAATAAGAATTGTAGTAATGTATATTTAGGTACAACAAAGAATAAATTAAAAACAAGAATTGCAGGACACAGATCTGATCACAGGAACACTACTTCTACACAGAAAACAGCATTATCATTACATTGCACGAGTTTTAATCATTATCCTGATTTTGATAGGACGTCAATTTTAAACACGGAAAATAATTACAGACGTAGATATATGTTAGAAATGTTACAAATTATGAAGGTACCATCTACACAACGAATTAATTATAAAACAGACATAGCAAATATTGCACAAAATTACAGACATTTAGTTAATAAAAACTAGGATAAATATTATTATGTTAAATGACATGTAAATAAAATATTTTTGTTCATGTAATATTTTAATTTTTCAAATATTGTTATTTTTGTTTTCTGTGATATTTTTATTTTTTAATATTGACAAAAAAAATTATTTTTGATTTACCTCCTTTTTTAAAAAAAATTGTTATATATAAGTTTTCATTTTATAATTTTAATTTATTAATTATAAAAAAAGACAATTTCCCCTGAAGAAGTCACCCAATGTGGTGTCAAAATATTGGGATAAATAAAGATTTAAAATTAAATTTTTATAAATAAAGGATCTTTGGCTCAATAAGGAATATTATACAATTTTATTAATTTTGACCAAAAAAAGTTGTCTGCGAGACCATAGTGCAGTACATTAAATTATTAAAAATCTCTATATTTAAAAAAATAATAAATTTCTTTGTCATACACATTTAACAGAATGCATTAAAGTCTCCACAAATGTTACAAACAAATTTAATTTAATTAATTTTTTGTTAAAAAAAAATGCCCAAAACCAAATTTCACACACATAAAACACATGCATGTTCTAACCCAGCAAAAACTTTCATTACCCAAAAAGTGGTTATATACACGTAGAAATACAAATTCATTTCATTTTCATTTCCTTAACTTCTATCCTTTTAAATTCAAAAGATGCACTCCCTAATAACGTTGTTTTTTGTTAATAATTCTAACTATTCTACGATGCCGCAGAGAATTTCGAGGATCTTCAAGAAAAAAAAAAAAAATAGTCTCATAAATGTTCTTTCCAAAATGTGATATTTAAAAATCAAAAAGAAAATTGTAATATCATAAAATGAGTATAATGCAGTTTTTTTTCTGGCAGAAATATGGGCTTTTTTGCCCTTAAATTTCATATTATGTGTTCTTTCTAAACACTGTGAACGAGTAACATGTTCTTTTCTAAAAATGTTGCCCTTTTTTGTACCAACTGACTCTACAACTTTATTTGGAAAAAATAAAAATGTGTCAGTGATTTTGTTTTAAAAATTTAGTATTTCGTGTTTTTCAAATTTAATATATTTATTTTTGAAAAAAAATTAATTGAAATAACAATTGCAGTTTATGAACAGGTACTTTCCCTGCGGGAAAAAAGGGGTCAGTTGGGAATTGGGACCTGTCCTCTGATAGGTGAAAATTGGAACGGTTCCGCAAATACATATCACAAGATAGGTTAAAAGAAGACCGTTTCCTAAAGTACCTACCATGTGATCGGTTTAAAAGTCATCACATGTTCTTTTCCGCTGGTTCTATGATATGTTCTTTGGGGTTAGTTGTAGACCAGTCCTGTGATATGTCACAGACGTCAGTTGACCCTCTCCTAGGACAAGCCCATATTAAAGTGACCAGACCTTTTTAGATAATAAACCGGTCCCGTGACCAGTCCCTATCACAATGAACTGGTCACGTGACGTGTCATGGGATAGGTTATTTTCCACAAACTTGCGTACGTACAGCACTTGTGATGGGTGCTTCATTTCGGCCAAAACTTCTTTTCTACAAACGCAGCAATGTGGCCAACACAGCACTCACTTTCTCCAATTATGGCACAAAACTTGAAGAATTAAAAACTCCGTATGCAGTTTTATGATCTCTAGTTATCCTGTATATAAACATTTTTAGGTCCAGAAAAAAAAATTTTTTTTAAATCATTGCTAGAATTAGTTATTTTTGGTAGACGAATTAATTTTTTAAGCAGACAAAATCAAACACGGAAGTAAAAAAGTGCTAAAATATAAAATTTTTAAAACCGGTTATAGTAACCAAATTTCGAAAGTTGTATAAAATTCTAACAGTTTATTTATATCGTGCCGATTTCAGTTTTCATCGATTTTAGTTATATTTGGTACGCTGAAGACGAGTATGAAAAAATTTTGGAAGGCAGTTGAAATAGTTTCAAAATAAGATTTTTAGAAAAAATCTACAGAAATCGTTTGCGCCAATTTTAAAAATTTATATCGTTTTCAGCGTATCAAAATTAGCTAAAAATTATATATTATACGATATAAATTAACGCGAAAACTTTAGTCATAAAACTTTAATCGAAAATACCTTAATAAATGCCATTTGTGCTCCATTAGTAACAAATTTATATCATTTTCAAAACACTGATATCTGTATTTTTGGCGGAAAAACAGACATTTTCAATGCAAACATTTCGTGGTACACCACTTTTCACTTTTGTAAGTTAAAATAACAGAAAATGTAATTTACAAGAAATGACATTTCATTTAAAAACTGGTCTACTTAATTTTCATTTAAATTAAATGCCTTTTGTTATTTATTTTTAAATGTCAATTAAACAACTGACACATCCGTAAGAAACAAATGATATAATCAGTTAAAATAAATGTCAAAAATTTACCTACCAATTTCTTGAAAAATAAATGATTTTATCATTTATTTGAAATTGTTTCCCTTTTTGTATTTTTTGTTTTTGTTTGCTACCCTGTAGGAAATATCGACAGTGAAACTGTACTTATTCACTATTGACTTTGTCGCCAGTACTATTGTCTAATTATGCCCCAGCCAACGCTTTCTGCTGTAGACATTTAACATGTGCGTGTCATTGCGAATATACACAACTATTGACTAGGTGTAGACATTGGAACTAGAGAGTCACTGAAACATTTAAGTAATTCTAGTCTACACTTTTGGAACTTCTCACTAGATTTTCACACTCGGAAGGAAAAAAGTTTAAACAGGTGCATTTATTTTGTTAAATTAAATATTTCATTATTAAATTTTTTTTTTTATAAATTTCATTAAATTAAAAAAAAATGTTCGTGCAAATTTAATTTTGAAGCAGACAAATCTTCAAAAGACTACACAAAATCATCCACAGGCTCCGTAAAATCTTCACCAGGCTTTAGAAAATCTCTAGAGTTGTAACTTTCACTAAAAATTGTTTTTATTTTTATTTTTGACGCTTTGTTGACATGTCACCAAAAAATCACCCAAAATAGTCGACAAAAGTGGTGACTTGTAGACACTTAACCCCAGGCTTCCTACAGGGTATAGACACTTTTTGAGTGAATGTGTTTGTGTATGTATGTGTGTTTATGAAGTTCATCTAATTTGAATTGAAATAATTTTGTATATATACAACCAATTAAAATAAAAAACAAATTGAAATTTTTTTTGAAACGACAACAAACAAAATTTAAATTTGTAAATTTGTAACTGTTAGGGATACAAATTTCCGTTCGTGGGTAAATTTTTATTAAATTCAAACAAATGAAAAAATAAAATAAACTGAACTGAAAAAAATCAGTAAATGATTGTAAATTATTTCGAACAAATGTATAGTAAAGTTAAAATAGATATTTCTTTGAAAAACAAATGTATGTTCCGTTATTTTTATAGGGAACGAAAAACTTTTTTTTTAAGCTACAAACAATAAACTACATAATATTCTGAGTGTACCTTCATTATGTCAGCGACAGCAAGTTCGCTACAACCAACGGTTGGCCGCTGTTATCAATCAGAACAATCCTTTCAAGATTGTTAATCCCACGTTATGAAAACGCATAAATGAACGTTGCCGAGACTTTGCCAGAAGCAGAGGTTCGAAGAAATCATTTCCTAATTGCTTTTTTTAATCTGATTTAATATTTTGGCAAGAAATTCCCTCTAACCAAACTCAAGGAATTGAATAAATTCCATTTTTTTCATTCGTTTTATATTGCAGGTATTAAAAAAAAAATTTATTATTTTGTAATTTCTTAATAAAATGTAAGAACTAATTCGCAAAGGATTTCATTCAAATGTTGTTAGCTTAACTTGTAGATAAAGACTTGAATTCTTGTTGAATTCATTCAAATTTCGCCTAATATCCTGAATAAATAAGCCTTTCTCCTTTCTCTTAGAAGTTAACTTTTTTCTCTTAATTCTCTAAGAAATAAACTTTTTCGCTTAATTTATTAATTTTAATTCTTTGAGTTCATTCACAGGAATTAACTCCTATTTTTGTTACTGATTTCATTCCTTGTATTAAAAAAATTGAGTTACATTTTAGAGAATTTATTTGAAAAAGGAAATAATTCTTCGAAGCTCTGGCCAGAACTGTGCCGATCGTGTTTCTCTGCCTGGGTACTTTCAAAAATTCTTTTAATAAAAATAGTTTTGACACCGAATTAAATGCATTAGACTATAATGGTACTGCTAATGGGAATCCATTACCAAGATTTTGCTGGGAATTATAAAGATTATAATTCTCTAAAATTTAGCTTAACAAAAAAAATCAACAGCTGTTACCAAACAAAATATGTTGAACCCAAAAAAAAAAAAATAGTACAAAACCCTCTGTTTTTAATAAATTCCAAGTAATTTTTTGCCCGTATAATTTATGTACACATGTATGTGTGTGGCTTTCATCTTTTTGCTAAACCATTTTCCAAATTTAATCTATTTCATTTTATTTATTCATAATCACACAAAAATAGGAATTTGAAGACTTTTAATATCATGTTTATACATTTATAAATATTATGTCTGTATTTTGTTTAAAAAAAAAATGTATTAATTTATTATAAACATATTTATTTGCTTGACCCAGGATTTCGTTTGACCAGAAAAACTTTGAAAATTTCCTTTAATAAATAAGTTCAAACAAAGATTTGACAAAGTAAATGCCAAAAAGAAAACTTTGTTGATTTGTTTGTAAAATTCCTTTAAAACTATTTTGTTTTTGGGAAAATTTGTTTATAGAGTGTTTTATTCCCTCCCCCCTTAGCCAAAGTTATTTGATGACAGAATGTGATTAAATTACTTTGCATGAGTATTAGTATGACATAAATTAATATCTAACAATGAATGAAAGGTTTTGAAATAACTTGAAATGAATTTCCAACAATCAAGTCAAAATTCAAGGCGAAGCAATAATTAACTTGAGTTTATTAGAGTTCTTGTGGAAATTTGACAAATATTTTAAAAATAATTCTTTAGACTTAAGTCAACTTAAGTTGATTCTAGTTCTAACTTAATTTCTTCTATGCATACAAGAAGGACACATAGTTTTCCGTAAGTAGTTTTTTATGTTTAATTTTTATTAAATTTTAATTATAAACATAAACCTTTTGGCATTTAACTTAAAAATCAATCAATATTATTTTCTTGATGAAATTAACACCAAAAAAAAGGAAAGTTTTGCAAAACTTCAACAAGGAAAAGTAATTTGTTCAGCTGTGGGCATTCAATTTAAAAGTAATTTATCTTTTCTGCAGCATATTGACAAAAACAACAATAAAAAAAGAAATAAAAGAATGGAAAATTCTTATATAATATTTGTTTCTTTTAGCTATTCTTCAATGACTCAAGGCTTTAAAAATTACAAAAAAAAAAAAACTTTATAAAATACGAATTCTAAAATTGGAATTTCTTGTAAAAATAAAACTTTTCACTTTTATGCAATGAAAAATATAAATTACATATTGAATAAATTCGTTGTTTCTCTTACAGTCATTATGCAATTATATAACAGCTTTTTAACAGGATTATTAAACTTATTTTAAAACAAAACTGTTATACAACTGGCATAATTAATTTTATAAATCACTTGTATGACACTTTAAGAATGAGCTTCAAGGGACCGGACAAATTAGTTCATTTTATTCATAAAATATTTAAAATTTCTGAAATGAAAATTTAAAAATTTTCAAATCAAGTTTTTCACTAAATTAAATAAATAATTTTGCTTTAGAATTGAAGAGAAATTCTGTGTATTCTGTTTTAAAATTTATCAAAATAATGCAAATTTATAACAAAAATTGTTAATTTTGGTGAAATTCATATCAAAAATGGAAAATAACATAAAATTTTGTTTTAAGAAATTAAATTAAATTAATTTTTTTTTTTTACGTTAGACTAACACTCAGGGGATGTCCCCTACTAATGCAGTGCATTGTGTTAGAATTAGGAAAATATGTTATGAGAGGGAGGAAAGAGGGAGTAGTGTTTGTGGATATTTGCCTTGAGCTTCTCTATATTGTAAGTGACAGGGAAGGCCAATTAATTGCCAAAATGGAGGAACCTTCAAATCAGTTTGTATTAAACCGGAATTGTCTTATTCGAGTTCGTCCTATACAAGTTTTTCTGTATAAGTTTGAAATCTTTTCTTTAGAAAGAAAAGCAACACTCAAGAAATTCTTTCTTCTTCGGAAAGTTAATAGAGGTGATTTAAAAGGTGGTGAAATATGAAGGGCTTCAACTGTGCAAAATGATAAATTTTATAACAGTTATTGCTCGCCATTTAATGGAGAGATAGCGAAATTTTTGTAAGCGTTTTAGTTTATATCTTATATTATTTTAATTCGGTGCTGTATGTAGCAGGGACTGAAAACTCATACATATTATTTTTTCTAAACTGTTGATGCTGGCGCTGGTGACCGATCCCGCAACCTTCTGTGACCAAGGAAAAGCATCTGCAGCATCGATATCAGTGGTCAAAAAGTGGTTTACTGACTTTCGTTGTAATCGCACAATAACAAATGACGCTGAACGTTCTGAACGGCCAATTGAGGTCAATACACCCGAAAATGTCGAAAAATCCACGAGATGGTGTTGGCCGATTGAAGAGTAAAAGTGCGTGAGATTGTTGATGCCATAGGCATTGCATATGGCAGTGTGGTTTCGACTTTAAATGATCAGTTGAATTTAATAAGCTGTGGCGCGTTTGCTCTCAATTGACCATAAACGTAATCGTGTAACAATTTTAAAGGATTGTTTGGAGTTGTTTAACCGCAATTCGAATAAGTTTTTGCGGCGTTTTGTAACTGTGGATGAAACATGGATCCATTACAACACTCCGGAGGCCAAGCAGTAATCTAAACAATGGTCAATAAGGTGATGGCAACAGGTTTTTGGGATGCACGCGGGATAATCCACATCGATTACCTCTAAATGGAAAAAACAATAAACGGTGAATAGTATGCCAGCTTATTGGACCGATATAAGGAGGATTTAAAAAAACATGGGGTCGGCCAAGAAAAAATTTCTTTTTCATCAAGATAATGCACTGGTGCACATGTGTGTAGTCTCAATGGCAAAATTCCATGAGTTGGGCTACAAATTGGTACCTCATCTGCCATATTCTCCGGATTTAGCCACCAGTGACTATTTCCTATTTCCAAACCTAAAGAAATGGCTCGTTGGAAAGAGATTTAGCTCCAACGATGAAATTATTGATCAAAAAAATGCCTATTTAATGGACCTCGAAAAAGCCTATTTTTGGAAGGGATACAAAAATTGGAGAAACTTTGGACTAAGTGTATTGAGCTAAAAGGAGATTATGTTGAAAAATATTTTTTTTTTGCAAAAAAACTGTGTTTCATTCAAAAAGTCACGGACTTATTGATACGCTCTCGTATCACCTACTTTAGTTTAAAATTTGAAAACTTTCAAACCAGGGCAGCAGGTAATTTTAGTAAATTTTTTGTTAAATATTGACACAGTAATGTTTACAAACATTCAAAAGAATAAAAGAATTTTGTTCTGCATTTACGACTCAAGTTTATGCTACATTATATTTGTTTGGAAATTTTTACGATTTTATTAATATTCTTTTGTTGTACGACATTGCAAAAAGACTAGCAAAAAAATTATATTTGGGCATGCCGGCTATGTGATACCCTACACCATAATTTGGGTAAACTTTCGGGAAAGGTCGTGCTCCTTTTTTATAGACTGTATTTCTAAAATTTCAGTCCATTCCAAAACAAAGCTTAAGTCACTTAAGTCACTTAAAGCAGTTGTAGTTGGGCCTTTTATAAAAGAAAATACTAGTAAGGTGGGTCCGATTTTCGTTAAATTTGAAAGCATTGAATTACGGTCCAATATAACATTCATAACCCAAATTTCAACCAAAGCCCATAGTTATAGCCATATAGACCGCCCTTGCACACTCTATTTATCAGTCAAGACGGTCACAGTTTTGAGTAGGGTTTATTCAAATCACTATGTTTTTCTTTACACCATCAGTTCCACATATAGATGACGCTCTTTTTATTGTAAAACCATTGCCAATATCTCGGTAACTAAACGAGATTGACAACAATTCGTTAATCAGTTTCGTTAATTATTCCTTAAAAACCATCTACAAAAAAAAAAAAAAAAACAAAAAGAGTTAACATGTCCGTTCTCGCCGGCGCATCGTTAATATACGCTTTCGAATGTATATTAAAATCATCACCAAATTCACAATTAAAAATCTGATATTTGTAGAAGAATATTCTTTCAAATTTATTATATGCTTCAATAAATTTCATAATTGAAATTAAAATTGCATCTTAAAATTGTTAGGAGATTTGTCTCACACATAATATATGTACTTAAGAAAGTCATCTAAATATTTATAACTTGATAGTTTTCATATCGGAAATATGCACCAAGATTCTTTCATGGTTACAGTCACAGAGACAAAACTTATACAACACATTTCAATTCCAATGTAAGAAAAGTCCCTGTTGATTTAAATCGTTGTGGTTTTACACTTACGTTTAATGTAATTGTATCTCTAGAGATATTTTCACAAATTTCACTTGCGTAGGATTTAGCAAAAACAAGAAGGATACGAAGGAAAACTATGCAATAAAGGATATGTGGTTAACTGCAGTGGTTGAACACTTGGTTAGTATTTTAGTTTTCGTTATAACTTTAGTTTTTGTTGTTGCTCTTGTTATAGTTATAGATGCAACCACAATTTAAATGTTTGTTGTAATAGCAGCATATCAATAATCCAAATTATTATAACAAGAATAAATGAATGAGAATAGACAAATGGCAGGCAGCCAGGCAAATAGACAAACATACCTGACAAACACCATTACAAATAAGATTTTATTTCATTCTTTTTATTATTTGCAGTAACAGCAAAAAAAAAACTTTTTTTTTAGTTTTGAGGGTCCCTGCAGGCAGAGAAAAAAACATGGTTGCAATATGATCACACCTACTATATTATGCTTGCTGCATTCGGGTATGGATGTCACAATCAAGTTATTGGTTTCTAAATAGATTCTTACCATCAATATGGTCGCTGCCAATCAATATTATAGTAAATATTTTATTATTTCATGATTTCCACTTTCTATTTTATAACATGATTGGTTGTAACTATGTAAAAAATATCAACTAACACATGACATTTACAGACATACTACTGGGGCGTTTATTTAAGAAAATATCTATATATATATAAATATATATATAACATTAAAATTTACACTAATCTATTCATTGTCAAAAAGATTCTATATTCTAAATTTTAAATTTGTAATTCTTTTCAATTAAAACAATAATAATTAAAAAAAATATATAAATGGTTAATTCATTTCTTGTGGAACAAGTACTCAGAATATTAATAAAATAATTGTTTATAAGAAAAAATCTGTAGAACCCAAGAGCTGTTTTGTACGATACTAGATTTTTGGACATTTTTCTGATGGAAACATTTTTTTATTTTCAGATTCTGCAAGCCGTTTCATATATTCTTAAAAAACTTAGGTTCTAAAAAATTCTTAGATTTTGAGGACTTTTCATCATGAAAAATACTTATTATAAGAACTTTTTCTAACAGAAATATTCTTATATTCTAAGGACTTTTTCTAAAAGATTAATTCTGAGACTATCTAAAAAAAATTTAAAAATGTCCTTAGAATCTAAGAATTATTCTATTATATTCTATTTGAAGTATTTTTCTTTAAAAAAAGTCCATAGAATCAAAAAAGTTTTCTTGAAAAAGTTCTTAATATCAAATCTTTTTTTTAGGAAAAACATTTCATAAAGAAATATTCTTAAATTTAAAGAACTTTTTCAGAGCTTCGAATCATAATGTAACTGTAGGGACCATATTATGGTACGATTAGAGTTGGCACAATCATAATCTCAAAAATTAATAAAGCTCCTCGAATGTGATTCTCTGTGTGTGTGTGCGTGGCATCTAAATTAATTATAATTTTATAACAAATTTACAAAAAAAAAAAATTCTATAAATTTATTTAAAAAATTTTTAAAATTTTATTTGGTCAGTTCGCACACACCCTAAAGATATAATTAATGCAGAGTCATATCACATTATTTCATCGAGTACAAAATTTAAATTTCTGTCAAGATATTATGAACAAATTCAACAACTGTAAACGCATTACTGGCTCGATAAAAAAAACAAAATTGTTAAACCGGGACGCAAGAGAGTTGTCTCCCAACAAAATTTTGGTAATGGGTGCGATATTCTCATGCGATACCTTGTAATGATAGCTCGTTACCTTTTCAATTATTTGCAAGCATAAAGTAATAAGTTACTCTTTATTGATTACGTAATATATGATTTATAAATGTAAAGTAATAATTGAAATATTTTTGAAAATCTATTTTTAGATACATTACTTTGTGTTTTTTGGTAAGCAAAAGGGTAATGTATGTTTGTTTTGACAACACTAGCGAAAAACGAAGCGAAACAATTCATTTAAGTTTAAAGCAATCAAATACTATATGAGTCGATAGCTCAGTGAATAGAGTTCTTTTGGCTGGTAACCAGAGATTCCCGGTTCGATTCCCATCATGACCACATTATGTAAAATTTATAAGTGAAGAAAGGTTACACATTACATTACACATTATTTGGTAATGTGTGGTATTGTTGGGCTATTAAGATGACACAACTTAACAATGTAATTCGTTTAGAAATATAGTATTGTTGTAAAACATATTTTTTTAATTTTATTTATTATTAAAACTAATTTAAAAATTAGTTTTTTATGTATTCTGGCCTGATAAACACGAAAATTGCAACAAAAATATTTTTAAAGTTTTTTTAACAGTTCAATAGACTAAAATATTAAAAAGAATTAAATTTGCCAAACTTGAGGTAATTTCTAAATAGTTTTAATTTGGGCAAAAAAAGTATGTATGAATATTTTCGTAAATAATTTTGGAGAATATATTCCAAAGAGTGTTTCGTGTTGAAACTTTCTGTCTTATGAGCAAAATATATATTTTTCTTTTTGTAAAATAAAGTTTAAAACTTAAAAGACAAATGTGTATAGTTTCTTTTGACACTCACAGTACGTATGATTTTTTTAATGTGTGAAATTTTATAATCAAAAAGTTTTAACAACAAAACCACACACACAATTTTAAGATTATTTAATAAAGTTTAAAGATATATAATTTTAGATTTATGTTAAAAAGGATAAATAAAAATTTAATGAGAACCAATATACTTGGGCTGCATATTTAACTTGGATTTATTTTATGTGTTCAAGCAACATGTATTTTAAACATTTAAATAGGATTTTTCTGCCATTAAAATTGAATCACGTGTTAAATGTTTTCACTTTTACACAATGGAAGAAAACAACAAAACAACAACAACAACTCCTATTTGTTATCGACACTTTTATTTTTTATGCAAATCAGCAGATTTTTTTGTTCGCTGGTGGTTAATTGTAAACAATTTTTTTTAAGGCATGTAATTAAAATTAATTATTTAATACATTACAAACTAACCACAGGCAATTTTCGGTTCAGTTAATATAATCAGTGTAATTTGTCTCGTTATATATATATTTGTTGTTGTTTTTTTTTTGTTGCTTTGTTGTGGAAATAAATTGAAATTGCTAGAATAATATTGTTTAAATGCTACCAAAATGGGTTTTTAGAAGAGAATTTAAAGGGTATAAAGTTTTTAAGATTTTTAAAATCTACACTCAAAATATTATGTAGTTTATTAAAAAATAAAGGAACATACATTTGTTTTTCAAGGAAATATCTATTTTAACTTTTTTATACATTTGTCCGAAATGATTGACTATCATTTACCGATTTTTTTTCAGTTTCATTTCTTTTTTCCACTTGTTTGAAATTTAACGAAAATTTAACCACAAAACTGAAATTTGTTGTTTATTTGTGTCCGTAACAGTTATTACAAATTTAAATTTTGTTTGCTGTCTGTTTCAAAAAAAATATATTAAAAAAATTCAAAATTTAATTTTTATATTAATTGGTTACTTATATACAAAATTATTTCAGTTCAAATAACAAGAACATCATAAATACACATACATACACAAACACATTCACACAAAAAGTGTCTATAGCTATGCATACATACATTTTGTAGATTAAAAAAAATACAAAAACAGAAACAATTTAAAATAAATGATAAAAACATTTATTTTTTAAGGAGTTGGTAGGTAAATTTTAAACATTTATTTTAACTGATTAATCATTTGTTGCTTACGGATGTTTCAGTTGTTTAAACAATATTTAAAAATAAATAACAAAAGGCATTTGGTGAAATATCATTTCTTGTAAATGGAATTTTCTGTTATTTTAACTTACAAACTATTTCAAGTGTAGTTATTTTTTTTTTTAATTTTAAAGTATTTATCACTCTATATGTATATTTTAAAACCCTAAAACTAAAGTTTAGAGAAATGACATGGTTTATGCTAAGAAAAGCATGATTTATGCAGCCTCATATGAAGAGAAAGCATTCCGCCTTTCTCATGTCATGACTTTAAACCGGTCACGTGGTAGGTACTTTAGGAACTGGTCCTCTTTTCACCTGTCTTGCGATATTATTTTCGGAACTGGTCCAGTATTCACCTATCACGGGCAGTTCCCAATTCCCAACTGATCCCTTTTTTCCTGCAGGGTCATAACTGAGATTTTGCTGGGCAGATTAAAATTATTGGATCAATGTATATTTGCAAACAGAATCTTGAAGAATTTCTCCATTAATTCCATTCTAGTTGAACTAAAAAAAATTTCTACAAAAGATTTCTTTCTATATGTTTTTTATGAGACATTAAAATGTAAAATTGGAAAATTTCATTTGAGAATAAAATATAATCAAAAAAAGACTAAATCCGAATATACCGAATCTTAGGGTACACAGAAAAAAAATCAATAAAATTTTAAGTACAGGGTGTCCGCCGGGAAGGTATACTACTTTGTTTGTTTTTAATTTTTGATTAAATGAAAGAGAATGGATCTTATATTGATAATGTTTTATTTAATGTCGGTCATTAAGTATGGAATATCAGATAAATGTCCGCCTCACAAATGCGAGCCCTTTTGAGCACATTTTTCATTACATTCTCACACATTTCACGCGGTATTTCATTAATTTCATCACGAATATTTTGTTTGAGCTGCTCAAGCGTTTCTGGTTTGTTTGCATAAACATTCAGATATCCCCACAAAAAGAAGTCCGGAGCAGTCAAATCAGGCGAACGTGGAGGCCAATCACATCACCATTTCTTGAAATAACTTGTTGTGGAAAGAGGTCTCGCAGTAATTCCATTGTAATCCTGGCTGTATGCGAGGTGGCAAAGTCTTGTTGATACTACATGTTAATCAAGCCCAAATCATGCAGTTGTGGCGGTAAAAAGTTTTCAATCATATCACGATACCGCTCTCCATTCACAGTTACCGTTACGCAGTTTTCATTTTCAAAGAAGTAAGGTCCAATGATTCCTCCTGACCAAATTGTACACCAGACTGTCACTTTTAATGGATGCAAAGGTGAACAATTTGAGGGCTTTCCATTGCCCAGAACCGACTATTCTGTTTATTTACATATCCATTCAAATGAAAATGTGACTCTTTACTTATTATGAATTTTTCATGAAAATCGGTGTTGTCATGGGCGAGCTGTTTTAACAATTAAAACACGTTGGTTTATCGAATATTTTTCCATAATAAATTTGCCACGTGTATACTTTACGACTGCCAAATATGAGCTGTCAAGACTAATGTTTACCAAAATGGCGGCAAAACAAAGTAGTATACCTTCCCGGCGGACACCCTGTAGCTAAAAATATTTCCCATGTGAAAATGTTCATATATGCTCATATACATATCGTCATATTCAGTGTCATGTATGAGCATATATGGTTTCATGTATGAACATATATGTAACCATATGTGGGCAAATATATTTAAAGAAAAAGTTCATATATGGTAATATATGATACCATATTTTATAATATATGATAATACATTGCAAATATTAGTCCATAAATTGATTCGTATATGCCATATATGTTCATATATGAATACATATATTATTATATAGGTAATATGGTTTTCTTTTCAGATATGACCATATATGAAGGAAAAATTTTTTAAACCCTTGTTCTATCGAATTAAAATCCAGTTAGAATTCTCAAGCGAAAACTGGTGTGGACATAAGACACGTATCCAAAAATAAAACTTTGACGATTTTAAAGAAAATTGAAAAATGACTGTCATTGAAATATATAAATATTCAAAAAAGAAGCCATTTTGGCAAGCCAGGTCAGTCTCCGAAATCCCAAAGTCGAAAGCCCAAAGCGGTGAAATATGAATGTTTAAATGTCAAAGAAAAAAATATCCATTGTTGGTGTGTATACTCAACAATCAACTTAGTACTTTTAACACCATTTTTATACCCTCCACCATATATGGTGAGGGTATATATCAGTTTGTCATTCCGTTTGTAATATGTCGAAATATAGGTTTAAGATCCCATAAAGTATATATATTCGTGATCCTTATGCAATTTTAAGTCGATTTAGCGATGTCCGTCTGTCTGTCTGTTGAAATGGCGATCACGAAGCGAAGACGCAAGCGGGGTTGCCTATTTTTACCCAGATTGTTAAACATCCTCCCGAGCAGTTTGGTATTTAAAATGAGCAAAATCGGTCAAGCGGTTCAAAAGTTATGAGTGAAAATGTGAAGATACCTCTAAATTTCCCATACCAATTGGTACAATTCTTCTGTATCTATTTTTTTTTCTGTTAAGTAAGTAAAAATGTTAAAGTCGCTAACAGAGCAGACCTCTGTAAATAACATTACTAAAACTAAATTACAAAAGTTATGTTACATAAATCAAAGACATTAATTTGTTAAAGAAAGAACATTAGTTGAAACTATTTCCCAATAGGTGGCGCATCTGAAAAAAAATTCTCCCTATAAGGCATATTCTGCTACAACATACAACAGGGTATTATTGATTTTCTATTTCGTTCATAACATAAAAGAATGTTCGCCAAAAGCTATGCAAAATATATGTTTTATGTGTATATTATGCTTTAATTTTCTAAATCAATATTCATTTAGATGTTTAAGAGCACAATATCGCACTTTATTCATCTGTATTTTTTTATAAAAGAAAAAATTAACATAAATATACATTTGTCAATCCCTCAAATCTCAAAAATACATTAGGCATATTTAGCTGCAGAGCTAGTTCCCATTAGCCGGAACGAAATCGAGTATTTGACAAAAACTATGCTTTAAAATGTGTTTTTTGTGCAGTCCATGTTTAAAAAAACTAGTGAAAATGTAAAGGTGCCTCTAAATTGCCCATACAAATTTAGTACAATTTCATAGTAGCGACTGGTACATAACATATTTTCTCATATTTTTTCACCAGTCGCTTAGCAGTTAATATTTTGTATTCACCTCAAACATTTTTCCACCACTAGAATTGTTTTTCACCACAAAAAATTTTTTCACCTTAAAAATTTTTTTTTTCACCTCTAATTTTTTTTCCACCAAAAAGTTCTTTTCACATCTAAATAAAAAAGGTTTTCACCTCAAAAAATTTTTTCACCTACATAATTTTACTTCTAAAGTTGTTTTATATTATTTGTATCAAAAACAGAAGAGAACACCTTTTTAGGATATTGGTGGAGGGTATTCAAAGATTCGGCACAGCCGAATTTAGCCCTTTTTTACTTGTTTTTATTTTTTTAGTTTTCTTTGGAATATAGCCAACAAAGAGGATTAGGTACAAGTGCACCTTCGATATAAAAGAGACCTAAGGCAAAAAATTGGCGAGCTTAAACGGCTCTAAAAATGGTACGATCGCTAAATTAAACTGTTTTTGTTAATTGATATTAATTTTTTAATATTTTTATAAATTTTCTTAATAAATTCAGGTTTCGATCTCAGTATTTAAAACAATACATTCAATTTACTTTAAAATCGTTTTAAACTAAATGAATTAACGTGATTTATGTAATATTTTGTTTTTATTTTTTTATTTATGTAAATAAATAAGATATTCTTCGAATATTCCAAACTTGTTCGTTAAAAATTCCTAAATTTCTTCAAAACGTATGAATTCATCAGCAAAATGTAAATGTAAATATAATTATAATATTTACATTAAGTATTAATTAAAAAAAATTAATATTTTTTTTGAAAAACCAATAAGGATGTACGGGCGGACATATAGGAAAATAATCATATACGACCATATATGAACATTCCATGTACCCTCAAATTACGGATCCGAGCATATATGGAATAATGCATGAGCCCATATATGTTGCCATATATTATCATATATGAAATTTTTCAACTAGGATCTTAAAATTCAAATTCGATTTATAACAATTTTTTGTTTGAATTGTTTGTAAATTGTTATTTTTTATATAAAAATTCTTTGAAAATAAAGATTTAAGTTACAAAAATATAACAAAAAGTTTTTTGTATTTACAAATTCCATTGTTGGTGCCTTTTTAAATCACTTTTTATTTGTATTTACAAAAATATTTTATGAAAGATGTTTAATATTAAAAACAGAATTTTGTAAATTTTGTCTGTGTAGTAAAAATGTTCTTAAATACAGACAGTATATAAATTGATTGAAATTCTATCGGAACCACCATAATTTTGTAATTATTCAATAATTTTATTAAACGAGAATACTCTTAAAATCTTCATCAGAATAGTTACATTTTTTTATGAACAAATAATTTACAAAAGTTTTAATTTAAAAAGTTTTAATTTTGGGCCGAAGAATCGTCAACTCGTCATTTTTTAAAAATTTTTATTGCAAATCGTTAAAATTACGATAAATCTTCAAATCAGGCAGCCATGCTTTCAGCCACATTTTATATATTTTTGCTCAAAAAATTCTTTTAGTTTTCTTCGATCTTCTTGATTTGTGTATTATTTGAAATTGAGCTTAAGCTCTTTTATTTATAAAAATTTTATTTATAAAAATTAATTATAAATATTTATAAATTATTCAGTTTAATTTCTTCGACCTTTTTAATATAAATTCCTGGAATTTATAAATATTTATTTATCCCAATATTTCGTCACCACATTGGGTGACTTTTTCAGGGGAAATTAAAAAAAATTGTTATTGTTAGTTTTCAACTTATAAGAAAATTTTTAGGTTTTAAATTTATAATTTTCATTCATTAATTCTAAAAAACAATTTTGCCTGAAGAAGTCACCCAATGTGGTGACGAAATATTGGGATAAATAAATATTTATAATTAATTTTTATAAATAAAAGATCTTAAGCTCAATTTAAAATAATATATTTTTGCTCAGTAACTGTAGTTATATTTTCAAAACTCTTTTTTATTTTATTTCAAGATTTTTTAAATTTTTTAATTCAAAAAATACTCTTTTTGACGATCTTTGTTGCGATTGTGATACTCAACAATGATACGTGGTACCTTGTTGAAATTCTCATTTATCATCCCTAGTGAACCAATGCTTTTACTTTTTATTTTTATTAAATGATTCTTCAGGCTCCAGTTTAAATAATTATTTATAAAATTACCACAAGAGGTAAAATATATTAGTAAATAAGATATAACTAAATTGTATGCGACTTTCAAGTTTAACAGGTGAAAAAAAAAAAAAAAATAATTTTTGCACTTGTTATATGTGCATACAAAAACATTTTATTCTTTTGAAGACTAGTAAGCACTAATAGACACCGTGGCGTATGAGCGTTAAATAAAAATAAATTAATGTATTACGTATACGTATTAACTTATGCTTACTACAATATTAATAAACAGGGAAACCGCAAATATGGAATATCATGTTTTTTCCTGTGCGTCGTATGGACCCATGGCTAAACTATTTATCCGATTCAGAACAATTTAAGAATTCTGGCATCGATTTGTTAGTGCATATTTTATCCTTAAGAACATACTTTTGCATATTTCAGCATTAAGGGCAATATTTTGAGGTCAAAGCATATTTTTAGGGCATATTTGTGTCTTTTAGGGCATATTTTGACTTCTTTTATACATAATTTTTTTTTATATATTAATAAACGATAGACTAATATTTGTTAGCGCTCCCCCTTCCAACCCCCCCACTTGCTGAGGAATATGGGTTAGTAACAGAAAGAATTAAAAATATTGACATGGTACCAGAATGCTATACCAAAAAAGATATTAAGAACAAACTTGAACATATTGTAAGAAAAAACGATGGTCTGCAAGTAATAAAAATAATAAGCAAACAGCTGACTGGATCTTCAATAAAATCAGTTTAGGCATATGATGTCAAAGAAGTACGAGCTTTTAAATTCGCCCCCATTACATCAGTTGATGTTGAAAGAACTTTTTCAATGTACGAAAATATCCTTAGATGTAACAGATAACGTTTTTTATTTGAAAATTTAAGTAAAAATTTTGTAGTTAATTGCAGCAAACAACCTTTATTAAAAATCGTATTTTTTTTATAAAAAAAAACGTCCAATAATTTAAAACCTGGTATGATGTAATTTTTCAAACATTTTCCTGTTCTTTTAGTCTACTTATTGTTTTCATCAAAAAGAAGAAACCGCTTAAAAAAAAGATTTATTAGAAAAAATAAAAACGCGAAAATCAGACACGAAAGAGTCCGGAAGAGACATCTAAGCAAATCATTTTTTTTTTTACTAAATGTAGAATTGACTGAAATATGGAAAAATTTACAGTTTTTCGTAATACCTTTTTAAAACTCAAGTTCCTTTATTCCTTTATTTCTTCGTTTTAGTTGTTTTGTTTATCTTATTTTTTTAATACGCAAATTTTTTGTGTATATTAAATTAAATTGTTTTTGAATAAAAAATATTTTTTTGTTTAAAAAAATATATAAAATTTTCTTTAATTTTAGAGCAAGGGTGTCCAAGGCCTATACTCTTTATGCTCATTTGTTTTTGTAAATGCTCTTAGCTTTAGGCTGTTTGTTTTAATACACATAGAGAACTCTCAGCAATAGCAATACGAAATACACAAACAACTTTGCCTTATTAGTTTTTTTGTCGTTCTTCACTGTATACACGCAAGTGCAAAGCAACAACACTTTCGTATGCTTTGACGACAGCTACCCAACATACCTAACGACTTGAGAAAAATATTATTATAAGCTTACAAACACAAAGCCTTAAGCTTGAAAAAGACTTTAGAATATATTGAAAAAGGCTTTCGTTACAATTGTAGAAAAATCAAAACGGAACCCTCGTGAAAATATTATGTGTGTATGATTACTATAAGCTTATTCTTGCAATTGTAGAATAAGCTTACAAAAATAATATATTGATAATAGTTGAAAAAGAGAAATCATAATTATTTTCTTTAATTTAATTTATTTTTTATTTTAATTTTAAAAATAAATAATAATAACTAATTTAAATATTAAAAATAATAATTGATTTTAAATAGAAATAAAAATAATTAAATTTAATATGCAATTGCACCTTCACTATATAAAATTAACAACTAAATGTACACGCAAAACACGTTTAACAAATTTAAAGAAAAAGTAATGGCACTTGTTGTACGTATTATAAGCGTAGAACAAAGACAACAAGACTAGAATGTATTGAAAATATTTCTATTTCAATCGTCATATTGCGTTGTTTATAATCCTACTTTAGAAAAAGGTTATGTATAATAATGTTTTCTCAAGCATTGTTAAATACTGCTTGTGAATTCACATTTTATAAACATTATAATAAGCGAAATTAAGAAAAGCTTAAACACACTATTAATATAAGCTTATTCTCAAGTTGTATTGCAGTTTGAATGCTATATGGTATATTGGGTATCTCATGAATGTAGATTTTGTTTTTGTTTAACGTATGATGTGAAATATTTTTTTTTCTTTTTTCTTTGTATGTATTGGGTTTTACAATAAAAAATATTGAATAAAAATTAGTTATTCTTTAAATGTATTGGTGTTTGCTCTTCCATATGGAACTCTTGGGCACCCCTGTTTTTAGAGCTTATTTTTAAAATTTTAAGTGCATACTTTATGCGCATAAAACACTTTCTTTAGAGTATATTTACGGTAAACCATCATTTATATATTTTATATAATAAATCATAATTTTATATGTATATGTATTCCTAAAACTTTTTTTAATAATTTTTAATTTATATTCATTCATATTAATCATAATTTAGTATTCATAATTGAAATTATTTTAGGGTCGCCATCAATACTCATTACTTCTGACATTACTTTCTTCCGTTTTTATATATATACTTTATGTTTTATGACCAAATAACAATCAATTTAGTCACGGTCATTTAAACATAAATTTGTTTTAATAGGTATTTTGACAAATTCGTAATGACAAAATAAATAAAAATTTTGCTGAAAATCAAATTGCAATTTTGTCATAATAATTATGAAATTTTCTTTCATTTTCGTTTAGGTTTTTTTTTTGCAAAATAAAACTTTTTTTCTGGGGCGGTAATAGAAAGAAAATATAGGCTAAGGTTGTATGTATATGTTGCAACAAACATTGTTATTGTTTTCTAAATAAAAAATAAAAAAGTTGTGCTATGGTGCCTTGACGAACTGATGATGTTTAACCTTAAAAAGTTAAACAAAAATAAAAAAAAAAAACAATTTTCTAGAGTAAATTTGATTAACAGCTTAATTTAGAAAACAATGATGCAATTAAATTGAATATTTTGAAATACAAGAATTGCTAATGAATTCAATTGTCTCGCAACTCTATTGAGTTTTAAACAAAGTATGTGGTCACAGCCATTGAGTGATGTGATTTTATGGAAACCATTCATTTGATTAAACTGTAAAATTAGGTTTAAATTTATTATATATATTTCTTCAACTACAACTATGCATATGAAAGTCCTGTTCTTTTAAGGGTTAATGGTTGTGAAGCTGATGGTGACGATGACAATTGTTAGATAGATGTTGGAGGGTAGAATAATGATGACGATGTATAAACATCCATCTATACATACATTTATATTCTTTTGACAAATGACAATTATAATTTGCAAATTGCTTTTTTCTGTTCTAAATATTGTTCATACTTTTATGTTTTTTCTTTTTTTTTGTGTTCCTATTCTCATAGTTGTTTTAAATGTTTTACTAACATTGCAATTAGTAAAAGGAAATTAAAGAGAGAATGAAATGTTTTGATTCATGATAAAAAAAAAAGACAAAATTATAATTTTAACAAGTGTGATATTTTCTTTCTTTAGTTTGGCCAAAATGAACATGATGTTTCAAGTTAATGTTCGCCTTAAAAACTAAATATAATTTTAAATATATTTACCATAGATCTAAGAAAACTTTATATTATTCCTTAAACAATCATAAGAAGATAAATTAAATTTTATTTCAAATATAATTAAAGCTGTAAATGTTATCATTTGCTTACTGATGTTAATCCTTATAATAAAATATTTAATATTTACTCGCTTTTTATAAACTGAAAATAATCATAATTAATCATTATGTTGCATAATTATATTTAATATGAAAAGCGAGAGATCATGAGGATGATTCTGTTTTATATAAACATATTTCAAGCGGAATCAACAAAATTTAATTAGCATAAAATATGCGTAATTTTTTGGTGGGTTTGACAATAGTACCGTTAACAATTTTAAATTTAAAATATGCATAATCAATATTTGAAGGACGTCTGGTTATTGTAAAATTTGGTGTGTGAGTGTTTATGCTTTTATGATAATTATTATGTCAATTTCAATGTAAAGGAACATTAATTGAATATTTTAATACAAAACGAAAAACAACAGCTTCAAAGTATTTGTTTTGTAGAATTACAAAATAAATAATGAATTTAATTATTGTAATTGAAATAATACTTAAAGCTAAATAATAAACTGGATTCAAGGTTACCCCAATCGTGTACACAGTGGAGGAACTTTTTAAAACAAAGAGTTTGGCAAAAAAAACGCTATTGACATTTAAAAAATACATACATACAATGCATAGTGGGACAAAATCATAAAATTTTAATTATGAAATTTCACACAGTGATTTTTACTTTAAGTTTTAAAAGGCATGCAAAAATGTTGGAAGCCTGCCAGACAGACAGGTATAGTTTTTGTTCTTTTAAACATCAGGACTAACTCACCTGTGGGAAACGGACCTATCACAGGATACATCACGAAACTGGTCGATTAAGGCAAAGACAAGTTCTCAAATTTTTTTAGTTTCTTTAACATTAACTTGGAGGGGATGAATTGCGCTTTGTGACATGCCACAGGACAGACTCAGAAGAACCTGATTTAAACAATCACAATATATTTTTCGTTACCGACTGTAGTTTATTTAAAAAGTAATAAGTAAAGTTTGTTTTTAAATCAATAATCAATTGAATTCATAGAAATATATTTTTTAAATATTTGAATCAGTAATTCAAAGAACAAACTATAAAAATTTACAGACATTCAGTAGGAGTTGATATTCCTTTTTGTTTTTTTTACCAAAATAGTTTGTATATTTACAAAATTATTTCAATAAAAATAACAAGAAAATATTCAAATATACATACACACATAGAAAATAAAAATATATACATCTGTGTGTATTGTGTTGTATTTTGTAATTACATACAAATAAAAATACTTTTAATTTAAAAAACAAACCACAAAAGTAGTTTTTACTAACTTTTGGCAGTTAAAAAATGATGGTTATTTTAAACAACTTTCTATTGTTCTTACTACTTTTGTCGATTATTAATCAATAATGGAAAATAAACAACAAAATGAGCTGAATATAATGAATAATCAGTAGTCCTCTTTTTGACAGAATTTTCGATTAATTTAAAATGTATTTTTTGGTGTTTTTAACGAAATAATATTGTGAGTGAGCAAAAAGAAAACATTCACAAAGAGCACATCTGGGGTTGTGTCTTAAAATAGATTTTCACTAAATTAATTAAAAAAGTTAGATTTTGAAAAAATCCACTGGGCGTCAATAGGGCTCGATCACATAACGTTCTGCTAAGGCGTATAAACTATTGTTTTTGTTTTCTGTTCAAATAAATACAAAATAAAGAAAAAACAAAACAAAGATAACAATATAACAAAAACAAAAAAAAACTAAATGCGAAGAACTCTAAAATACTAAAAAATACTTTGCCGAAGTTTAGTGAAATGCACTCAGTTGACCCATCACACGATAGGTCCATTAAGATCAATTGACTCATTCTTCTCGGTAGGACAACTAAAAACTAAGCAACACAATGTAAATTGAAATAAGAAATTGTTTTGAAATTTAGAAAATATATTGAAAATGTAGAAAACACAATAAAAAGTCAACCAAAATTTAGAAAATTTCATTAAAAATCAGATAAAATATTTTAATTTTAAAGAAAAAAAAAATAAATAAATTAAAAATTTAAATCATATGAAATTCCAATTATAATAAAAACGCTTAACAATTACAAATACCAAAAAAAAAGGGTTAATTTAAAATATTTATTTAATTTTGGATATGATTTTAAGTCAAACAAGAAACAACTCGAATCACAACTTAAAATATCAAAACTAATTTCAAAATAAATTACTAAATTTGTATTTGAGTAAATTAATTTCGGACAAATTAAAAGAGCTGACGTTTTCTTAAGCCAGTCACGGGACAGGTTACAGGGTAGAGACTTTCAAATCGCTTCTATTTCATTAGCAACTGGGTAGGTGATATTTTCAACCGAATCCTGTTTTCACATGTCACGTAGCAGGTCAGAGCATAGGTCCTTTCAGGCCTATATGTGCTCGAACATCAACTGACCCATTTTTCCACAGGGTCATTCTTGAATATTTTTTACATAATTCTGACACGCTGTACACATATGCTGAAAAAAAATTAGAATCGGTCGGGCAGTTTTCCAGATTTTTGGATATTTACGAGCATACGGTGGGGGGGGGGGGGGGTGTTCTGGAAAAATCCACGTAAAATTATTCATTTTGCTATAAAATTACATCGCAATAAATATTGAAAAGTTAAAAATTCAATTGCTTTAAATATTGCTTGTATTGTGCTTTATTTTAAGTGATTTTTTTTACAGTCAAAATCAAATTCATACAAATAAAAAAAAATTGTTTTATGCCTTTCAGTTATTGTCAATATTTTAAAATAATATTAAAACATTTGCTCAAATTTAAAATTTTCCTGTGAATATTTTTATAAAATCTGAATTTCTTCCATGGATTTTAAAGAAAGGTAAGTCACATTTATTTAGAGCTAAACTCTGTCCTTACATTATATTTTTCATGATTTCAGGCAGATTCTACGAATCTTTCCGCTTCAAAATAAAAAAGTATTAGTGGAAATCCATCGGATGTCAAGATTAAATATACAAAACTAATATTTATTAAATGTATAAGGGCGGTTCAATAAGTCGGTGACTTTTCCAACATTCCTCGTAGTAATATGCAATTCAAAACTGCTTCCATCAAGTACCACCTGTTAATAGACTACTGTCAAATTTTGAGCAAGTTCCGTCATTTACTTTGCGTTTAACTGCAGGATTTTTTGAGGTCCATGAAATAGGCATTTGTTTGATCAATAATTTCATCGTTGGAGCTAAATCACTTTTCACCGAGCCATTTCTTTAGGTTTGCAAATAGGAAATAGTCACTGGGGGCTAAATACAGAGAATAAGGCGAATGAGGGGGCAATTTGTAGTCTACTTCATGGATTTTTGCCATGGAAACTAAGCTGTCACACGATTCCGTTGGTGGTCGATTGTGAGCAAACGTGGCAGCTATCTTGCGGAAAGCTTTCTCATACCACTGAGCCATGTAGGATGCCTATGTCTTCCACAATCTATCGCACATTCAATCTCCGATCGGCCAACACCATATCGTGAATTTTTTCAATTGTTTTAGGTGTAGAGACCTCAACTGGGCGTCCAGAACGTTCGGCATCTTCCATGCTTTTACGGCCACAACGAAAGTCAGTAAACCACTTTTTTACCATTAAAATGGATAATGAAGAGTCTCCATAGTATTTATCAAGCTTTTCCTTGGTTTGATTGACGGTTTTTTTTGCCAAAAATAATGTTAAATGAGCATTCGAAATTCAATTTTTTCCATTTTTAAAAAAATCCACGAGGTTGTATGATTTGAACAGCTGTTAAATGCAAAGTAAATGACGGAACTTGCTCAAAATTTGACAGTAGTCTATTAACAGGTGGTACTTGATGGGAGCAGTGTTTCATTTCATATAACTACGAGGGAATTTCGAAAAGTCACGGACTTATTGATCCGCCCTCGTATGTATGTTAATAAATTGTACCAAAACTAATCATTACTGTGTTTTTATGGCTTTGTTTAAACTTGAATTTATGGATTGAAAACAAGTGTAATTATGATGTTTGAACTTGAATTGAACTGTGATTCAAAGCATGAATTAAAATATATTCTCTCGGCAATGTTCGACTTGAATTCAAGTGTCCGTTTTGCTAGAATATGCTATTTAATTAAAGTGTAATTAAAGTATAAATCAAGGCTTGAAATTGAAAAATATGACTTGAATAACACTCGATTTTAGCTTTAATTCGAGCAAAAATGCTTATTGGGATGTTGTTGTTGAAGTTGTTTTCCAGAACACCACCGATTGTTTAATGTTTTTTACTACTTTTGCCTCAATACCGTAGGTTTAAAAGCGGTTTATGGTTTTAGAATTTAAGAAGTAAAGCTAACATTTGAATCTCATATAGTTACTAGCAAAACTCATGCATTATTTTGCAATGAAAGCTCGTTATCTTCTGCATTATTTTACAAAATAAATTAATGAGTTAACGATCATTAATTAGGTGTTGCATGATTTATAAACATAAATAAAGATATAAATATATTGGTGAAAATATATTGTTAGATACATTATTTTATGTTTCGACAAAACCACAAACCGTAACAATTCATTTACTTTTAAACCAGTCAAATATTATTTGAGTCGATATCTCAGTGGGTAGATGTCTCTGCTGGCAATCAGAGATCCAGAGTTCGATTCTTAGCATGGCCACGTTATAATATTTAAAAAAATATTTGTGTTTATTATACCACTTGCAAAGTAATTAGTCTATACAGAGTTTTAAGGCCTGTAAAATACATGGAACCCTATCGGTTTATATTACTTTACACATTGTTTACTAATGTATGGATTTGCTGGGTAATTTAAAGTTCAATATCCTTAAAGCCGAAAATCTCAAAAACTGCGTGACCGACTTAAAGATGTTTACAATATTTGTGTTCACAGGGTCAAAGATATGAAAATAGTTGTATTGCCAAAAAAAAGTATCAATAAATTGTTCCCAAATCCAAAATTGATACAGTTTTGTATTAAGGCCGAACTATTTACAAGGTTATTAATCTCTTACTGAATGGCACTTTGTATATTCAACAACACTTAAGGATATAGAATGAACTCTAATCATTAGCATAAAAATAAGCAACGAAAACAATACGAAATCCCTAAACAAAAAAATACTCACAACAGGAGATGCTACAAAAAAAGAAATCCAAATTGTACACTGGAATAAAAAAAGTTAGTAGAAAATTTAGTAAAATATTTCATAACACCACTTTGTAGTTTCTGTACTAATTTTCGTAAAAAATAATTCTTTTCACTAATTACAAATAACAAAATTTGTTTACTACTTGTTTTTATTGTCTTTTTTTTTGGAAACTGAGAGCAAAGTTCTTTTTTTTAAAAAAAAACTCAAAGGATATTAAAAAATAATTTGAATTATAATTATTTAGTAAAAAATATTGGTTGATTTTTGCAAATGTATGTCCATTACTTAAATTTTACAAAATTTTGGTATCAGTTACTAAGTTTGTTTTACTAAAAATAAGCGACACGTTTTGCTAAAATTTGTTTATTTTTAACAATTGCAGATTTTTTTGTAACTTCTACAGACTTTTTTATTTGGGTGTAATAGAAATGGAAACACAAGACCAAAGACACAAAAAAAGCATCAAATAATAACATAAATTTTTGCCATTTTGTTTGGAATATTTTGTTGTTGGTGTTGTTGTTGTTGGTCGCATTCAAAGTAATACTTAATATAGTATGCTTAGTCAGCGGAAGTGAAATCTTTAGTGACGGTCAACAGCTCGTGCCTTGGGTTCTGCATTTGTTTGTATTCAACTCTAAATAATATTGATGGCCATCAGCCATTGTTTGTTTTTATTTTCATAAATTTGTCTTATGCCAGGATGTGAAAATTAAGGGTGTTCACTTTAAGTTGCCAAAGTGGATTTGAGATTTAAATAAAAAGTAGTATTAGGAGAAGGGAGTTATTCAAATCAATTAAAAAAAAGATCGAAGATTTGTAAATTATACTAATGAATTTTAAAAAGCCAACTAAAATTTAAAATTATCAAACATAATTTAATAAAGTTTAAAAACATTGTAAGTAAAATAAAAAAATTAAACAAAGAATACAATTTTGTTTAAAATTGATAAACTCAAAATTTGTATGCAAACAACAAATTTATCAAAAAGTTGACACAAGTTTATTGCAGGCGACAAAGTTCAGCCAGGAATGTCCTTATTGTTTGTTTTAATTTTTCCTTTTTCCAATGTGTTATATTTGATAACTTCAGGTTAAAAAATGTTATATTGTCATCAAAAATAAAAAAATACAAACAACGACAACTTTTTGTAAAATGAAAAATTACTGTGTATACTAAAACAACCATGGTAAATGTAAAAATAACAAAATAAAAAAAATAACTTCAAACTCCCTAAACAATGAGCTGAAGTAAAAGTCATGCTGATATCAATTTTAATTTTCTTCTTTTCTGCTTATTTTTCATTCTAGCGTATACTTTAAAAATGATGCATGCCTCTCCGGTTTTCTTTTTTGTTTTTGTTTTTGCTTGGCTGTAGTTTAGATTACAGACCACCAACAGATGTTTTTTTTATTTCAAAGAAAAATATTGATGACATAAAGTCATTTTTAAAGGACCATAAGTTGCGCAATTTATTATAAATGCAAAGTTTTTTTTGGTGTTTATATTTGTCTAAAAGTAAACAATAAAATGTAAAAGTAAAGTCTTTAAAGAAATTTATACAAAGGACATGTCCGCACATAACCAGGTTTAAATGAATGATTTTGTACAGTAATGTTTATGTGTAAGTATTAAAGAATCTAATGTTTAGATAATTAAAGATGATTAGGGTTGCTGACAGAGTTATTAAATGGAAAAGATGCACCTGCCTCCCATATATCAAAAAAAAAAGTTGCATAAATGATTGAATCATAACAAAAGTTCGTATAAACCGTATATAAAAGAAAAAAAAATAAATGTTTTGTGCTTAAAGTATCTTAAATTGAAAAATTAAAAATAAAGAAATAAAAGTGCCCACCGAATTTTGTTTGCGACAACCAATAAATTCGGTTAGCACAACCAAATTCAAATGTTATTAGTGAATATTTTATATGATGCAATTCAGATGTATTAACCAAAGTTTGTGGTGGAAACCGATAAGCAGTTGCACCAGCCCATTTTAGCCGGAGTATCCGAAACTGTAAAAATATTTCTTTGTGTGTATATAAAAGCTATGTATCTTGGGTGAGACAAATACTTTCACACGATGTTGTTTTCCTATATCTACGAGGGCGAATCAATAAGTCCGTGACTTTTCGAACTTCCCCCGTAGTTATATGAAATGCAACAAGTACCACCTTTTAATAGACTACTGTCAAATTTTGAGTAAGTTCCGTCATTAACTTTGCGTTTAACTTTTCCTTTGCGTCATTTACTTTGCGTTTAACAGATGTTCAAAACATACAACCTCGTGGATTTTTTTAAAAATGGAAAAAAATGAGTTTCGAGTGCTCATTAAACATTATTTTTTGCGAAAAAAACCGTCAATCAAACCAAGGAAAAACTTGATAAATACTATGGGGACTCTGCATCATCGATTTCAATGGTAAAAAAGTGGTTTACTGACTTTCGTTGTGGCCTTACAAGCACGGAACGTTCTGGACGCCCAGTTGAGGTCTCTACACCCAAAACAATTGAAAAAATTCACGATATGGTGTTCTCAAATCGGAGATTGATATGGTGTTCTCAAATCGGAGATTCTCCGGATTTAGCCCCCAGTGACTATTTCCTATTTCTAAACCTAAAGAAATAGCTCGGTGGAAAGAGATTTAGCTCCAAAGATAATGCCTATTTTATGGACCTCGAAAAATCCTGCTGTTAAACGCAAAGTAAATGACAGAACATGCTCAAAATTTGTCAGTAGTCTATTAACAGGTGGTACTTGATGGGAGCAGTGTTGAATTTCATATAACTACAAGGAAAGTTCGAAAAGTCACGGACTTATTGATGCGCCCTCGTATAAAATGAAATGACATAATTTACTTAAATTTTATTTTTAAATATTTATTTGAAAAAAACTTAAAATTTTTTCCATGGAAGATTATATCGAACAATGGGCGCCGCAATTCTTGAAGATCATTTGGACTCTTTTTTCCGCATTTTCCAATGTTCTGGAGATAACATCGGACTCTTTCCGAAAATTCTTTTTAAGAACTTCCATAGTCTGTGACTGGAGCGGTTAAATCGGGAGATCCTACTGGTCAGTGCAAATCGCCAAAACATGACATTAGGTAACCTGGAAAGGAGTCCTTCGAAATGTCGACTGCCGTTCTGTTGGAACCACATGTGGTTCTGTATATACTGGCTCTTTGTTAATGATACGTAGATTTTCAGTGCCCCAAATTTATAAATTTAGTTTGTATACGTATCCATTCAGATGAAAATGAAAATCCTCGTGGCTCTTGATAAATTTATAATTATTATTTGGAATACAAAGAAAATTAGTTTGTAGTCATATCTGCAAAATTTAACACAAGGCATAGACGACTATGCATCATATATCACTTTTCTAGATTAAAATAAACCATACTGAATTCTGGAAACAAAGCTGAAATTAGAATAAATATTTATGTTTTATGTAGTTATAATACTGTTCTTTATTATACTGTTCTTTATTATACTCAGATTATGAACACGGCTATCATTCATATATCCCAAAATATAATATTAACCCAATAAACATTTTTGCTGGAATTAAAGCCAAAATCAAGTGTTCTTCAAGTCATGTTTTCCAATTTCAAGCCTTGATTTGTACTTAAATTACACTTTAATTCAATAACATATTCCAGCAAAGCGGACACTTGAATTGAAGTCGAACATTGCAAAGAGAATATACTTTAATTCATGCTTTGAATCACAGTTCAATTCAAGTTCAAACAACATTGTTTGCAAGCCCTAATTTCAAGCTTAAACAAAACCATAAAAACACGGAAATGATTGGTTTTGTTAAAATTTATTAACTCATTTTAACAAACATACATCTTTATAATTTTGGTTTTGTATATTAAATCCTGATTTTTGTTTTTTTTATATTTTTTTTACTAATCCTTCTTTTATTCAGAAGTGCAGAAATTCGTAAAATCTTTCTGAAATAAGAAAAAAGATAATGTAAGGACAGTGTTTAGCTCCAAATAAATGTAACTTCACTTTCCGCAAAATCCATGGAAGAAATTCAGATTTTATAAAAATATTCACAGAAAAATTTTAAACTTGAGCAATTGTTTTAATATTATTTTAAAATATTGACAATAACTGAAAGGCATAAACAAGTTTTTTTATTTGTATGAATTTGATTTTGACAATATTTAAAGTACTTGAATTTTTAACTTTTCAATGTTTATTAGGAATATTAAGGCAGACCGGTATAAGTAAACTTCAAGTACAATTATTTTCTTTGTTTAGTTGAAAACGTCTCAAGTAAATGAAAATATATGTTTTTATTTAAAACTTTCAAGGAAAAATAGTTGTTTACTTAAATTTGTTCAAGTTAATAACGTAATATTTTTAAACATAAAAATATCAATTAAAAAAAACTAATTTAAAACTGTTAAACTCATATTGAAGTTTTGTTGTTGTTGTTGTATATATAGATTTTTATAATTTTCTATTTGAGTTACTGAAGAGTTAATATGAAAGTCAATGTAATTTACATTTTAAATACACTCAGAATGTGAGTAGGTTAATTTAAATGCAATTGCAAATGAAAAATTGTATTCCATGACCTCATTTAAAATTAACTAGCACTGCAGTTTTTTTTAACCGTTCGTGTTGGGAGAAGAAACAGCTTCGCTAATAATTTCCACAGGATTTTGAATAAAGAAGACAATTCACTTCAATACAAAATACAATTTATTTCTATCAACATTTCTTATATTAAAATTCCTAAAAATACACATTAAAATTATCGAAATTCACAAAAGTTTTTTGGTATGGAAATCACTAGAAAATTTATTTCTATAAAATATTTAATTTTTAAAAATAATTAAAATATCCCCAAGATTAGTGAAAGTCACCACGTCGAGCCAAACCAATTACCAATTTTATAATAATGAAAATAAATTTTATATTAACAAATCATTAAAAAAAACAAGTAAAAAGGCTTAAATTCGGCTGTTTACGATACAAATAATGTAAAAAACTTTTAAAGTAAAATTATGGTGGTAAACAAATTTTTGGAGGTGAATATAAAAAAAAACACTTAAAATAGTTTGAAAGTTAAAATAACAGAAAATGTCATTTACAAGAAATCATATTTCATTTAAAAACTGATTTACATAATTTTCATTTAAACCAAATGGCTTTTGTTATTTATTTTTCAAATATTGTTTAAACAACTGGGACATCTGTAAGAAACAAATGAATAATCAGTAAAAATGAATGTTTAAGTTTTACCTACCAATTCCCTAAAAAAAAAAATAATTTTATCATTTATTTAAAACTGTTTCGATTTTTGTACTTTTTGTTAATTTTTTAATCTATAATATGTATGTATGCATGGCTATAGACACTTTTTGCGTGAAAGTGTTTTTGTATGTATGTGTGTTTATAAAGTACTTCTAATTTGAATCGAAAAAATCTTCTATAAATATAAAAAATTGTTACAAGTGTGTTGTGACTTTATAACTCACGAATGGTCAAACCGAATTCGATTAAATTTTTAGGGTTTGTTCGTATGGTCGTGTAGATGGTTTATCAGTCAACGCGGTTGTGAGTTATGACTTTTCATGTCAACATGTGATTGTGTCCATATAAAAAAAACAACAAGTAATCGTAGGCGCCCATGAGCGTGTGCGGTATGTATACTGTGTGCTGACTTCAAACACGCGGTAAATACACGTTGTAGCACATACACGCATACATATTGACAGCTGTCAGTGAGTGATCATTTTAAGGTTCTTTTTCATCGAACTCGCGGATCGAGAAAAAAATGAACCAATGAATTTGTTTCAATGTTAATATTCATGCGTAGCGAAGCACGCATTTTTTAAATATTTTTTTGAAACTGACAGCAAACAAAATTTAAATTTGAAACAACTGTAACGGACAAAAATAAACCACGTTTTGTGGGTAAATTTTTATTAAATTTCAAGCAAAAATAAATAAAATAAATAATATAAAATAAATATTTCTTTGAAAAGTAAATGTATGTTCCTTTATTTTTAAATGGAACGGAAAACTTTTTTTTATTAAACTACAACTACATAATATTCTGAGTGTATTATTCAATCCTAAGCGACTGGTGAAATACAATAGAAAATATTTTACTTCATAATCGCTACTATGAAATTGTACTAAAATACACCAATTTTAGCGGTAGCTTTAAATTTTCACCCATAACTTTTAAACCGCTGAACAGATTTTTTAATTTTCAATAAAAAAAAAACTTCACCGAGAGGATGTTTATTAATATAGATAAAAATGGGGTCTAAGACCTACATATATATTCGTATAAGCTTTAAATAATTGCAATATCAGTTAATTTTAAATTCAATCGTGATGTACACTTTTTTTCAATTGCAACTACAGTTAATTCTTACCAACATAATTCTTTCAGTGCGGTGGTTTTCATTTTCTTATCTTATTTAATTTTGTGTTAATTTGCCATCTAAATATAATTCAACAGAAATTCAAGTATGATTTTAATGACCTTTTTGATACTGTCACACGCAGTGAGATGAGGATGAGATCATTACCTTTGACAGTAATTAGGACGCGACATGAAAATTTTCTATTTTCACAATACTGCCGGTAAGCTGCTTGCTGCTTCGTTATGGTACTTAACTTTACTTCAAGCGTTAAAATGTTTTTTTTTTTTCATTTTAATAGTTTATTTTAACTTTTTTTCTTCCTTTTTTTTTTTTGGTATGAAGGAGACATTTTCAAGTAACTCAAGGAGTTTATGAAAAAGAAATAACAAAAAAAAAAAAAAAGATTATAATACTATTGTTGCAATAGGAGACTTTTTCTTTTTGAGAAATATTAAATGGAAAACAAAAAGCGGAAGAAGTTTTATACTACTATGTTTAAATAACTGTAAAATGTTACATGTTTCTTTTGTAGTTTTTAAATAATGTTAAAGTGATGATCCAACAAATGTTGGAAAAAGTATTTAATATTTTTCTAGCAGTAAATTGCCCCAGACGTGAGTGGACGTGAATAAAGTTTTGACAACCACTATTCAAGCATAGTGGTTTTTCTCCATGTAACTACATTTTTAAGCGTAAAGGAACCAAAATGCTTATAATACGTTATGTTAAAATGTTGATCTATAAATCCTTATTTGTGTCCACTGTTAATTTGGTTTGAATTACGGCTAATTGTAAAAACACCCATTAAAAACTTGTTTTGTATCTATATCGGAAAAAATTCAACAACATGAATTTTTCACATTTGTTAAGTTTTGTCCTAAAAATTTCACAATTTTCAAAACAAAATGCATACAAAAAGGATCTGTAGTAGTATGTATGACATTCTTTAATGTTCCGTTATGAACATAAAACATTTACACATACATACGTGCATATGAACATAACTCAGTTAATTAAACTTGGTGACAGTATGAAATACCATATGTCCATATATCGTATGTTACGAGGGGTATTTGTTAAGGCGCGAGAATATTTTTTTCAAAATTTTTAATTCTTTTCCATAATAAATTTTCAGAATGAAAGTACAAATTTTTCAAATTTCAATATCATTTTACTCATACATCCAGGAGAGAATGAAAAGGGGACTCAATGACTATTACACATGCAGAAACTCCATCGGTAAGAATTGTGGGCTAAGACCGGATATGGCGAACTGGAATTATACATCGGTGGTAAGGCCTGTTCTTACTTACGGATGCTCAGAGGGTTCCATCTCTTGGCTTCACAGGTGCAAGAAGCACGCCACAGGCAGCGTTGGATATCCTACTACATCTGTCCCCCATTGAACATTATATGAGGAGTGTGACTCTACGAGTCTTCGTTGATTAGACCTAGGCGGGATGATCACACAAGAATTCTATACGAAGTGGGTCGTATTCCAGTGGGAATTTAGGATCATAGGAGTGTGACCTTGGACTTCGGTGTAACACCACCGGTGGAGTTCCGGGGTAGGGAAGTTTGGCATGGATCCAACTGACTGTTTGAGTGCAGTGTCCTCCAGGCTGAGATCATAGCGATCTGGAGGGCGACGGAGGTGATACTCAATCACATTGTAGGGGGGTCTGTGGTGACAATTTACGTCGATGGTCAAGCTGCGCTAAGGGTATTGACAAATTACACAGTGCGATCGAGTCTGGTCGCACGGTGTGGGAATGCTCTGAGGGAGCTTATGGTTGCATTCACAGTAAGGCTGTGTTTTTTACCCGGACACTGCAAGGTGAATGGCAATGAGGTGGCGGACAAACTCGAGAGGGAGGGTTCGAATCTGAACTTAGGGGTAAGGGATAGGGGGTACAGCCCCCCTTATGTCACAACTATGGGGTGATACGGGAAAAGTTCTGTGATGCCGTTAACCGGTACTGGAGGGATAGAGTGGATTGCAGGGTGTCGAGGGCGTTATGGCCCGGATTGGATGCAGGAGCAACCAGGGTTCTACTAGGATTGGATAGAAGTGGTCTCAGTATCCTTATAGGGTTCTTGACGGGGCATTGTTCTGTTAGGGCTTTTACGAGTAAATGGGATGCCATACCGGACTTCTGCAGACTGTGCGAGGATGCCGAGGAGCTAGAAACGATAGAGCATATCCTGTGTCACGGTCCTAGGATGCAGGGTCTCAGGCGGAAATGGCTAGTGGATATATTTCACGACGAACTGGGGTGTATCGCTGGGTGTAATCCAGCCGATCTACTAGGGTTTGTCAAGGAAATAGGACGGCTGTTTCTGGGGAGTCTTGTCCTACGTAGTTTCTTAATTTCTTCGAACCTGTCAACTTTTTTCTTCTTTACTTCTCTTTCTCTCTCTCTCTTTTTTCTTCCTCTATACTAAAGGGACTCACAATGGACCGCATTGGTCTCCGGTTGGAGATGCGCCTTTGGGCGCATAACCCTTCTTAACCTAACTCTACTCAAACATTTTGTTTTGTTTTCGTTTTGAATCCAAATTAAAAATATATAAAAAGTGTGTCGTTCTTCGTATTGCGGAAGATACCCCATTTGTGAGAAACAAAACAATACTTCCAAGCAATATGAAATCGATTCTTCTAGAAGATAAAAAGGTGATCGAAAAGGTATCGAAAATATCGTTTGGAAATTAGAAGTTAAAAAGGAGACATTTCCAAAAGATACAAATACTTTCTTTATATACATTTATTTTTTAAATCATTATTAAGTTGAAGAATCTTAAAATTAGCAAATTTATATGTGCGTCTAACAAAACACCATCAGCCATTTCTCAACATTCTTTATTAAAATCTGCATTTCGTTTCCCAAACCCTTGAATGATGTGTTTCTAAAAAATCAGTTCCATTTAAAATTGCAAAATATTTTTATATACTTAGAGAACTATGGATTACCTTAAGTTTAATTTGTAAAAAATACTTTTATACACAAAAAAGGACACAACAGCTGCAGCAACAGGTGTCAAAGTTAAGTTATAAAAAAAACCTTAAAAATTATAAAAAAAAGCTCAAAAATTATAAAATTAAACAAAACTGTACAAATAAAAAAAATGAATTGCGAAAAAAGGACAAAACATTGAAATAAATAAAAATTAACAAAAAAAAAAAAAACAGTGAACCACAAAAGTGTTGTTTTTTCTTCTTCTCCATTGTGGTCCTAACGAACCACCCTCAAAGGCAGCAGTCCATTATCAACACCGGTATCCCAGTAAGAGAAAACGGAACAGCTGGCCAACCGGACCAACCAGGTTACCAACCTAACAATTGTCTTGGGGATGTATTAAAATTTCTTTAAATTGCAATTTATAAAGAAAAGTTTTTAGTACAATAAATGCTTTAGAAAACTTAAATTTTTATAATGTCTATTTTTTCCAATTTTTTTTATCTAAAAAATTTGTATCTGTGACAACATATTTTTCGATATCTTGTAGCGCATGGCTTCTTTATCAGACGATAACATTTTACATACAGTTCGTTTATAAAAACAACAGTTTAAAGTTTAAATCTCAAGGGGAGAAGTAAACAAGATATTTACATTTTAATACACTCACAACATTTTGTAGTTAACTTTATGTAGCTAGAAGTACTTGTACTAACATTAATGATATGATAATTTATTACTTAAATAGCACAAAATTCACACACACAATCATCTAAAATGTTCCTTAGACAATTGAGATGATAATTTTTTCACAAAAATTTAGAAGTGTTCCACGTAAACACGTAGATATACATATACAAACATATAATGTGGACGTATGGATGGTATGGTTTCGATGGAGTTTTTCTATTTCTATTTTGCTCTCTATTTTTAGTTTTGTTTCCTTTGTCACAATATTATGTTTATGTGATATGTCTTTTGTATCAAAAAATTCAGACACACAAGCCAATTAATAAAAGCTAATTAATTATATTTAGCGGAAAGAAGTATGTCATTGCACTTCCGTAGCACAAGACAAGCACACACAAACAATATAATTTATGTATTTATGTATGTATGTGTTCGCCTTTATGTGTTAGTGATTTGCGATGATACAGATACACTGCGTACTGCATTGCTATCAATTGTAATGAAATTATTTTCATAATCATTTTTTTATATAGTGATAATGATTTCAATTGTATGATTTCTTTGATTATTGGTATTTTTTTTTAATTCCATTGCAATTAATATTAATCAATTAAAAAAAAATACACTGAAATCTCCACTAACGGACAGCTCCAGTAGACGGACAGTTTCCATACACGGACAAATATCTTCGAACTTCTTCTTGGAACTTAATAAGAAAAAAACTATCCTGTAGGCAGACATCTCTCGTAACCGGACAATTTCAGCGCGACGGTCGGTGTCGGTCTGCGGGAGCTTTCACTTTAATTGCAATTGTCAGATAAGCTTTTTAAAAATCGTTCAAATGCAGATGAATTTTTGAAATAAAGGATAAAAAATGAGGGAACCCCAAATTATATATTTCTATAGCTTTTGAGTATATGGAGATTGATTTTCATATCATTTTGGCTCGTAACTAGGTATAACAAAACGAAATGGAATAAAAATAAATATAAAAAATATATAGGTCACCCTGTGTCTGATCCCTCCCGGACATACTTCATTTTAATGGTCGGAGTGTGATCTTTATCGCTTAGTTATCGAGATACTGGGCATTTTGTAAAATGGACATTCTTTAAGATGACCAGTATCTTGAAAACTAAGCGAGATAAGGCAAAACGTACAAAACTTTTACTACACTGGGGTATTACTATACTCCAAAACTTATTCGGTAAATATATGGGTCATTCCATAGATTTAGTAGCTTTAGTATTTTCTTTTTGAAAGCATACACTCTAAAAATTTATAAATTTATAATTTATAAATTTACTACAATAAAATGGGTAAAGTTTTATGTAATATTACGAAAATTCGGTAAATGCAAACACCACATGCGCAAATATATTTTGTGAACACTTTCATATAAAATAATACACACAAAAAGCATTTTTAGACATAATATGTCTATAATTAAACACTTTGTCCACTACGTCCATACAACAAAAGAAACTGAAATACAATTTACAAATACATGGTCCACAAATTTTCAAGACAACAGCCAACTTTGTAAGTGTACGGATGACTAAAATCTATTTATCTGCGAAGGTTGTTCTTTAAAATGGAAGATGATACAAATCATGCCGCACACTTTGAACTGAAGGTGACTGACCATTATTGCACATGCCCATTTGAAAGCTGCGCTAAATCATGTAAATATAGCTAAATGCGTTATGAATTATATTTTAAAATAATTGTTAAAAATTAAAAATGTATGAAATAAAAATAAATTTTTTATCTTATAAATCAAATGTTTTTGTGCAGTTTTATTTAAAGCGTTGGTAAATATACGCATTTTTTGGTATTTTTACGCATTTAAAAATTAATTTTTAGGCATTTCATGCGTATATTTACACTTCAAATAGATTTTTTACGCACAATTTTAGTAAATTTGAGAATAATTTTTAAACTTTCATTTAATTTTTACGTACTTTCGATGTAAAATTACCCATTTAGTGTGCACCAAATTACGCATAATGTGTGTAATTTTTTCGTTTACGCACACACGTTTACTTAAAGTAGGAGTACAGTTTCCTACTATAAGTTGGGTAAATTTCAACAGAAATTAATTAGAGTGTACCATTGTAAGTCCGTCGCTATTCAAGATACTACGGTACCTAAATTTTTTATTTTCTAACTTTTCTTAGAAAATGTTATCTAAAGTTATGCACAATTTAAACTTATTCAAGGCTTTTTTCACGCAAATTTTAGTTATGGTTAAGGTCCAAGATGAATTTCGCTTTCTTAATCAAGAGTAAAATTTCCATTATCATATCTATGGATAGTGTTAAATTGAGCTTTCTTTGTGATAAGTACGCCGACCTTAGGGTTGTTTTTAACCGAAGTATTTTAATAATTATACATTTTTTGCATGATTTAATTTAAACCTAGGTTACGAAATGATTTTTTTTTCGAAAATTGTATGTGTTTTCGATTTTCCTCTTATTTTATAGATCCTTTATATATTCAAATTATTTAGAACCACACGTATGTATTAGCTGTTTTATAGGTGCAGCTATAGTAATGAGACGAAGTGTATAAATATTTAATTATAAATACATATAATTATACTTTTGATAAGAGGTGTAGAAATGGTTGGGTGTGGATCATATTAAAGGTCGATTCGTACCTTGAATGATAAAGAGTTTTATTAAACACTAAAGTCAAGTGTTGCATGAATTATTTAAAAAGAAATGGTTTTTATTAAAAAAAAATAAAAAAAAACATTTTACATTGAAAGTTCACTTCACCCCATGTGATTTAAGAAATAAATGGGGGCAGTGTTATAATTTTTGTAAAAAAAAAATGGTAACACTAGCATTCCTTCAATCAAAGTAGTTATTTGTATTTTTGTTTGTTTTTTTTCCTTCAATTTCTTTATACTTATAGTTTTCATAAACAATACGTGAATATTATTTGACTATGCTCAATATTATTTGCAAAATCCTTTTTATTTTCATACTTTTGAAATATTCAATAAGAGAAGGTAATAAATTTCAAAAATAAGCAAACATTTCATTTCTAAATTAATTTTCCCCCTTTAGTTTTTGGTATTAAATGTTATAAATGCAATACTCGTGATTATCTGAAATGTGATGATTTACATAATTTTAATGGGTCCGATTATGTTGTAGAATGTCCCGAATCTAAAACATGTGCTATTATGAAGGGCCAATGGGGTAACTCAAACTATAGCGACCGACATCGATCTATGTTGTGGCGTGGCTGTGGCCCCTATACGGAATGTTCACAACAAGTTTCATTGTGTTGTCATTGCGGTAATGATTTATGTAATTATGGAACAGATTGTATGAGTCTGGGAGATGGTGTAAAATCAAATATCATTCCATTTGTAACTTGTGTGAATTGTTATTTAATATTAAATGGGTGGTATTAAAAGTAAGCATATTTTCTGAGAAAACTTACGAAAGTTTATTGAAACATGTTCTAAACAATAATAATATCCGCAAAAAAAAAAGACTTAAGTGCCATTTGGGTATTTTTAATGAAAATCTATAGTTTCTGGAGTTGCATTTTAGAAAGATAAAAAGTTATAAAAACAAATTAATTTTCAAAATATTTGAAATATTTGCTGATGTTTTCCATGTTAAATTTTAATGTTTGTTAAATTTTAACAGGACTTTCAGAACTTGGTTCGTTTACGTACCGTTTTCTGGATGCGTAAACGGACCATAAAACGGAATTTAAGCAACATCGAAACTGATTCGAATCTGTTAAAAGTCTGTCAATGACGGACCGATGTATCGGATCAAAAACGGAGTTGTCCGTTAAAAGTCTGTCAATGACGGACCGTTTACGGATCCGTATTCGGTCCGTATTTGTACCGTTTTTTCAACAAAAAACGGATTTGTGTAAAGGCATATTATTTTAATTTTTAATAGCAAATTTTTATTTTCTTTTCTTTATTTACAAAGATATTTAAGATAAAATAACAAAACTTACAAACTAAATACAACAAATACCAAACAAAATTACAAACAAATACCATATTTATCTCCAGCACAATTAACATTCTTTAATCACTGCGATTGTGGCCAATTAAAAATCATGAAAAAATTAAACAAAAATTTTATTTTGGTTTAAATTGTGGTACTTACGATATAATGAAGCAGACAATGTAAATTTGCAAACTTGTTCACAAAATCTTTTATAACTTGTTTTCAATTTCATAAATATTTACCTGAAGTATAGTAAGGTATTCGTTTTTAATAACTTAAGAAATCCAAAAGCAACGGAAGAAAAACTGATGAAAAACAGTGGTCCGTATTTGACGGTATAGAAACGGATACACCAAAACGGAAAATTCAATTATACGTTAATGTTCCGTTTATGTACAAGCTTTGACGGATACGTATTTTCGGACCGTAAACGTACAGTAGAAGCCGGATTTATGTATCGGAAGCCCCTAAAATTGTTTCTTGGGAAAATACAACTAAAGTTCAAACTTGAAATACAACTCTGGTAGAGAGAAAAATTAAAAGTAAACCCATTTAAAAAAAACTAAATTCAAAAGAAAAAAAATTAATGTAGGCTGTTCTTTGCTGGTTCATGGAATAGAAAAATTACAATATAGTACTAATTGTAAATATCTCCTCTTTAAGTCGCAAATTTAAAAGAAAAAGCTGATTAACACTTAAAACACGTGGATTTATTGAGTTCAGATGAAATTTATTTACAAACTGTCTGTGTTTACAAATCTCTATTAAATGACAAATGACAAATCGGTCACAGCAGATATTGTGTTTCCCTTAAAACTGTAAATGCAATTAAAAATGTAAAACTGAGTTATTTACATATGTTTATCTTTTAATCTCTTTCAATAAAATCACACAATTTTTTGTTCTGATTAGAAGATCTTAAACAATTCCGCACACCGTGTATTTAGTTTAACATTCAAATTTCATTGTTTATCTGTATAAATATTCCGCTCAAGATACATAGAGCATTTCAGATAACATTTATTAATTTTCACAAAATTTAAAAGAATATGTATGAAAAATTTAAAATTCAATTAAAATCCATTGGTTCATTGGTTCCATTGGTCGAATAAATAGACAAATACCTAAGAAAATAAAGCTAATGGTCGTCGGGTGAGAATATCACGAAATGTTTTTCGTCGACCGATTCAGGAAAAATAGGATTAGTCATACTCATGGCGTTCATAAAGCACCAATCACAAAGAGGTTTCTTTATTCGCAATCCATATCTTTATTGAAAAAAACAATGAAAATTTCGCATAAACAATATTTTTTTTTCACTCAAAAAACAAATTCGAGAAAAAAAATTGACTAAAAAATTTTTTTGCACGAAAATACTATTTACATTATTATTTTTTTTTTTTTTAATATTTTCTCGTGCGAAAAAAATTTTCTCGTATGAAAAATTTAATGAAGGATATTTTTGATTTTGCCGTAAATTGATATTAAGAAAAAACAATTCATTTTTTTATAAAACAAGTAAAAAAGGGCTAAATTCGGCTGAGCCGAATCTTTGAATACCCTCCACCAAAATCCTAAAAAGATGTTCTCTTCTGTTTTTGATACAAATAATATGAAAAAACTTTTGAAGTACAATTATGTAGGTGAAAAAATTTTTTGAGGTGAAAAAATGTTTGAGGTGAATACAAAATATTTACTGCTAAGCGACTGGTGAAAAAATATAAGAAAATATGTTATGTACCAGTCGCTACTATGAAATTGTACTAAATTTGTATGGGCAATTTAGAGGCACCTTTACATTTTCACTAGTTTTTTTAACCATGCACTGCACAAAACACACATTTTAAAGCATAGTTTTTGTCAAATACTCAATTTTGTTCCGGCTAATGGTGACTAGCTCTGCAGCTGAATATGCCTAATGGAGAGAATGCACTTTCTAATGCGCCACGTATTGATAAATAGTTGCAACGAATGCTCTTTCTTTAAAAATTGAAGTGTGTTTGTCTAATGGAGAGAATAAAGCAAAGAAATTAATTTGTTAAAAAAAGAACATCAGTTGCAAATATTTGTCAATGGATGGCCCATCAGAAGGTGCATTCTCTCCATTAGGCATATTTTGCTGCAGAGCTAGTCTCCATTAGCCATATTCTGCTACAATATGCAGTGGAGTATTATTAATTTTCTATTTTCTTCGTAACATAAATGAATATTTGCCAAAAACTATAAAAAATGTATGTTTTATGTGCATATTATTCCTTCATTTTTTAAATCAATATTCATTTAGATGTTTAAGAGCACTATATTGCACTTTATTCATGTGTATTTTTTATAAAAGAAAATATTAACAATTCTCAAAAATACAAATGGAAAAAAAAAAAAAAAATTTTCCTCTATAAAAATTTCTTTTTTGACATAAAAATGTGAATTCAAACATTTGAAAAATTGACTTTAAAATTATGTAATAAGTCTTGCTAGTAGACATCTGAATGCATTATAATTTAAAGTATGTAGTTAATTTAATATTTTTGGTAAATAAATTAATTGAAAGCCTAATCCAAGGATATATCGCCATAGAGCAGGGTATAGTTTTACTGTGATTCTGCGCCAACTATTCAAAAGTAGCGGCACTAAAGCAATTATGCATTTTGCTCTTTTTTTATATATAAATTTCTTTGGACCTAGCCATGAGGCAGGGTATTGTTTCAGTTAATTTAGTGCCACCTATTCAAAAGTAGCGGCACAAAAGCAATTATGTATTTTGCTCTTTCTTTAGATATAAATGTCTTTGGTTACAAAAACAAAAAGTACATTTTATGGAATAAAACGAAAAACCAACAAAGCTTAACAGAAAAACCCAATCTGGTTTACTATATCTCCTATAGTAGCCAAAGAATTGGAGATATTTGAACGGAAAATCCTAAGAAAATGCATCGGAAAAAATTAAGAAAATTTCATAAAACTATTTTCAAATACGCCATGTCGTTGCAAGCCAGATTTGTTGAGAAACTTGCGCTACACGATAATATGCTTGTCAGCCAAATATACGAAAGCGAGAAAAACACCATCTGGACTGGCTCTACATATCTTTCTCCTGTCGGTATAATTAATGGACGTATTAACGACGATCCAGCTCCTCTGGACCTTACCTCATTCTATATGAGTCCAGCCTCCGGCAATCATAGGGGCTGAAGATGATATACGTGTATACTAAATTTTTCATGAACTGTAATATGAATATGTTTTTTCAATTTATGTAACAGAACTTTTGTTATTTAGTAATGTTATTTATTAAGTTTTAGTAATGTTATATACAGAGGTCTGCTTTGTTAGCGACTTTAACAATGTTGCTTTTTACGTTAACTTAGTTATTAAAGTAACACACATATAGCTCTAAGAATGTTATTATTCTCATAGTATGTAAGACAATAAATGTAACCGAACAAGAAGAAGACTTAATAACATTTTTACTTACTTAACAGAAAATTAAAAAATGTATACAGAAAATTTGTACAAATTTGTATGGAAAATTTAGAGGTACCTTCACATTTTCACTCATAACTTTTGAACCGTTAAACCGATTTTGCTTATTTTAAATACCAAACTGCTCGGGAGGATGTTCAATAATCTGGGTAAAAATAGGCACCCCCGCTTGCGTCTTCGCGTCGTGATCGCCATTTCAACAGACAGACGGACAGACAGACAGACAGACAGACAGACAGACAGACAGACAGACGGACATCGCTAAATCGTCTTAAATTGCATATATTTCGACATGTTACAAACGGAATGACAAACTGATATATACCCTCACCATATATGGTGGAGGGTATAAAAAATAAAAAAGTCTTTAAAAGCAATGAAAATTATTAAACAAAAACCGTGAAATCTAAATTCCTTTTGCGAATTATGGTGCAATAGGAGACTGAAATAGTACGTGTACTGTGTTTTGTTAGGAGAGCTCAGTTGATTCACCGCTTCTGTGTTCGTTTGAATTCAGTCAGTGTAAAGTTTTGCCAAATTCAGCTGTCAGCTGTTAACGGATTAATTTTTTTTTGATACTCACTGGCAACCCATATTTATAATCGTATTTTATTAAAATTTCTATTATTGTTGGTAATTTTTGACATTTAGTGTTCACATATTTATACTCGTATGCTAAATTTGTAAAGCAACTTTCATTAAAAACAATTTTCGAATAATGCAATTTTCAGCTCATTTAACAATTTTTGTGTTAACAATTATGTTCATCGAAAATAATGGAATTAAATGCTATGTGTGTAAATCCGATAAAAATCGTGGATGTGACAATAATATATTGGAAGGACAAACAACTTTTTTAGATAATTGTACAGAAGATATAAACAGTTGTTTTGTAAGGGAAACATATTCGAGTAAGTTTAAATTAATTTAAAATTTGTTAATTTTAATTACCTTAGGATATATTCATAATACATACTAGAGTACTATAACAGATTAAATTAAAAATAAATAAATAGAAAGATGCGAAGGAGAAATAAAGAAAAAAATCCACTCTGTAGCACAGTGTAGTCTAGTATTGTAAATCCTATAATAATAATATGAACTAATATAATTTCGTTTCTTTTTTTAGCAAATATATTAGGCAATTCTATTTTGGAACGTGGTTGTGGTTCCCACGTTCCCGAATGCTATAAAATGGACCATGTTCTATGCTGTGATTGTATAAAAGCCGGATGTAATTATGATAAAATTTGCGGTTTTAAAAGTTTCAGTTATAAATTTAAATGTAACAAAATCGTTATATATGTTTTCTTAATGAAATATTTTTATCTTTATTTAAATAGGGGCTCTATTGTGGTTTATTATTAATCCAGTATCATATTTATGACAATAAAAAAACAAGAATTATTTGCTTTAATTGTTTCCGTTAAGTTCTTTAAAGCACTAAAATTTTACAATTTCATATGCTTTAAATAAATCATTTTGCTCAAACAATTATAATGAAAATATCCGAAATACAAAACATAATTATTACTAAAAAGATTAAAATGCAGTTTGAATTTAACATTACACCATTACAACGCATCCAATTGCATCCGTTTGTTTTACAACTACAACAAGATTTTTCAGTTTCATTACTACAATAATATTCCTCCGAACAGCCACGATCCTCATAGTTATCATCATCTTTCCAAGTTACTGAACAATATTTTAAGTTTTCGGGACATGGTTGCAAATAAAAATCATTTCCTAAAGGATTTTTACATAAAGGCTCCGAATTACCGCTACAGAGGTGACAATGTAATCCCAGAACTTGAAGGTAATATAAATAATTTTGTAAGTTAAATATTAATGAAATATTTTAGAAAAATTACCTTGACCTTTGAAATATTCCATAAAATTTAAGATTAAAAGAAACAATGTAAATTTGCCTCTTATCATTTGGACAGTTCAGAGCTGACAAATGGAAGGAAATCCCGAATAATATAAAAATATTATAAAAACAAAAATATTTTGCTTTCAAAATAAATTAAGTCGATATAAACGACATAAATGCTTACTACACCATACATGGGAGTTTTAAATTGCAGTCAAGGTTTTCTTTATTTTTTTTTTTCTTTTTATAAATAAAAAATAAAATAATTCAAAATTGCAATTAACATTATTCTATTCCTGTTTTAGGTCATTAAAACACTATTTTTCTTTATCGGGATATTCTCCAAATAAATACTTTATAGAGTTTTATTAGATAACTGGTTTAAACAAACACAATATAGTTCTTTGTATAATTCTTAATTAGTTGAAATTATACAACCAATATAGTGTTTGCTTTGTGACCTTAAAGTTATATTTTTACTTTCTAAAGAGATCTGAAGATGGGGACCTAGAAAATTCCCGAAACGCGTCATCTAATTCTTAACCCATTAATGCCCAAATAAAATCTGGCGGAAAATATTCAATAAAAATATATTTATGTTGTAGGCAAAGGCGTCAAATAGGATAAAGTAAAATCGATATTGAAAAAAAAAATTAAGATATCCTTGTAAATTGTCAAGGAGCAAAAAGTGAAAACCGGCTCTCCCACACACACCGTTTTGAAATTTGGTATTGTAAAATTTGATTTAACAGGTTCAATTAGTGCCTAATTAAATAATGAACACTTATTATACATATATTCAAATTCTTATAACAAATTTTAAAAATTAAAATTTTACCTTTATGAAAAATGTTGCTAAAATTTAATACTTTTCAATAGCCATCAAACGATATGAATTTAAAGTATAATAACAGTATTAGATTAGAAAAATCTTTTGCTTTTAATTTCAAAACTAAGTTGGCTCTAAGAAAATTATTTTACTCGAATTATAGGGCGAATAGAGTGAGAGAAAAAGGAAAAAAATAAGGTGTACCAATACTGGTACAGTGGTCATTAATGGGTTAAGAGTAATACATCAATGTTTTGGCTAATAAAACTCTATGAAGTATTTATTTGGAGAATATCCCGATAAAGAAAAATAGTGTTTTAATGACCTAAAACATGAATAGAATAATGTTAATTGCAATATTGAAGGTCAAAAAAAGCAATTTTAATTTTCATAAATAAAAATTGAATGAAATACAAATAATTCCAAATTAATTCAAAACGTGTACAAAATTCTTTTGAGAATATTTAGTGGTTATATCTAAATTTTCCTATATTATTAGACAGATTATGAATATTGCTATTTCATTATTATAAATATTGCATTTTAAAAAGAAAGAATGTTAAGCCAAGAAACATTTTTACGGACTCTCCGACACGTACAGTTCAATGAATCTGGCTTCTACTGTACGTTTACGATTCGAAAATACGTATCCGTCAGAGCTTGTACGTGAAAGGAACATTAACGGACCGTATAATTGAATTTTCGAAAACAATACGTTTTGACTCCGTTTTGGTGTATCCGTTTCTGACCACAATTTTCATTAGTTTTTCTTCCGTTGATTTTGAATTTGTTTAATTATCAAAAACGAATTCTTAAATATCCATGAGGCAAATATTTATGAAATTTAAATCAAGTTTTACGATATGTGTACAAATTTTGTGCAGATTATCAAATAAATATATTGTCTGACAGTTTATAATAGATTTTGTGAAAAAATTTGCAAATTTGCATTGTATGGTACACCATATCATAAATACCACTATTAAACCTAAATTTAATTTTTGTTTAATTTTGCATGATTTTTATTTTATTTTAAATATCTTTGTAAATAAATTTAAAGAAAAATAAAATAAAATTTGCTATTAAAAATTTAAAACCATTTAGAAGAAACGGTACGAATACGGACCGAATACGAATCCGTAAATGGTCCGTCATTGACGGTATTTCAACGGATTCGAATCAGTTTCGATGTTTCTTAAAATCCGTTTTCTGGTCCGTATACCGATCCAGAAAACGGTATGTAAGCAAAGTGGGTTCCGTTTATGACGGACCAGAAACGGTACGTAAACGGAACGTATTGTTTGTTGGGAAAGTGTATTGAAATATTATGTAAGTTATAGCGTTTGAATTTTCTGTCCTAAAGCACAGTAAATTGTTTTTCCGTAAAAAAAATTTTCTTGAACTTCAATGGCTTCAAACCGATGTAAACTTAATACTTTTTTTTATTATATAAGAAATACAAATGTCACTTTTTCACTAAAAAAATAATGGTATTGTATATTAAAATTTGAGTGAAAACAAATTATACTAAATTTTCAAATGAAATTTATTATCGTGAATAATCAAATTTTTATATGGAGCAGAAATGTTTTGTCCACATAGAACCGAGAACAACTTACTGTGCTAAAAGATCAAGATTTTAAAATTAGCCTAATTGGGTGACGCACCAAATACTTAAATATTTAGCTGGATCTTAATTATTAAAGACAATTTTCTTACATAAATTCTAATGCACATAATAATTATGAGTTCATAAAAATATTTTATACACATTTATTAATAAGACACGTTACTAATATCATTATTACAATAAAACTAACCGCAATTATAGACCATACTAAAAGAACATTGGATGCGTAGGTTATATCATCACCGTTTTTGTAGTTACACAAATTACCCTTGCATTTGTGACATATCTGGTTTTTCTCATTGGCATTGTTATTCATTCCTCCACATGTAAAATTCGTTGTAAAAAAATATTCTATATGCTCAAAGTAACAGCCACGATTTGTTATAATTATCTTTTCATCGAGCAGACCTGTATGATTTAAATATATAAAATAAATTAATACGAGTAATTATTATTCGCAGTAGAAATATTTGTTACTCTATCTGTAACAGTTTTCTCTACCTTAGAAAGTATGCGATGATACCCAGCAAAACTTTGGTAATGGATGCGACATACTCATGCATTACCTTATAATAACAACCCGTTATCTTTTCAAGTATTTGAAAACACAAAATGATGACTCACCAATTATTAATTACATTAATTAATTTTTGAAAATCTATTTTTATTGGCTTTGAGTTTCGTTTTTTTGTTTTTTTTTTTTGTTTTTTGTGTAAGCACGAGGGTAAGGTACGTATATTTTTCGACCTCCCGAATGAAAACACGAAGCAGAATAATTTAATAACATTTTTAACAAACGAATATTAGATGCCTGCATCGATAGCCCAGGTTCGAGCACCAATGAAAAACATTGGTGGGCATTTTCTGGTAGATTGACGTCAAAAATTGCTGCTATCCAAGGTAAACAGGCGAAACACCCTCAACCTTTACCCCTTAAACTTTTACAAAATTAGTTCTAAGATTCACAAAAAAATTATCACAAAATATTAAATATTAAAATTCAAATTCGATTTCTAACAATTTTTTGTTTAAATTGTTTGTAACTTGTTATTTTTTATATAAAAATTGTTTAAAAATAAAAATTAAAGTTACAAAAAAATTAATTTTTTGTATTTACAAATTCCATTTTTTTGTATTTACAAAAATGTTCTATGGACGATGTTCAATATAACAAACACAATTTTGTAATTTTATTGTGTTGTTTGTGCTATTACTCCTAAAATAATTTATAATTACGGTAGTTGGCTACCACAGCTACTTTAAGACCGATATGAAAATTTTAAAATGGGCATTCCATTAAAGGCAAGTGGCTTTTAATAACTTAATTTATTTTTTTTCGAGCTTAAGGTTTGTTTTTTTTTTAATTAATATTATTTATTTTTTAATATTTCGCTACTCCACTGTGTAGCATCTTCAGGAAATAATTAATATGACAAATTATAAACAAAATAAAAGTTTTTAAAAAATTTTACAAAAATGTCTGACAAGGCAAGTGTTTTTTTCTAAACCCGGGTTTATTGCGCTATTTTACCAGTTCAATTTTGAAATATCTTAAATGACCACATGTCACCCTTGCAATCACAGTTTTAAAATTTTCGTATCGGTACTGATCATTATGAAAAGGTATTGCTTGCCAACCATGCCTAAAATAGAGGTTTTCAGAAAAATACTACTACAAGGGTAGTACGCACTGTTCTTAGCCTGACACAAAAATGTCGATATAAACAGCAAAAACTTAAAACTTCATCTGTTATATGAACACATGTTAAATTTCATTTAGATCTGGCAACTCAATCTTATAGTAACAGCTGTTCAAAAAAAAAAAAAAACGCTTCTGTGATTATTTTTATAATGGACAAATAATAAATTCGTGGTGTCATAAAATATTAACATAAGAAAGATTTATCGGGACAAGAAATGCAAATTCAATTTGAAATACAAAGCACAAAAATCGTTTTTGTAACATTTTGTCAGTTAAAAATGTATGGTTATTTTAAACGACTTTCGATTGTTTTTACTAATTTTGTCGATTATTTAACAATGATTGAAAAAAAAACAAAATTGGCTGAATATAATGAAAAATCAGTAGTCCTCTTTTTATACCCTCCACCATATATGGTGAGGGTATATATCAGTTTGTCATTCCGTTTGTAACATGTCGAAATATAGGTTTAAGACCCCATAAAGTATATATATTCGTGATCCTTATGCAATGTTAAGTCGATTTAGCGATGTCCGTCTGTCTGTCTGTCTGTCTGTCTGTCCGTCTGTCCGTCTGTCCGTCTGTCTGTTGAAATGGCGATCACGACGCGAAGACGCAAGCGGGGTTGCCTATTTTTACCCAGATTGTTAAACATCCTCCCGAGCAGTTTGGTATTTAAAATGAGCAAAATCGGTCAAGCGGTTCAAAAGTTATGAGTGAAAATGTGAAGATACCTCTAAATTTTCCATACCAATTGGTACAATTCTTCTGTATCTATTTTTTTTTCTGTTAAGTAAGTAAAAATGTTAAAGTCGCTAACAGAGCAGACCTCTGTAAATAACATTACTAAAACTAAATAACAAAAGTTCTGTTACATAAATCAAAGACATTAATTTGTTAAAGAAAGAACATTAGTTGAAACTATTTCCCAATAGGTGGCGCATCTGAAAAAAAATTCTCCTTATTAGTCATATTCTGCTACACTATACAACAGGGTATTATTGATTTTCTATTTCGTTCGTAACATAAAAGAATGTTTGCCAAAAGCTATGCAAAATATATGTTTTATGTGTATATTATACTTTAATTTGCTAAATCAATATTTATTTAGATGTTCAAGAGCACAGTATTGCAATTTTTCGTATGTGTATTTATTTTTTTGAAAGAAAGAATTAACATAAATATGGATTTTCCAATGCCTCAATACTTCAAAAATATTACAAATTTAACGAAAAAATACCATTTTGATCGATGAAAATTTGTTTTTTTTACAGAAAATGTGAAACAAATGCTTTTATCACGTCGAACATTTCAAAAATTGACTTTAATATTTTGAAATAAGTCTGCTAGTGACAGCTTAATGTACTAGAATTTTATATATGTATTAAATCTCATATCTGTGGTTACTAAGACAATTGAAAGCCAAATCCAGGGTATTGTTATCTATTTACTTAAGCGCCATCTACTGCTAAGTATAGACACTAAAGCAATTATGTATTTAGCTCTATATTTATGTATAAATGGCTTTGGCCCCATGGCTAGGTCCAAAGAAATTTATATATAAAGAAAGAGCAAAATGCATAATTGGTTTAGTGCCGCTACTTTTAAATAGGTGGCGCAAAATCACATTAAAACTATATCCTGCCCTATGGCGATATAGCCTTGGAATAGGCTTTCAATCAATTTATTTACCAAAAATATTAAATTAACTAGATACTTAAAAAATATAATGCATTCAGATGTTGCTAGTAGACTTATTACATAATTTTAAAGTCAATTTTTCAAATGTTTGACGTAATAAAAGCATTTGTTTCACATTTTTATGTCAAAAAAGACATTTTCATAGAGGAAAATAGTATTTTTTTTTAATTCCATTTGTATTTTTGAGAATTGAGGGATTGGCAAATGTTTTTTTATATTATTTGTATCAAAAACAGAAGAGAACATCTTTTTAGGATATTGGTGGAGGGTATTCAAAGATTCGGCACAGCCGAATTTAGCCATTTTTTAGTTGTTAATTGTATTTTCGATTAACGTAATATGTATTTTAGATTATTTTGAACTAAATAATATTATAAGTGTACAAATGAAAAATCTTTCTGCATTAAGGCTGCTGCATTTGATTACAAATTGATAACAATGGATTTAAAACGCAGCAATCAAATGAAAATTTCTCAAGTTGGTTTGCATCGATTTAAATGGATTTTAAGCGTTGTTTTATAACTGCTGATGAAGCATGGATCCATCACTACACACCAGGAACAACATAATAATTAAAACAATAAACTGAAGCTGGTGGAAGTGCACCAAAAAAGACAAAAACAATTCAAGATATTTTATTGATCGACTATCTTCAAAGAAGTAAAAAAAATAACTTAGAATATTATTTGAAACTTTGAATCAATTTTATGTGAAAATTAAAAAAAAAAACAATCTGGTTTAACCCAAAAAAATATTTTTTCATCAAAACAACGCACCAGCACAAAAGAGTGTTTAAAAATGGCAAAATTCAACGAGTTGAAGTACGAATTGCTTGACAAACCCCCACCTTATTCACCAAATTTAGCTCCCATGTTATCAAACGTTTATCTTAAATGAAGATGAAATTGTAGCTGTAAACAATTATGTTGCAGAGCTTTAGGGAAACTGTTTTAATTGCTTGAAAAACGTTGGACTAAGTGCATTGAGGGTTTAAGGGTAATAAATTAAAAAAACAAACATAACTTTAAAAATATAACTCCAGCATGACCATGACGATTCGTATCACTAATACTGTATAAGAAATGTATGGTCATCGTAAGAATTCCCCTTTACTTTTACCATCCCCGTAACCTTGTGGCTCATCGCCTCAAAATTTCCAATGAAATAAGGCGTAAAGTAATGGATGCACACTTTAAGCTATTCATTACTTTATGCATGATTTTGTAATGTGTAGTTTTGCTGGGTATCTTTAAAAAAAAATTACTACTTTAACTTACTTGTTTCCGCCAATTGTGTTACACATCCCTTAGCTCCCTTTTCACATTCTTTTATATTTGCCAAATTTTTTTCATTAATTGTTGCATTACATGCTGGATTCCCTTCACCGCTACAATCATAACATTTAATTATCTTTGGAGGAAATAATGTTCTTATTATGGTATCGAAATCAATTGAAGATCTAACCAAATGACTGAACGATATAAGTAAAAACATTAATATTTCGTTTTTAAACTTCATATTTGTGAGATTTTAATATTAATTACAAATCGGTCCGTTGAGTTTGAGATTATATGATCTACTAAGACTGTAATTAGAAGAGTTAATATTGATAAAATTTTTCTGTATAAATCATTTGTGGTTAAAGTTATTTTGGTCGAGTTCATTAAGTGTCGTACTCTGTCATAATAATTCGAGATATTTAGAAAATAAATCTATTTTAAATGTTATACATAAAACTTAATCGAGAAACAAAAACAATAATATCTTGGTTAAACTAAGATAGATGAGTATTAGCATATCAGACTGATTACCTTTTCTTATAAACATTTTTTTATAGCTCAACTTGTCTTAAGCCAGACAGTGACAGAGTACTGCCAAACTTTTTTCTGCAATTTCGAGTAAATTATTCAAAATTTTAAGATGTTTTTTTATTGCATTTTGATTAAAGGCAGCTCTTGTTTTTTGAGAACATTTTTAACTTCTCTACAGTGACAAATAAAGAAAAATAAAAAACCGGCATTAGTGACAAACTCTCTCACTGCGGTTGACGCTGTGCTTATATGGTTTGGGCTTTAGTTTTCAAGCAATTTAAAGTAACCAAGAACCTTTAAGAAAATTGTTACAATACTTCGTATTAGTTACAGCATTAACTATCCTTCCAAGAAAAATTTTTACAGACTCTCCGACACGTACGGATTCATGAATCTGTTTTCTACTTTATATTTACGATTCGTAAATACGTATCCGTCACAGCGGAACATCAACGGACCGTATAGTTGAATTTTCAAAAACAATACATTTTGACTTCGTTTTGGTGCATCCGTTTCTGTACCGTCAAATAAGGACTTCCCCGATTTACATCAGTTTTTCTTCCGTTGCTTTTGAATTCGATTTGGTGTCAAAAACGGTGATATGTGCAAATTTATACATTTTTGGAAATTAAAAATATTGTCTTCACTGTTTATAATAGATTTTGTTAAAAAATTGCAAATTTGCATTTTATGATGCATAATCTCGTAAACGCCATCAACTGAACCTAAATTAAAATTTTGTTTTATTTTTTCATGATTTTCAATGGGACAATGATGGATAGAGATGCTAGTTGTGCTGGAAATGAATATACGAGGACGGATCAATAAGTCCGTGACTTTTTTAAGGAAACAAAGTTTTTTTTTTTTTGCAAAAAAAAAATTTGTCCAACTTAGTCCAACGTTTCTCCAATTTTCGCATCCCTTTAAAAAAATAGCATTTTGCGAGGTCCATAACATAGGCACTTGTTTGATCAATAATTTCATCGTTGGAGCTAAATCTCTTTCCACCGAGCCATTTGTTTAGGTTTGGAAATAAGAAATAGTCACTGGGGGCTAAATCCGGAGAATATGGCGGATGAGGTACCAATTCGTAGCCCAAGTTATGGAATTTCACCATGGAAACTAAGTTGTTACACGATAACGTTGGTGGTCAATTTAGAGCAAACGCGGCACCCATCTTGCAGACAGCTTTCTTAAATCCAGCTGATCATTTAAAATCAAAACCACACTCAATTGGCCGTCCAGAACGTTTAGCGTCATTTGTTCTTGTGCGACCACAACGAAAGTCAGTAAACCACTTTTTTACCATTGAAATCGATGGTGCAGAGTCCCCATAGTATTTATCAAGCTTTTCCTTGGTTTGATTGACGGTATTTTTTCGCAAAATATTAGGTTTAATGAGCACTTGCAATTCACTTTTTTCCATTTTTATAAAATCCACGAGTTTGTATGTTTTGAACAGCTGTTAAACGCAAAGTAAATGACGGAACTTGATCTACTAACAGGTGGTACTTGATGGTAGCAGTGTTGCATTTCATATAACTACGAGGGAAGTTCGAAAAATCACGGACTTATTGATCCGCCCTCTATCATTTAATAAAATTTATAAGAGTTTTGTTATTTTATTTTATTCAATATCTTTATAAATAAATTTAAAGAAAAAAAAAACTATAATTTGTTATTCAAAATTAAGAAAATTTAGGCATTTACACAAATCCGTTTTTTGTTGAAAAAACGGACCTAATACGGATCCTTAAATGGTCCGTCATTGACGGTATTTCAACGGATTCGAATCAGTTTCGATGTTCCTTAAAATCCGTTTTTTGGTCCGTATACGGGTCCAGAAAACGGTACGTAAGCGGAGTTGGTTTCCGTTTATGACGGACGGAAAACGGTACGTAATCGGAACGTATTGTTTGTTAGGTAGGATTCCTAAGATTTTGATAAAATTTGTATAAGGATAGCAAAAGTATATACGCCGTATTTTTCTTAATGGATTTTTGCCATGTTTAAAAGAAATATATAAGTACAATTTCGGTATCAAATGAAAGGTATTTAAAAAAAAAATTTAAAAGTTTTTAATATTTTTAAGAGAACCCACATTCTCCCTGTAAGTACTATTCTGTTATATGAAGTTAAAATAAATCATTTTTTAAAAAACAGATTTTCAAAAAGAAATTATTTAAACAGCATATTTATAAATGTCTTATTAAACTTGAGTGCGGATAAAGACCACAAGTATTTATCTGTCAACTGATAACGTCTTCTACATTTAATGGAATACTAAATTGATTCATTTGTGCGGTTAGAAAAGATTTTATTAATAAATTAGTAAAATAATAAGTATCAAATGACATTTATCATCTATTTAGTTAAATTGTTATCTTTAATTAATACGGATGTTCGTACGGATAATAAAAAAAATGTTAAAACATTTAATTGAAGTTGCAATAATTGGAATTTTAGGAATATCTACTGGTATTAAAAATTAATAAAAATATTTATATAGACAGCCAACTTAGCACATGAAAAAATATCTCGTAAATTCCTGCAGTTAGTCAATTAATTGTGTAGTTGATGCAGAAAAAAACGATTAATGATGATTATTGAATGTGAATATTCAAAAGAAAAATTTAATTTACAGGAATTTAAGAACTATTTTTTTTAAGTAACAAGGCAGTCTAATTTCAGTTTGGACATCAGAAAATTAGTTGTGACAACTGAATGTTGAACGATTAGAAGCAAATTTGTGTGAAAAAATTTAATTCTATCCGAACCTCCTTCAGTTGCAGCAAGCATCTTCTGTTGGCACAACAATTTTCTCCTCTGGTTGTAATTACTAATTTAATTTAATTTTATTCAGCGTTAAGCCTAAAATGTCACGTGTGTAATTCAGTGAGCGTTTCAGAGTGTCGTAACATTGAAGAGTTCAACACTGAATATTTAGATGAATGCTTTCAAAGTAACCCCCAGTGTATCCTTGCGATAAGGAATACAAATGGAATATCAACGTTGCAACGAAAATGTGTTAAACAAAATTTTACATGTCCATCTAATTTTTATTGTGATTTTTGTCACACGGATGGTTGTAATTCTCACAATGAAATTAAAAATAAACCAATTGAAGAACAATCGAAATTACGAAATCCCCTCGGAGATGTATTCAAAACAACTACTGCTCAAATTTGTACAATCATATTTCTCTCAATTGTAGTGTTAGTTTATAGCGTATTACTAATAGTACATCGCCGAAGAAAGAACAGTGAGTATGAAGCGGATGGATATGAGTATGAGGAAGAAGATGAAAGTGATGAATATTATGAGAATAAAGTATAATTTAAGCTATAAATTTACAAAAAAAAAATGAGAAATCTTATTTTGTTGTTAAATTTATCTTAACAACAAATCATATCTTTAAATAAATGCATGAATAAATCAATCCTACGAAAAAGTGTGTACGTATATCTTTAGCTATCAAGAGACCTCTGTTGGGGGGTTTCTTCAGATTTCAATGAAATTTGAATATAATATCGATGAGGCAAAATCGAACTAATCACATATTTATTGTCAGCCCAGAATAAGTGAGAGAAAATGCGCCAAAATAACGATGAACGACGGTGACTGTAAAAACTGTCATATTTATTTTAGTGTAAAAAGTACCGTAGAGAGAATCCTCTCATCTAGTCCACAAAGAGGATATGAGAGCCATAGAATATCGTATGTTAATTTTGCTCATCATATGTTTTTTGATTTACAAAAATTTTTAAAAACTCGGGAATTTTGTTGAATTGGAAAGAAAAAATCAAGAAAATAAGAAAAAACGTTTTGAAAATAAAAAAAATTATATTTAACAACTGTAACGCTTAACAAGTTTTAATTGTCAATTTGTATGGAAAAATTATGGCACGTTGTTGTTCTGGCCCGTCACTTAGGGGTAATAAATGATATTAAACTTTGTATATCGTTTTTTTGAAATGAACATGTTAGTGTGAAAGGGTTCCAAGTCCCAAATACAAATTTCTTCTTTGTTTGGTCCTTTTATAACTCGCAAAATACAAAAAATTCAAAAACTGTCTGCTCATTTGTGATTTGCACTTATTTATTTTGTGTTTTTGTTTTTAAGATTTACAAGAGATTTTTTTAAAATATTAATATGTGATAGAAGAGATAAGTCCAATCTTAAATTTAGGGGGTGAAAAGGTTACAATATTACTTTTTATTAATTTTGTTTTGTGATACCAAACAGTGAAGTATAATTTAGTAAGATAGAAAAATGCTGCAGGTATTACGGACCAAGAAGGGTTACGAATGTATGTTTCGTTTCAACATAACGACAGAAAACACGAAGCGCAATTATTCATATTTTGTTCAAAGCAATCAAATAATATATGTCTCGAATGCTCAGTGGAAGAGTTCTCGGCTGGCAACAAGAGTTCCCAAGTTCAGTACCCATCATAGATACGTTATACGAGGGCGGATCAATAAGTCCGTGACTTTTCGAACTTCCCTCGTACTTATATGAAATGCATCATCGTTCCCATTAAGTACCAGCTGTTAATAGACTTTGAGCAAGTTCCCTCATTTACTTTGCATTTAAGAGCTGTTCAAAACATACAACCTCATGGATTTTTTAAAAATGGAAAAAAGTGAATTTTGAGTGCTCATTAAACATTATTTTTTGCGAAAAAAACCGTCAATCAACCCAAGGAAAAGCTTGATAAATACTATTAGGACCCTGCACCATCGATTTTAATCGTAAAAAAGTGGTTTACTGACTTTCGTTGTGGTCACACAAGTACAAATGATGACTATTTCCTATTTCCAAGCCTAAAGAAATAGCTCGATGGAAAGAGATTTAGCTCCAACGATCAAATTATTAATCACACAAATGACTATTTTATGGACCTCGAAAAATCCTATTTTTTTAAAGGGATACAAAAATTGGAGAAACGTTGGACTAAGTGTATTGAGCTACAAGGAGATTATGTTGAAAAATAATTTTTTTTGCCCTCGTACTTAATAACGTTTGAAATATTTCTAATAATTTTTTTTTAATAAAAATCACTTCTAATGTAATGGGTACATACATTACTTTGAGGCTCATCCCCTTTAAAATTCATCAATTAAGTAAGGTATAGGGTAATACATTGGCCACTGTGGCTACACATTACTTTACACCATATTTGGTAATGTGTTGTTTTGCTGGGAAGTTTACTGGCTTTTGAACATCCTAGTAACACCCAAGAAATGCCCGGGGTTACCCACCGATTTCATTTAAATTTAGATATGTGATAAAATAATGAGCACCTTATCACAATTTGCTATTATTAGGTAATGGAATAAGAAAATAAAAATTATAATTACTTACTCTTTGGTCCTGAAATAAGTAGTTATTTATAATATTAAAATCACTGGTTACCAATAAGGTCTAAAATAAGTACATACTTGTTATGAGTAAAATAAGTCTTAATTAAAAATTTATAAAAATCGCCCAGCAGAAACATGGTATCAAACACATATAAGGCTATTTACTCGCTTAATTACTTTTGTTCGCGATATCCCAAAAGTAATGAGTCGCCATTATCTTCTCACTTACAAAAAACACAAAGTAATGGGTGGTCATTACTCTCTCTCCCTTACAAACAGCCAACAAATAATGAGTACCCATAACTTTTTGGACATCGCGAACAAAAGAAATTAAGCGAGTAAATAGCCTGGTAAGTAGTTGGTACCATGTTTTTGCTGGGCGGTTAGAAATATACAATTTTTTTTTTATTGTTTTCATCATTTATGTACAATAATGCACACTATTTAGACATCAATCAATGGTATTTAAATTACAAAATCTGTACAATGAATAACCTTGAATAAAATCGTACTTAACACAATGTCGGCAAACACATTATTTTAAAGCCTATAAATAAATAGTGATGTATTTATTATAACATCGGTAGCTCATTATTTCATAACTTTTAAATAAGAAATGATTAATTGATTAATTACTTCGATGAAAGTCGTCTAAGTCAAAACTAGCCGAAAGGCTAAACACATAACTTTCTCATACTACACCCACACAAAGCCCTCTGAAATGTAAGTGTTTTTATAAATAACATAAATAATTGGAAATAGAAAGGCATTGTAAATACCTTTCATTTGATATCAAATTTAACTTAATTGCTTTGAAAAAAAACTTTAAATTCTTCAAAAAAAAAGCAGAAAAAAATACTTTTTACCCTGACTTTTACCACCTAAACCGATATAAAACTCGTTGCACCTTATTTTTTTCCCTCCATGACATATCCAAATTTCAGCGAAATCAATTGGCGACCCAGTAGATAGCTTTCTTGTTCCCTATAGATTACTGCATTCCGAAAAATTTAAACCACCCATGTAATAATCGAAATATATATGAGCATATATGGTCATACATGGCCCTGTATATGATCATACATGGGCATACATGGTCATATACGTCCATACATTGTTCAGTATATGACCATACATGATCTCATATATGATCATATATCTTCGGATCTGAAATTTGAGGGTATATGGACGTATATGATCATATACGAGCATACATGAATAATATATGAGCATGTATGATAATATATGCACATATATCACCATATACCCTCAAATTTCGGATCCGAAGATATATGATCATATATGAGATCATGTATGGACGTATATGACCATGTATGCCCATGTTTGATCATATACAAGCCCATGTATGATCATGTATGTTCATATATATTTCGATTTTTACATGGGCAAAAAGTTTTAAAGTTTTTTACGTTTTCACAAAATGTGGACTTGGCACCTTTTCACACTCAACTACGATATTATATTAACTTTCTATTGATTAATTTTTGTTTGTAATGAAATTTAAACCATATATTATATAGCGTAACTTAGGTGATAATGGTTAACAATAAACCATAATAACCAATGTTTAAAGAACTTTGACTTTGGCCACAAAATATACCCCTACCTAATCTTTAAAAAAAAAAACATATTTTAAACATTTGGTCAGAAAAAAAAGAAATTGTTTTCTCAAAGTCTAGATTTTTAAAAGAATACATAAATGTTTTCTCATTTATTAAATTACATCTGCGATTGATTTTTGCTTTCTAATCAGTTTTAATTTTTTTTCGTCTTATAGTAGAAAACTAATAAAAAAAATTGATTGCCGTTTTTAATTCTTTTAAAAGGAAAATTACACCATACACTTCACATGCATCCGTAAGTGTACACATACAACTACACATACATATGTACATCCTTATAAATAAAAACTTTCTCTAACACATATGTTCATGTTCATATGCACATTAGAGTGGCATGATAAGCGAAATTTTTTGATATTATAAAATTGTCACTGCAAAGTATAAATGTCATGGTCATAAATTGACAACTTGTAACAGAAGATTTATTTACAACTTAATAGGCTTTCTACACTGAACAACATCTTTGTGAAACGTATGGAACATTTGGAACATCTTTTATCTTTCATCTGTTATTTATTCAGCTGTCAACAAAATAAAAGAAAAAGACGCATAATTTTTGTTAAAAATAAAAAATGGATTTAGAGAAAGCATTAATCATTGGAGTAGTTGTTGCTTTGCAAGAACAAACCCGAATTTTAATGCAGTACATTGAAATATTAAAGGCCATTCTGGAAGAAGACGATGATGAAGAATTTTTGGTAGACATAAGAATGCAATTTTAGTACATGTGCCGCTTATTTTCCTTTGTTGAATAAACTTTTTTTTGTTTATTTTCCGCAATTTCTAGTGATGGCAGAAAGAAAATCTTAAAATAATGAAAGATGAAACAAAATGAGAAAGGATCATCTTTTGTAGATGTAGAAAGATGTAGAATTTCTGGCCTGAATAATTCTTATGGGAAGATGTTAACATCTTTGCAAGTTGATGAAAGATGTAAGATGTAGCTCAGTGGAAGGATAAGAATGAAAAATTACTTCAGTGTGCTGAAGATATCGTTTGGCATGCTTAGCTCGAAGCATAATTTAATTGTTATTTACGATAGGCATTATAAATATATGCAGAATAATGAGCTTTTTATATAAACGGTCGCTTTTCACGAAAAATATGTTTTTTTTTTCTAAAAATTTCAGTATCGATATAAATGGACTTTAAAAAGTGTAATCAAAATCTGAGCTGTTTATATGAGTCTTAAATGCCCAGTAAAACTTTGGTAATGGGTGCGATATTCTCATGCGTTACCTTGTAATGATAGCTCGTTACCTTTTTCATTATTTGCAAGCATAAAGTAATAAGTTACTCTTTAATGATTACGTAATATATGATTTATAAATTTAAAGTAATAAATGAAATATTTTTGAAAATCTATTTTTAGATACATTACTTTGTGTGTTTTGGGAAGCAAAAGGTTAATGTATGTTTGCGAAAAAACGAAGCGCTACAATTCATTTAAGTTTAAAGCAACCAAATACTATATGCGTCGATAGCTCAGTGGGTAGAGTTCTTGGCTAGCAACTAGAGTTCCCTGGTTCGATTCCCATCATGACCACATACAAATATAAAATATTTGTAATTTTTTTTTAATAAAAATTCCTCTTTTTTAAAAATATATTTTTAGACACATTACTTTTTCCATTCTCGTAAACATATAAGTAACTCCTTACATTATCACCTCTAAAGTAATGGGTACATACATTACTTTAAGGCTCATCGTCTGGAAAATTCATCAATGAAGTAAGGTGTAAAGTAATCAATCCATATGGCTATACATTACTTTACCCATTATTTGGTAATGTGTGATTTTGCTGGGTGTTTTAAACTTAAAAAATGTAAATACATTAAAAATAATTTTACAGCACCTCCTCTGAAAACATTTATGAAAAAAATATCTTTCCACACTCACTAAACAACTGACGTGTTGTGTAGTCAAAATTAATTGCATGCCACTCAAGTTGAAAATAACACTACTGTAGAACACTAACTACAACTCTAGGAGAAATTACAAAAGCAGAGTCATCAACATCATTATGAGCATTGGCTAAAGCAGAAAAACCACAGAAAATGTATGAGAATGCAACAACCATCAAACAACAACTTAAATTCCAAAGAATCATATGCTACATTTCAAAAACATATAATGTTCGGAGAGTATTCAGAATCTTTTATTCTACACTGAAAATAATACATAAATAGGAATAAATTAAAATTAGTTAATTTGATTTTAACCATTTTTTTAGGCTTTTAATAAAATCATTGAAAACTTAAAATGAAGCTGCTTTTAAATGTTGGTAAAAGTTATTAACAGTTTTTTATATAGTAACAATATTCAGGGAATTCTGTCAATAACATATTCTATGCAGACGGGACGCTTTTATATAACGGACATTTTTTATGCAGCCACACATCACTATAACGGTGAAATGACAGCTATTTCCATCCGCTATTGGGATGTTTTACAGTAATCAAATATTAGACTGGGGAAACAACCTAGAACTAAGAAACCCTCTATCTTTCAGCCCAGCAAAAATGAAGCTGCCAAAGAAGCAATAAAATCATCACTACTATGGCAAAGGCATTACTTCTTTTCTGATGGTTTCATCGATGAATTTAACATTAGCGTGTCATAGGATGGAAGTATTAAAATGTAGCTACTCATACTTTACTCTAAGGAAGCAATGATAATACAATGATTAGGTATTCTGATGCATGAGTGGAAAATGTTCATATACTTTGTAATATTTAAGCTTTTAAAATTATGCATTGTTATACAAATACTCTTTATTAAAACAAATAAATAATTCTGTATTAGTAAAAAAAGCATTTTTGAAACTATTTTCGAAATTTTAATGAATTTTTAGACAAATTTTAAAATATTTTTGGATAATTTAAAAACTGGTTGTATAATTTGGAAACATTTTTAGACAATTTTAAAATATTTTTAAACAATTTTAAATAATTTTTGCACAATTTAAAAACATTTTTGTGCAATTTGAAATAATTTTTACACAATTTTAAAATTATTTTGGTAAATTCTGAATTAAAACTGGAAATGGTGTAATGTTAAATAAATACATAATGCAAAAATGCACAGATTGCGTCGTCATAAATATTTAAGGCTGAAAAAATGCAAATGACAGGCCAGCTAGTTTCAATTAAAGGTCAAAAAATCAGTTTTTCTTGATTTTTCAAAACTTTTATAAAAATTGCAAAGCTGCATACATTCTAACCCTCATAAAATTTTAAACAAAAATATAAAAAAATGATTTAATAAAAAAATTAAAAAAGTTCATCAGAACTATTTTCTCAATTTGAATAAATGCTTTAGATCCAAACAAAATATACGATATACTATAACTTATGCTTTAGAAGTTATGAAGAGTGATATTTTAAGATATGCATCGGATTTACATCCAGATCACTGCATTTGAAATATGAACACATGAATGCTTTTGGAAGTGCATTAGAATAACACCAAAAAATCACAAAAGAATTTCAACTGAAGTTTAGGAAGCAATGAAAGTAGTTATAATCACAGAATGACTACCAGTTTTTTTGCTGGGAGTGTAATGAAGAAAAAAATTTATAAACATATAATGAATGTAACAACAATAAAGTCACAATTGTTAACAATGTAAAGTATGTAATGTGGATAAGCTAAATTATGTAATGTAAATAATGAAAACAATGTAAATAATGTAAATTATGTATGAAATAAAATATTTATTACACTCCAAGAATTTTTTGTTCTACAGTATTAACCCTGGCAAACGATTCTGACACCGACGTGTTTTTGTTTTATTGTTTAATATGTTTGACATGTTCTCGGACTTCTATTTGGTATTCGTTTTTCACTGTTTATTTGGTGTTATTGTTAATTAAATGAATCGTTTGTAGTAACCGAATTTTTCGGTTTTGACTTTGACATAAAAATTTCAGATGCCGCAATAAATTCTTCTGTAATTATTTCTCCTCAAGTTATTCATTACATTTGAGACCCGTGGAAAGTGTTTTGGAAAAAGTTTCATGGAATCGATTCTAATAGCAACAATTATAGGACAGATGTCGTTTACCCTTTTAATACCGAATTTTTACTATTTTGACCTCAGATTCCTATTAAGGGTCCTCAAATTAGGAACAAAAAGTCTATCCGCCAAAAAGTGCATTCGAAAATCAAACTTTTGAAAATTCTGAGCCCATTTTTAGCACTAAATTCACATAGACAAAAATCCTTTTTTTTTTTTTTTTGTTTTTATTCTGTGCATTACTTTCGTGATTATAGCTTCAATGATTTAGTAAATACACTGAAACTCACTTTTCAACCAAAATTAAAAAATTGAAAACCGTTAACAAATATCGGCACTGCTTATGTTATTTTTTCCGATGTTAGAGATCCCAATAAACATATTTAAAGAAAAATATTATGTTTTCTTGAATTATCATATTTTATGTATGTTCCACTGTAGTGTACAAAAGTAACGAAAGAGTGAAGAATCAATTGTAAACCTCTACTACCTGCTCTACATTGCAAAAATTTCAGATATTTCTTAAGCATAGTATGTAGTGTATTTGAAATACTTTATATATGTGAGTCATTCACATATTACAGTGGGACAAGAAATGTAATTTTTTAGGAAAAGAAAAATGACAAATATTTATTTTAAGATATTATCGAAACTCATACTATATTTAATACCAGTATAGATATTGCCAACAAAATGTGGGGCTTTGACAGTACATATCACCAAAAGGGTGCAGATATTTTGAAAATAAAAATTTTATATTTAACTTTATATGAAAAAATAAAAATGTTTATTATATCGATGGCTTAATATAAAAAGGCCCTGACTCGATTTTTGTTACTTGACAGGAGAAGGAAAAAACTTAATAAAATACGTAAAATTTTAGATACAAAAAAAGTTTTAATGCAATTCTTAATAAAAAGAGGCAACACATTTTTGGAAATTACGTTAAAACATTTTTTTTATCTAAAATTTTACGGATTTCATTATGTTTTTTCCTTCCCCTGTCAAGTAACAAAAATCGAGTTAGGGCCATTTTGTATTAAGCCATCGATATATAACATATGTTTATGTTATTATTGTAAGTTAACTTAAGGCGAGCGCCCGGTAAGCTAGTTGGCAGCGTGCTAGTTTATCAGTGCGGGGGTCGTGGGTTCAATTCCCACCAGAGGCTCTGGTCTGTTTTCGCTACAACGAGCCGAAGGCCTTTGTTGCTAGTGCTCGGTTAGGGTATTAACATATAATTTGTAATTATATGATTAATAAATAAATAAATAAATAAATAACTTAAGTTAACTTTTGTTGCCTTTTATCAAAAAATTAACAATAAATTGCGGTTACAGCTTAAATTTTTCCATAAATTTTGTTATTAAAATTGTCACAACTATAAACCAATTCTGATATATAGAAAATGAAATAATTATAAACACAAAAAGAAAATTCAATATGAGTTTATGAAAATCAGAGTAAAAAACATAGTATTTCAGTCCTACACTCACAATATTATTTCGTTAAAAACAACTTAAAATACATATTGAATTAATCGAAAAACAGTTGTTTATTTTTAATCATTGTTTAATAATCGACAAAAGTAGTAAAAACAATAGAAAGTCGTTTAAAATAACCATCAATTTTTAACTGAAAAAAATTATAAAAAACTACTTTTGTGGTTTGTTTTACAAATTGAAAGTTTTTTTTTTACAAAACACAACACACACAGATGTATATATTTTTATTTTCTATGTGTGTATGTATATTTGAATAATTTCTTGTCATTTTTATTGAAATAATTTTGTATATATACAAACTATTTTGGTGGAAAAAAAACAAAAAGGAATTATATGAATTTAAATTTTTAGAAACAGAAAACATAAAATTTTACATTAAACAGAAAATGTCAACTCCTACTGAATGTCTGTACATTTTTATAGTTTGTTTTTTGAATGACTGATTCAAATAGTTAAAAAATATATTTCTATGAATTTCAATTGATTCTTGATTTAAAAACAAACTTTACGTATTACTTTTTAAATAAACTACAGTCGGTAACGGAAAGTATATTGAGAGTGTACTTATGGTTTTAAGCAATTTAAAAAAATCGCATTGAAGAATCAATTATTATTATTATTTTTTGTTTTTTTTTTTTTCAAAAAAAACTATTTGCCAAATCATTTTATTATTTCATTCATATTCTATAGGATTGTATAAAATCAGCATAAAGATTTAAACACTTTATAATCTTTGTCTAGTAAAAATATATAATCGCTTAAAGTTTTTACTTTAAAACGGAACAGTATGGGCAATATGGGTTATTCGAAACTAGCTCTCTGAGAATTTTTAAAAATCTATCTTTAAAATTTGATTATAAAATTTTATTTGAAAATTACCACTGTAAGAAACTAATAAAGTACGCAGAATATGAAAAATATCTTAGACATTTAAATAATGTATGTATGATGACAATGCGGGTTTTTATGGTTTTTGACGTAAAAGCTTTATACGTTATAAGAAACCAATATTTCCTGAAAATAAAGATATATTGCAGTTTTATTGAAAACAAAAATTGAAAAGTCTAAAAAGGAGAAAGAAAACAAATATTCCCGCTAATAGTTAGAACATTTCAAAATAATTACAATTATACTTATTTGTATTTCTTTTTTTTTAATATTTAAAGAGTTGTTTCTATTGTACATATTATACAAGGTTTTTAAAGTTAAAGCTAGATTCGCAATGATGGAAAACAGTATTCCACGCTGCAGATATTTGTAAGAGCAAAGGAGAGTACAGTTTTCCATAATTGTGAATGGGTCTTAAATGTAATAAATTAGATATGTTTGGACGGCAGGCTGTTAACGTTAACTTATGTCATTCCCATAAAAAATTGTATACAATCCAACGTTTTTTGTTAACTCTTGACGTTACTTATGTCAAATATTGTATGAGAATGACATAAGCCAACGTTGTTAGTTTGCCGCAAAAACACAGCTATTGACAAAAATCAATTAATCAAATATTGAAAACATAATTAAAGTGGATAATTTTTACTAAACACTTTAGTTTAATACATATCATTTCTATAAAAATTATTTCTGTCGAAAAAAAAACACTTTTTATAGAAAATTTACAACACTTTAAACAAGTGGTTAAAAAAAACTGTTATAAGTTAAAAAAGGCTTAAGTTATATAAAACAAAATGTTATTGTGTATATGGTTTAATGGCTTATTGAATAATTATATTAATTACTGATATTTATGAACAAAATCTCATATTTAATACTTTTTAACTTTAATACATATGGAAAATTTATAATGCAACTTTATTAACCTGTTAACTGTTAATGGCGTACACAGTTTTAGTAGAAATTCGAATAATGTTAAATGTAACTTTAAGGGTGGGTGCAAACAGGCTAAATTTCAACTAAATGGTTGGCAATGCCATCTTAATGGGAAAACTAAAAATATCTTATTTTGAAAATTAAAAAAGAAAAACCTAAATTTCTATAATTTTTTCCGTATACGGACCAAAAAATGGATTTTAAGGAACATCGAAACTGATTCGAGTCCGTTGAAATAACGTTAATGATGTACCGTTTACGGATCGGGATGCCGTGTGAAAAACATACATAATTCCGTTAATGACGAACCGTTTAAAGAACGTTATGTCGTGTAAAAAATGGAGTTCACTCAGTTTTTATGATCGCACCGTTTTTTCTAAATTTGTTTTAAATTTTTTAAATATTTACCTCATCACTTAAATTTACTTTCGCTGTGTAAAAATATACATCTAAACCTTAGCGTTTGACCCGTATAATGATCACAGACATTTTTTAATTATTCGTGTTTTGCAACAAAACGAATTCAAAAGCAACGGATGAAAAAGTGATGAAAATCGGGCAAGTCCGTATTTGACGGTACAAATAGGAAAAACCAAAACAGATCAAACACGTACTGTTTTCGGTTATACGGTTCGTTAGTGATCCGTTTACGTATAAGCTTTGATGGAAACGTATTTACGGACCGTAAACGTACAGTTAAAGCCGTATTTATGAATCCGTACGTGTCAAAGAGGCCGTAAAAGTATTTCTTAGGAGAATAGATTTATTTTTTTTATTTATTTTATTTATATTAATCATATAATTACAAATTATATCTTAATATCCTAACCGAGCACTAGCAACATAGGCCATCGGCGCGTTGTAGCGAAAACAGACCGGAGCCTCTGGTGGGAATCGAACCCACGACCCCCGCACTGATAAACTAGCACGCTACCAACTAGCCTACCGGGGCGCTCAGGAGAATAGACAATGCTATAATTAATGCGAAGTATTGTAACAATTTTTTTTAATGGTTCTGGTTACTTTAAACTTCTATGTTTTGTACCTAAGTAATCAACCATTAGGGTACGACTTTACTTTGGGTAGAAAAGAGGGGTATCACGCCCTCCGAAAAATACTGTCTATCCTGTTTAAAAGAACAAACTTTTTTAAACTAATTCGCGCGAATTTATTAAAATAAATAAAAACAGAACTTGAGGCTGAAATATTTACTTTTATCTTTAGAAGTTATCGTAAAATTTATTAACATAGTTTTTCGTTTTGAACACTTTGTTAAGCAGTTAACTGGTTAGACAGAGCCTACGTTAAAAAAAAATCTATATTAAAGAATCCCATTTCCAAATACCCCAGCAAAAAAAAAGACAGAAAATACTCGTTAAGTTTATAAATAACATACAACAAAACAGATTTTAAAAATACAGATTTAAAATTATAACATAAACAGATCAATGCACACAACAACAATTTTACGATACACAAATATGTTGAATTGGGGCGGTGGACTGGTTATTCTGACTTCTTCTAAATTGTTCAACAGCTCCATTTGGAGTTGTCAAGTAGTTTGTTTTTGGCTTATAAACCTTTTTTTTACAAAATAATGTTCCACGGAGTAAGCAATTTATTGCCCCCCCCCCCCCCCTCACAAAAATTCAACTTATTCGCATATCATTGTGGAGTGAAGAGTCCTTTTTTGCTGGGATATTATTTGTGAAATAATTGTGATGGCAGCTGCCGATTTTTGATTTCAGACCTTTAACTGGAATTTTAAAAGTAATTTTTATGTTTTTTTTTTTAAATTTTGTAATGAATTTAAACTCAAACTGCAGTGACTATTATTCTAAATCTTATAGAAATTAATAATCTAACTTAATCATAATTTTTAAATATTTTAACTTTCATTTAAAAAATCTATTTATCTGTACAATATTTAACTACTTAAATCTTTAAAACTTAAACAAAAACCAAGTATTTTTATAAAAAAAAAAAAAATTAACATCAAATCAAATTATTAATACTATCATGATCTCATTTGATAATAACTATTAATTATTTGCCATAATACTGGAATCGTTTGCATTAATACTATTATAGTTATTGTTGTTGTATGCAAATGTTGTTGCAGTTGATGTTTTAATGCATAAGCTGCACTTTTTTGCATAGCAGCTGGACTTTCATCTAATTAACACAATAAATGCGACAGAAGAACCGTCAGTCAGACATCGCAATATGTAAAAATTGTAAATATATTGATAAAAAAATATACGAAAGAAGAAAAAAAAATGTAATAAAATTTGTATTAATTTCATATGTAAATTTTAATTAAAATATTAATAAATTTAGTTAAGCATAAACATATAAATATATAGAGAGCAGAGCTTCGAATGAATTAATTGTTTAATTCACTTTTGGTATATGAATTAAATTTTCCAATAAATCAATCTCTTTAACCATTGCGAATTAATTCACAGATTTTATTTGTATATTTTAAAGAAATGAGTTAATTTATAACTATTTGACCAACGGATGACTTCCAGCCATTTCAAATTTATTGAAAATTCAATTTACAAAACAAATACCCTCACAAAATTTCGGACTTCTGCGCATTATGATTCAGAAAGGTCAACATTTTTTCTTTAAGACTAAAAGTACGGACAACTATATCTTAGAGCAAAATATATCTAAAACCCGGAACAAACTTTAAACTCCTTTTAGTGCTGTTATTATATTATATAAATGAATTTTTAATAATTCCTCACTCAGCCTAGAAACGGTAAGGGCTCATCATTATTTTTTGGACTACCAATAATGATACCTTCTTCCATCTGCATTTTTTGCGTTACCCATAGTGGCTTATTTTTATAATTTTTTTTAAATAAATTAACGTTATGATTTTTTTTCCATTTCAAATTATTTAAACTCAATATTTTTTCAACTCTGGTATATAATAAAATTTTGGTGTTTTATAAGCTGGTGCGTTAAGACCAGGGTTGTTCTTTAAAATTAAAAACCTAATTTCCGGAAAGAATTAGTCTATATTTTGCCAGTTTATATGAATATTATTTATATGAAATTTTGATGACAATCTGTTAACGAAAAGTCGAGCCAGAAATCAATCTGCGTTTAGAAATTAAACTGTGTTTACAAGACGAAAATAATTTTAAAATACGACTTTTTTGCAATTATTTGGTATAAAGAATCAATTTTTTAACTATTGTTGAGTTCCGATAAACAAAATTTAGTTTATTTCCAACTAATTCATTATGTTAGTTTAAAATATCTTGAAAAATTTCGTAATAAGTAATGAATTTGAATTGGGTATACAAATTAATAATGTAGATTTTTTTGCTTAAAAAATGCATTTGTTATAATAACAAAATGAATTGATACATTGTTCAAAGTATTGTCCATCGTTAGTCACTACTTTTTCCTATCTTTCTAGTAGCATATGGATTCTGCGCCAAAAGAACTGCTCCGGTTTTGAGGTAAAGAATGAATAAAACCAATTTCTGATATCCTGTTCTGAAGTGAAGCGTATTCCAGTAAGGGAGTTCTGCATCGATAGAAACAAGTGGTAGTCAGAAGGGGCAAAGGTCTGAGCTATAAGGCGGGTGAGCCAAAACTTCCCATTCACTGTTTTCCAAATAGTTTTTCACCGGTCTTGCAACATGCGGCCGAGCGTGGTCATGATAGAAGATTATGGCCTCGTGTCGAATATTTTGATCGTTTTTCGTTGATTGCTCTCTTCAAACGAATCAATTGTGTTCGGTACAGGTACTCTGTGATCGTCTGACCCAATTTCAACAGCTCATAATACAAAACACACTTCTGATCCCACCAAATGCAGAGCATTACATTGCCGTCATAGATATGTATTCGGCTTCGGCGTTGATTTGGCTGGTTGGCCTTGCTTAACATATGACTTTTTGCGCTTGGGGTTATCGTAAAGTATCCCGTTTTTATCACCAGTAACAATACGATGCAAAAATGACTTCTTCTTGTAGCATTCAAGCAGTATTTCCGAAAGACAAAATCGCCTTTCAACGTCTCTCGGCTTTAATTCATATGGGACCCAATTTCCTTGCTTTTGTATTAATCCAAATACTTTTAAACGTAGGGAAATAGCTTGTTGTGTGACTCCCAATGACAATGCAAGGAATTCTTGCGTTTGGCAATAATCTTCATCGAGTAATGCTTCCAATTCCTCATCTTAAAAATTTTTCGGCTGACCAGGGATATCCTTGTCTTCTGTGTTAAAATCAGAATGGCGCAAACAATCGTTCACAATTTTTTTGAGTTTGTGCATGTTGACCAACAATTCTACCAACAATCGATAATTTCCAGAAGCGGCTTTCTTCATATGAAAGAAGGTTATCAGACTTCAGACATCGAATACTGAACTATAATGACAGATGTTTACCCTCCAAAATACCATATTTGTTATTATTGACACAAACCATATGTGATAGTTATGCCGTCTGTTGTCCAAATCGACATTATTAACTTGTATACCTAATAACATAATTAAAAAAATGTTTGTACCTTTAAATAATGGTTTGTGTTTTTGTTAAATAAAGTGAGTTTTATATTAATATTATTAACTGAGACACAAACATTTCAAGAAAATAATAAATTTCGTCTATAAAAAGCACACATACACGCAGAGAAAAAACATGATTAATGAATGGTCACTACGACCATATTTATTCATATTAGCCTAATATGTTTACCCTAATAAATTTATTATAGCCCTAGAATAAATTGAACAAAAGTTTTTTGTCTTAAGCATTTTTAAATTCACCATAATAATATTTTAAGGTGTTTTACACCATAAATATTAATTTATGTGAAATGTTTGCTACTATAATATATATATGTATATATGTTTTTAACTATACAATTAAAATCATAATATTAGTTACACGCAAAAGTGTATGTTTATTACAAAAAATTATGTTTGCCTTTAAACACATTCTCTAAATGAGCAAACATTTATTGTCAAAATAAACAGTGTGTGTTTATAAAACAAATACAATTTTCCGCCGCGTCATTTTCCGTTCGCCAGCGATAGTTAATAACATTAGTGAGTATAAAATAATAAAAACATTTTACGGGGAGCAAAAGGCCATGTTGCCTTGCAAATTTAATGATAAATTACATTGTCTTTCTTGCAGCCAAAAAAACATACAACATTAAAAATGCCATTGAAATTTCGGCGCAGAATTTTGTGATAAGCCCCGAATTTTTTTCAATAACAGTTCAAAAATATATTGATACAGTCGATTTCATAATAGAAATTAAAGGTACGTTTGTCTTTGACTTAATGTTACAAGTCTTAAGTGCGCGGCGCAATATATATATATTTACTTATCAATAAATATAGAATCCTTAACGTCAGATTTTATTTGATATATGTATTTCTACCACAAAAGATAATATAAAATTTATAAATAAAAGCACACACACATGTGTGCATATATAAATGTAGTAATTTAATTTATATTTTAATGTATATATGTATACCTTTTTAATAAAAAAATAAATCTTTGAAATTACATTTTCTATTTGTTTTATTGCGAGAACTATATAACATGTTGACATAGACATTTTGCATGGTATTGGAAAATATAGAAACATGGTTTGAAAGATCGTTTCCGTTTTTCTTGTGAACATAATAATATGTTTGAGATAATAATTAGCTATAAATATTATATCTGAACATATATTGTTACTTAAGACGTGTTTGACACAATCATAACCACAAACATTAATGATAGTTTGCGATTGTGATTGTATCAACCATGTTTTTTCTTTGCGTGTAAGATCTTTTACAAATACAATGAAAGAACAATTTTGTTTAGACATTTTGACTGCAATTCGTTTAAAAATTAATACTGCCTAATTCATTTTATTGAATTTATTCTTAGGGAATAGCATATTAAAATATGTTTAAAGTGGAATTAAGCACAAATTGAATTAATTCTTTCGAAGCTCTAGAAACCAGAATCATACGAAATGATTTTTTAATTACCATTTATCACATTCACCATAACACTGGCAGCTTCGGCTGTTGTAGGCATACAAGTGTAATTTCCAGAATCAGCCAATTGGGCATTCGATATGCGTAGTCTAGGGAAAATGTATTAAGGAAGTAAATTTTCATTAAATACTTGTTAGTAAAAGGTATGTACAAAAATGTAATTTTCATGCAACTTACTTTAAACATTCTCACTATGATTATTTAAACTAAAAAAACAATTTTATATTTACAATCAAAAATCAAAGAAACACAAAAAACTGAAACAAATTATGAAGTTATTTTTTTTTTATAATAAAATAATAAAAGTGTTTTCTTTTTTTTCAAAAAAGTTTACGATGGTATAACGAGATGAGACATTTTCTATTTTCAAATCATTAATACCATCACAAAATCATTTAAGCCCTCCAATGGTGACATTAAACAAAATTCATCATCTCGTAGTCCCCTGAAGAAAATTGACTTGAAGCCCAAAATTTTGCACCATTTCTATTAGGTTTATGTTTAAAATATTTTTTATAATAATGCTAAATTGTAAACATTTAACACACTAGAAAAACACATGAACTAAAATGTAATCAAAAAATTCCTTCAAAATAGTTTATAAATTGTCCTTAATTTAAATCAAATTTTATTAAAACTTAGAAAAATATTCTTAAAAAGAATAAAAATTTCTAAGTTTGAGGAAAAACGAAATAATTTATATACTCAGAAATAGTTCATATTTTTCCTAGGTAATATTTCTTGATCTTAGGAAAAAAACAAGTCAATTAAATAAAAATTTATTAATTTTAAGAAAAATTATCTTAGTTTTAAGAAAATTGCATACTCAAATGTAATAAAATTAAGTTTAGTTAAAAAAAAAAAAATTAGGACATAATTTATTTACAAATTCAGTTTTTAAGTAAACAACTTTCTAATTTTGAAGAATTGTGTTCTAAAAATTAGTTCAGACAATTAAAAATAAAAAGTAATAAATTTTTTCCTATTTAATAATATAAATTTACTTTATTTTAGAAACTGGTGAACTATTTCTAAGGAAAATTTTCATGCAACTTAGTTCAGATAAATTTTAAAAATTTTAATAAAATATTCTTTTTTCAAGTAAAAGTTTTATAATTTTTAAAAATAATAAAATTTGGTATGGGATTTTTATTAAACTTTATATTTATCGAACTATTTTTTTCACTTAATAATAAAAAAGTTTAAATTTGTATATGTCAAATAACGTTTAAGCTAAAAATACCATAAAATAAATTTATGATATTTTTCCATTTTCCAATAATAACCACAGATGTAACTGTGATATTTTGTATTCTTGCAACAATTTCCTTAAATTAGTTAATTTAAGAAGACAAAGGACCCCCAGTGTTCCTTAGCCACAGATACCGTGTGTCACTTAGGGCGTGCCTTTTTGTAGTTCTTTCAAGCAAACCCATTAATTAACTACAAAAAGTATTTGACTTTGACACAATTTTTTATGTTTCACGATATCCTGCAGTAAATTTTTTTAATTTGTTTACCTTTTTGCTAATGAAATTTAATTTATATTTCAAATACATGAATTTAGTATAATTCAATTTAGTTTTAAGACCAAATTATATAGCAAAAAGCTTGTTAAAAGCAGTGTCATCACAAAGCGAAGTCCTGCGAAAGTGGGAAAATACCTACTCAATGAGTGTAAAGTACTTTAAAATATATGGTAAAATATATTACCTTTACCATAGAAACAGGATCAGGATAATTTTCACTTAAAAGAAGTGCTATTTAACTTCATGTTAGAAAATATTTTCTTATTTTTAGGAAGTTAAGTTCTAGTTTTTAGTAAAAAAAAATATCTAATGAACTTAAATAAAATACAATTTTTCTTTAAACCAAGGAAATATTTCCTAACTAGCAGTAAAATTTTAGATGATGTATGAACTAATTGGAGTAAGTTTTACTGTTTTCAAATAAAAATTTAGTTCTCAGTAGTAAAATTTTTCTATAATTTAGAAATTTTGACAAAATTTTAAGCAAAATGTGTTTCCTAATTTCAAGGAAAATTTTATTAAATATAGGTAAAAAGTATTTGGCGCCGTTTTCATCTCAATTTTTCTAAGTTCATTTTTTTTTTTTTTTTTTTTGAGTTTAGCAAACCCTTTGTTATCGAAGTCGAAGTTGGTCATAACCTAAAGGTGAACTTCCTTAACTTTGGCACAAGGCTGACCACACAAAAAAAATTTATCAGCAAAACCTTTGGTTAACAAAGTAGTCGTTGGATATAATGAAAACTTCGTTAATATTGTGGGGATTGTGACCTGATTGATAATCCTTATCACCATTTTTTTCTGGAGATTACGACAGAAAATATTTCGCCCACAGTCCAGTGTGGCTGTCATATCCAGAACATTTTCGAACATAATGCCAAAACCAAAAATTAAAATAATGTCCGTTGGGATAAAGCATATCGTCGTCCTTTAAAGCAAGAATCAAATAAAAATGGCATGATACAATAAAAATGCAACAAAATGCACTCCGCAGAGTGGAGTACTTCATAATTGTAAATGGGCCTTAAAAGCGAATGTTGAAAAGAAAAAAAAAAAACAATACAAAAAAAGCAAAGTGCGTGTGAACAAAAAAGTAGAAATAAAAGATTTTTTAAAAATTCAAATTAATTCCACAAAAAAAAAAAATAAAACTGACATTCTACTGTTGCATGCAACACACGATGGATGATGTTTATGTGTGTACTTAAAAGGCGATACCAACCTGCTTTGCAATTTATCACCCAATTTTGATTCCATTGAAATACGTTGCATATCAATGGCCGCCTCATTGGGATGGACAACAAATGGCGTTAATATGTATGGTCCACGATACCAATGTATTGGTCCAATATCATGGGCAGAGGAGGGCTGCTTAATGTGGCACGTTAATGTGATAGCACTACCGATTTTAACATACAAATCCGTTGGACCGGAAATTGATGCTTTAGCATCTGGTGGTGTCACTTTTAAAGCGAAACAACAAAGCGAAATAGACAGGGAGAAGAAAACAATTAATATAATCCATATAAGTTTGTGTGTATGTGTGTGTGTATTTTTTTAAATCTTTTAAGGAAAATAAAGTCAACAAAAAAAAAGATAAAGAATTTTTTAACAGCACCAACAAATTCTGCTTACCAATAACATTTAAACGGAAAGCCATTGACATCTTTGGTTCCGTATTAACTTGACACTCATAAATGCCACTGTCACGTGGTTGTGCATATTTTATATGCAATGCCCATTGTTTTCGATCCAATGTGCGCGTTACCTTTTCAAAGAATAATAACAATGCAAAAGTTGCAAATAAATTTGAATTTTGAAATTTAAAACTTGAAAAGAAACCAAACAAAAAAAGAAGAAGCTTTTTAAACCAAATATGTACCTTAAATCTTTCATCAGAGGTATATGTCAATATACCAGCTGTCAAAATGTGTAAATCTCTTTTACGTATCCACGATACCTTAGTTTTTTTTGTTAATATGGAAAATAGTCAGCCGCCATAGAAAAGCATTCAAGAAAAAAAAAGAGTTTAAATAAAGATTTATGTTAGTGCTTTTCAATTTTATTTTAATTTTAAAAAATATTGATATTTTAAGGCTACAGTCACTATCTAACATAGACAAAGGCTTCCAAGGAAGGTATACCAAGCATTTTCTATGATTTTAGACAAATTATGGAGAAAACCGGACTACGTTTATGTTATAAGGGGAAATAAAGGAGTTAAGAAAAAAACAATATTCATTTAAACATTCTAAAATAAGCTTTCAAAATATTTATTTAATTTTGTAAAGTCAACCAACAAGAGAAACAACTTTATGAGTCTTCTATGAAGGATCAAGAACATTTCGAAAGGGCCCAAGTAAGACTATTTTCTGACTTGAAAATTTTACCGCTCCGAAAATCATTATTATATTTTATACCTTTTTAAACTTAAATTACTCAAATTTTAAAAGTACTACATGGAGTGAGAAATACGTGGCATCACATAGAGACGGCGTGACAAGTGACAATATTTTTCGTTTATTCACTTGGGCCAAGTGTCAAAGACAAATTGTGACAAAATTTCATGATATTTCATTAAATATAATAAAAAGTTACCGTTATAAAAATTATGCTGCTGTTACAGTTTGAAAAAAAAAATGGATTGCATAGTTTAGTGTTTTAATTAAACATTGTTTTTTGGTGGGAAACAATACTGTCCATACCAAGGAATGGATTGATAAACATTATCGTGAATCTTCGCCATAATATTAAATGGTTAAAAAAGGTGGTATTCCGAATTTAAACGTTGTCGTACGATCACAAATGATGCAGATCGTCCTGGTCGTCCAAATGAGGCAGTTACCGAAGAAAACTTAAGAAAAGTTCATTAGATTGTATTGGATGATCGAAAGATTAAAGTGTGTCAGATTGCTAGCATTATAAAGATATCAACAGAGCAAGTTCTGCATATATTACATGATCATTTAAATATGAATAAGCCGTCTGCTCGATGGCTGACGCATTAACAGCTGAAGAAAAACTGAAACGTGTTCATGATTCAAAGTATGTTTTCGAGATGTTTGAAGTAAATTCAACAGAATTTTTACGTCGATTTTTAACAATGGATGAGACGTAGATTTATTCTTATACACCAGAGTCCAACATACAGTCTGGGGAGTGGTTACAAGCGTTCGAAAGCCGGCCGAAATGGCCAAAGACTCAACAATCTGCTAGAAAGTGTTTTTTTTTATTTTTTTGGGATGCACAAGGTATCATATAGCAACTTTACTGCCACCACCGCGGCCTTCAGTTTAGCAACTCAAGAAAAATCTGAACAACATCTTTGTGAAACGCATGGATGATGTTGAAAACGTGAAACATGTGTTTATATTGGCAACATCTTACGTCTTTCATCTGTTATTTATTCAGCTGTCAAAAAAACAAAAATAAAAGAAAAAGACGCATAATTTTTGTTAAAAATAAAAAATGGATTTAGAGAAAGCATTAATCATTGGAGTAGTTGTTGCTTTGCACGAACAAACCCAAATTTTAATGCAGTACATTGAAATATTAAAGGCCATTCTGGAAGAAGATGATGATGAAGAAGAATTTTTGGTAGACATAAGTATTAAATTCTTACATGTGCCGCTCATTTTCCTTTGTTGAATATTTTTTTTTTGTTTTTTTTTCTGCAATGTCAGTTTGCTAATGATGGCTCAAAGAAGATGCAAGATGGAACAAAATGAGAAAGTGTCATCTTTTGTAGATGTAGAAAGATGTAAAATTTTTGGCCTGTATAATTCTTATGGGAATATGTTAACATCCTTGCAAATTGATGAAAGTTTTAAGATGTAGCTCAGTGGAAAAAGGCTATTACGATTAACAGATATTTATTTCTGGAAGTAATGGAAGTAGCTATATTTGAATACTTCTATCCTATGACATGGCAATGTTAAAATCATCGATGAAACCATCAGAAAAGAAGTGATGCCTTTGCCATAGTAGTCATGCTTTTATTGATCCTTTGGCAGTTTCATTTTTGCTGGAATACAATTAATTTTTCAGACGTGTGGATTAATAACCGCAATAACCATAATAAAAATCAGTCATAATCGTGATTGTATTTAGGGGTCGTGTTCCTGTTCCTAATAAAAAATACAAACGTATATTTCAAAATGGAATTGTACAATTATCTCTTAATTTCCCCTTTTAAATAGCTGTGTTTGTGTGACTACATATCGACGTTAGCTCTTAAAATAATACCTAGATAACGTTAATGCGAACACACAACTAATATGCCTATATTTCTATCAATATTAATTTATTTTCAATGGGTTACATTCCTTGTCAGTATCCAAATAACTTGACTTAGCTTAACACCATGACTTACTGATTTATCACCCAAGTTTTCCACACGACAATTTATAGCTGCTATTTGGCCAGCACGTGCTGTTATATTACGCGGCATTGTCAAATCAAAATATGGTTGAGGAATTTTTTTAAAATCTTCCTCACCATCACCACCACGATGTGACCCCCCTTCGCCTGGCATCGATGAGTACAATGTATCTTTGATCATGTGACGTCTATTGTGGTGGCCATTCAATGTATTGTAATTTATATCTATGATATTGTTATTGTGTTCATTGTTGTCCGTGTTCGTGGTTGAGGAACCGGTCATCATTTTATGTGTTAATATTTGTGAGTGTTGCGAAGTAAATTCGATTGGCCGTTGCTGTTGATCCATTGACACTGCAATAAAAGATAACAAAAGATTTATATTAAATTGAAGGTATTTATATTTATAGCTGTTGTGGTTATTTTTAAGTTTTATTTTTTTTTTCTACGATATTTCTTAAAAAAAAATATATAATAGAAAATTCCTTTTATCTATATTATTAATAAAATAGTGTATTGGGGTTTGTTTCAAATTAAATTGAATTTAATTTTTAACAAATTAATTGTATATGTAGTAATTTTGGATTAGGATTCCAGTTCTTGATTTTTTTTAATATGATAATTTTATATTTTCCATTAAAATAATAAAAAGATTCATTAGTTTTAATAATTCAATCATAAAATTAAAATTAAAAAAAAACTATTTATATAGTTATGTTTTATAAAAAAAGTTTGTGGGATCTTTTGCAAAAAAGCATCCACCAGCGGAGTTAATTTTCATCGAAGATTAAACTTTCGCCCCTGTTCTGAGGTTAGAAACTTTTAAATTAGAGTGGATATGTAAAATCAGAATGACGCTCTTGGAGATGTTTTTTTTAACTTGGCAAACCGTGGCCTTATAATTGTTGTGTCATTGTCAGTGTCATAGCAATGACTACTAATTATTATTTGTGCTTACAGCAAAACTAGAACCACTGCCTAAACAATTGTGATTTTATGCATTCAAAAAGTTCATGTTCCGACCGATCAGATTTTTGTATAACATACAATCGGTACGTACATATATTTTCTTCACAGGCACAAACTTTCATATATCTCTACACACAAAAGTAAATATTAGGTTATATTGTCTTTGCTGCCATAGGTAGCCTATTTTTGTTTGCTATTAAATGAAATAGTTTTATTAACTACGCCCATAAGCTATTTGTACCTTACTTTTTTACCTTAAGGCAATGTAATTTTTACTATTCCAGTTAGGCAACATCTTCGGAAATTAGTTGATATGTCATAAATTATTCATTTTAGTTATTGTTATTGAAATTTATTGAATAATCTATGCTCTGTTTTATTTTTTAGAAGATGGTAAATGAAACAGTGAAATATGCAGCAACTAATCTCAATGAAAATCAGACCTTCAATTAACATATCCACAATTTAAATGATTGTTGCATAGATTTCAGAAAAAAATCGTAAGAATCAGCGATTAATCTTCAGAGTCTGTAGATTTTTCTATCGGATGATAGTTTTTCTATAGAAATTCTCTACGGTTCTGAGGAATGTTACAAAAGGAAAAACTTTGATACCGTATACGGTATCGTCAAATTCTAAATGCACATTTTAACACTTTTCCAGTAGAAAAACCATTAATCTCTGGTGAATTTTTTCTATAAAAACTACAGATACTAAGGACTTTTTTCTTCAAAACAATACTTCCAGATTCTAAAATAACACCAGAGTCTATAAAACTAAAACTCTGAGTCCTTTATAAAGAAATGGAGGATTTTCGATAGGAAAAATTCTTTAGTCTCTGGGGTTTTTATTTTTACACAAAAGTTTTAAAAATCTCAAAAGGTTTATGCAAAAAAAAATCCTCTAAATCTGTGATTTTCTGAAGTATAAAATTCTCAGAATCTAAGTAATTTTCTAAATCTGTGATTTTCTGAAGTATAAAATTCTCAGAATCTAAGTAATTTTCTATAAGAAAATGTTCTCTGAATTTTAGGGATTTTTTATATACAAAATTCATCCGAATCTGATGAACTTTTTTGTCAGTTTCTACAGAAAAAGTTCCTATCAGTTTATGTGAGGTTTTTCTACAGGAAAAAGTAGGCAGAATCTGAGTAATGTTTCATGCAAAAAATTTCTTAAAATCTGAGGGTTTTTCCAGGAAAAATTTGAATCTAAGCCGAAAAATTTGTCGGAATCTGAGGGAATTTTTGAAAGAAAAGGTTCTTAGAATCTGAGAGATTTCTTACAAGAAAAAGTCTTTAGAATTGGTGGAAGAAAAAGTGCGCACAATATAAAGATTTTCTATTTGAAAAGGTCTCAGAATCTGAGTGTTTTTAAAGAAAAAAATATAAAAGTGTCCATTAGAAAAATTCCTTAGTATATATGGATTATTTTTATAGGAGAATGTTCGCAGAGTTTGACCTGTATTAGCAAATATGAAAAATTTATCTGAATTTAAGGAATTTTTTATAACTTTTTCAAATTTTAAAGATCTATTCCTACGCAAAAGCTCTCAGAATTTTAATACCCTTTGCAACATATAAACCTTCATATTATTTGAACTTTTTTTCCATAAAAATCGCTCTTTTTCCTAAAGAAACCCCCTCAAATTCAAAGGATGTCCTATTAATTTAATATTATATTCTGTAGTAGTAACATCTGTAATTTTCAATTTTAACGATTAGTGAAAATTAAATGTTTTTATATATTTTTGTAAATAAATAATTTTAGATTTATTAAAATAAGAATATTGTATTATTTGTGCGGGCGGAGGGGGGGGGGGGGGTGCTTTTTGCAATTTTCTAAGTTATTTTAACAAAATTTATAGGTGATTCTTCGAACACAAAAGTCAAATTGAAATAACATATTTTTTATAGTAATATTGCCATAAAAAATAGCAAACTCTATGTTGCCTTAGAAAATAGGTGATATCACGCTATAATTTTAGTCAAATTTACCCATATTTCTTGTGTGTATAAAATTTCAGATTAAAACATAAAATGTACGACTTTTAAAAAACTTTCGGAAAAAAAGTTATATAAAAATGCTAAAAAATTGATTTATGTTGCTAAATTCAAGTGAAAACTATAAATGACATTTGATGAGCCGAATGAATGTCAACGTTATCATGATATTAAGGGAAAATGTTATTTAAAAAGTATCGGTTACCAACCTTGAAAATTTTTCGCGCCCTTTAATTCACTATACAAAAATTTATATAATTTAAATATTTTTCTCATTATAATTTTTATTTATTTTTTTTTTTTTTTGTAAAAACAACTCATATCTCTTGTTATACTTAACATCAACATCATCAATGTTAATCTTAATTAAATTGTTTGTATTAAATTTGCAAGGTAATGTTGATGAACCCCATCATACGTAATTAACCCACACAACGAAATTGAAGAAGAAGAACAACAACATAGAATCAACAACAAAATAAAAATGGTACAACTTAAAAATAACTTAATAAGCTAAGTAAATTCAAAATTGGTCGTATCTTTTTGAATGTCCTTCAACAAAGGAAGGCGGTATATACAGATATTTATTGACAGGTAAATCTTAATTTTTTTCTAAAACATCTTCAAACTATATCAAACTCGGAGTGTTTAGCTGTGTATAACCTTCCTTGTAAATGTAAAAATTTTAATATTTAGAAAATTTAAAAAAGGGTGACTACATAATAAAAAAGAATTTCCTTAGGCATTTAGAAATAGAAATTATAATTAAATTTTTTTAAAGATTCTGCTTTATAAACTCTTAAACAATATAAAAAATGCCAAACTTACTTTAAATATTTTAAAATGTATTTAGTGTCCTGAAAATTGTAATTTAAATTAATTATTATCACGCACTTTAATAATACGAGGGTGGATCAATAAGTCCGTGAATTTTCGAACTTCCCTCGTAGTTATATGAAATGCAACACTGTTCCCTTCAAGTACCACCTGTTAATATACTACTGTCAAATTTTGAGCAAGTTCCGTCATTTACTTTGTGTTTAACAGCTATTCAAAACAAACAACCTCGTGGATTTTTATAAAAATGGAAAAAAGTGAATTTCGAATGATCATTAAACATTTTTTTTTGCGAAAAAACCCTCAACCAAACCAAGGAAAAGCTACTATGAGGACTCTGTATCATCAAGTACAAATGACGCTGAACGTTCTCAACGGCCAATTGATGTGAATACACCCGAAAATGTGGAAAAAATTCACGATATGGTGGTGGCCGATCGAAGAGTAAAAGTGCGTCAGATTGTTGATGCCATAGGCATTTCATATGGCAGTGCGGTTTCGATTTTAAGTGATAAGTTGGATTTAAGAAAGCTGTTTGCAAGATGGGTGCAGCATTTGCTCTCAATTGACCATAAACGTAATCTGTGACGACTTCAAAGGATTTTTTGGAGTTGTTTAACCGCAATGCGAATGAGTTTTTGCGGCGTTTTGTAACTGTGGATAAAACATGGATCCATTACAGCATTACGGAAGAATTTTGTTGGCCAATATGGTGATGGCAACAGTTTTTTGGAATGCACGTGGGATAATCCACATCGATTACACCTTCAAAAGGGAAAAACAATAAACGGCGAATATTATGCCAACAACTTATTGGACCGATTTAACGAAGATTTAAAAAACCACCCCATATGGCCAAGAAAAAAGTTAATTTTCATCAAGATAATGCACGGGTGCACACGTGTGTAGTATCTATGGCAAAATTCCATGAATTGGGCTACGAATTGGTACCTCATCCGCCATATTCTACGGGTGTATCCCTATTTGCAAACCTAATGAAATGGCTCGGTGGAAAGAGATTTAGCTCCAACGATGAAATTATTGATTAAAATATTGCCTATTTTATGGACCTCGAAAAGTCCTATTTTTTGGAAAGGTTATAGAGTAAAAGGAGATTATGTTAAAAAATATTTTTTTGTTTTGCAAAAAAAAAAAACTGTGTTTCATTCAAAAAGTCACGGACTTAGTGATCCGCCATCGTATATAAAACAAAAATAATCACAAATAACCGTAAGTGTCACTTTTTAACAAGACAAATAATAATCTAGTATACTAAATTTGCGTTAAGTATTTCACATAAAAATACTAAAGTTTTTTTCAAACAGAATATTATAGGGAAATATTGGGTAAAGTTAATGTGGGCATAGCATGCAAGATTAACAAAATTTCCAGCACTATTTTGTACAAAAAATTAAAAAAAATAATCAAAAACAATCAATTTTGCCAAGAAATTTCCAATGAGACAAGAATCAACACACTGGTAGAGCTTTATTTTATATTATAATTGTGACTTTTGTTAAAAATGGTTTGTATAAAATTTATTTCTTTTTTGGTTGTGAAAAAGCTTGTTTAAGACCAACTTATAGTTTTTTTTTTTTTTTTTGTTTTCCCAACATTGTCAAGTTATTTCCACCAAGATTCATGCCAGTTCATTTTCGAATTAAGAAATCACTTATTGCCAGCTCTTGTACCACTGTATTTTTCTGACTGGGATAATATATCTTTAAGGATTATTTAGTTTATTGTTTAACTTAAATATATTAAATTTGATTTTTGCAAAAGAAAATAAGAAAATTGTGCTCAATAAGGACTTTGAAATATTATATCAAGCAAAACAAAAAACAAAACAAAACTTAAGACAAAAAGCTTATTACCCAAATAAATAAAACCTTTTTTTTGTTGAATTTTTTTAAACCAATTTTAAAAGATTTGCACACAAAGCTTTATTGCAAGTAGTATGTACTTTCTTTTTATTCGTTACATATAATTTTCTTAAAAACTACACTCAAAGAAATTTCATAAAAAATTTAAATCGCTTAGTAGACTGATTTTCGTAATATTTATTTAAAGTATAGAAGGTGAAATTTGTTTTGGAGATGAAATCGTTTATAATTGTCGATTGGCAAGCTGAAAATATATACATATGTATACAAATCAGTTTGGTCTTTTTAATTAAACAAATAATGATACACAGATTGAATTTTCTTAAATGAGTTTAAATGATAATTTTCAGTAAACTAACTAGCACAATCTTTTAAGACCGGTTACCTCTAAATCTATTCTAGGATAAGTTCTTTTACCACTGGTTTCATGACAGACGTTTCGAGGTAGTAAAACTGGTTCTAGAACCGGTTCTAAAGCAAATTGTTCTAGTTTGGAGGAAAAGAACATATTGCATACAAAAGGAACCGGTTGTAAAACATAAAAAAAACTTTGACAATGTAGTTTAAGGTGTTTTGCAATCTATTCTTTGGATTTAACCTTATTACTGTGTAGGTACCCTACGGTAAATGGAGGGTCGATTGATCCAAGGTGATAAATCTGTGATGTCACAATACTGGTGTAAAATATAATTCAGTGTCTGAAAAAGTGGTAATTGCTGTAAAATAACCAGTGTCCCAAATATTGAAATGGTGGCAGAACATGGACTGGTTCTTTCTGGATATATCATGTAAATAAAAAGAAGTGAACATAACACCAATGTGGACTAAGGAAATAAGAACTGTTATAGTTGAAATAATGACAGAGCACGGAACTGGTTCAACAAATTTTGCAGTGTATAAAAGAATGTCAATCGGTGGCGAAAACCCCAATCCCGCGACTGTTGCAAAGCTGACATAATACTGGACTGATTTAAACAGAACCGACTTTTTGACTGCAGAAATGATGAAATAACACTAATCTGGTTGAAAAAAAGTGATTACGCAACTGTGTCGATAGTGACATATAACTGCATTAATCTGAGTCAAATGAATTTTCTGCAAGATAAGAACAACTAAAACTTCGAGAACTTCTATTGGAAAATATGGTAATTTTTTATTTGTTTAAAGTACTCGATTTTTATAAAAACATTGATTTATTAGGAGTAAATTTAATTTGCATCTGCAATTTTTATTCGCACAATAAAAAAATTCTAAAAACTTTTGTAATAAACAATGCAGGTAAATTCAGTATCTGGACCTTATAGAATCTTTCAGAAACACGTTCTAAATATGAAACACGCAGAAGAAATTTTGACAGGTTACATGCTAACTAATTTTCGTTTGCCTTGTGTCATGTGCACTTGCAACAGTCAAGTGATATGTCACGGAACTATTCATTTCCTACAACTTCTGCAACATAACACATTGTGATTGATATGTAACCAGTTTTTTATTAATTGCTTGTTCTCAGTCCTGTGGTATGTACATTTGAGCCAGTCATGAGACTAGTTATGTGTAAGATAATTCTAACCTGTTCACTTACACCAATGCAGTGATATGGTACCCTACACAAGGCTAGAGACATGTCGCAAGTAGCTTAAAAGGTAGAAATTGCTACCTCATATGACAAGCCCATGTTAAAGTTACCGATTACTTTCATATAAGAGAACCAACTCGAGAACCGGTTTCTGACACAAAGTTTCGGTCACGTGACTAACTCTGTGACTGGTCCATTTCCCGTAGGGTAATGACCCTGCGGGAAAAAATGAGTCAGTTGGGAATTGGGACCTGTCCGGTGATGGGTGAAAACATGACTGGTTCACTATTCATGTGATAGGTGAAAACAAAACCTTAAGTATCTAGCACGTGACAGTTTTAAGTCTCTACCACGTAGTGGGGTTGAAAGTACCAGTCGTATGGTAAGTAAAAACAATACCGGTTCAGAACAAGCGAACAGTTTCATTATACATGATATTTTTAAAATGTTTAGACATTTACCTTTACTATATTGTCGCTGCGACTACCGAATTAGCTATGTACAGACAATATTATTTTTAAAGAGACCGAGAAAACAGCTTCTTGGACCATTCGCGGTTGATTTGTGGAGTATTCTTTCGAACAAATCTTTAAAAAATATTAAAAATTTTCGATTAATTTAAAAAAATCGCATCGACTATAGATCAATTTTCTTAGATTTAAAAAAAGATTTTTTAAGATTTAAAAAAAAAATTCAGAGATTGATAGTGAAATTTTTACAAATTTTAACATCCGATTTGTTGATTTTTTTTAAGGATTTTTAAAAACTATTTTAAAAAATTTAGCATGAAAATAAAATTTATCAGTTACAATCATGGTTGGCAAGCAATACTTTTTCATTATAACGGTAGTTGTCTATCGCGCTCTGATCAATACCGATACGAAAATTTTAAAACTGTGGTTGCAATAGTGACATGTGTCTTCAAATATCACGCGGTTTATTTTATAATATTGCCTGTACAAATTTGTTGTATTTGCAAAATACCGTTATAAATCGGTACTTCGGTAGTTTAGCGTTATTATAACGGTAGTTTAAGATATTTCAAAATGGAACCGGTAAAATAGCACAATAAACCCGGTTATACAAAAAACCACTTGCCTTTAATGGAATGGCCATTTTAAAATGTTCATATCGGTCTTAAAGTAGCTCTGGTAGCCAACAACCATTATTATGAAAAGGTATTGAATGCCAACCATGGTTACAATCAAATGTCTATAATATACAACAATAGAAAATTTAATAAATAGCTCGGGATTATGTACATTCACAAAAAAGTCTGTAATGGCAACTGAAAATTTTGCTAATTTGAGCCTAGCGGTATTTTTCGCTAATCTTAGCAACACATGTCTGCTGACGTGTAGTACAATAAAATTAGTGGAAAAAATTAGCTGCCGCTACTAAATTTTAGTAAACTTTTTGTAAAGTGGAGTTAAGAATTGGTTCGCTAAAATGGTAAAAAAAATTACTAAATATTATTCATATTAGTGCAAAATTATTTAGCGCTACTAAATTTAAGTAAATTGCTTATGGAGTATAAATTGTAAAGTATAGCAAAATTTTAGTTCATAAAAAAAATTATAAAAATGCACAAATTAACTGAATTAATTTTAGATACACTTGTTACACTTTAAAGCTGCTAATTTCATTTGAAATTGCCTTACAAATTCAAATATACAATTTTATATTTTTTTTATCGAACATTTTTTTTATTTATTTTTTTTTTTCAAAAAATATTTTAGACAAAATTAAAAAATAAATTCAAAGGCTTAAAAAATAGTTAAAACATAAACGAATTTATCATTTTGTATATTTTAAGTATATTTTTTAGATTTTAATGTAAAATTTTAATATGCTGATTTTTAGAACTAAAAAGGTTTTTAGTGCTATTTCAAGTGGACGTCCTAATTTTGGCATGAGTCGGTTGTAAAAAGTATCTTTTCTTTCATCCCTTTTTTTTCAACCTATGTAGCATTTTAAGGCTATTTAAGTTTGTAAGTATAAGTTTTAAAAACTTTGTAAAATGATTTCTCAAAAAAGCAAAAAAAATTTGTAAATATTCTGTAAAACTTCTGTAATTTGTAAAATGCAAATAGAAAAAAAAATATACTAAATAATAATTTTTTTTTACTAAAAACCAGTACAAAAATTGTAAAGTGGTATTGAAAACCCTTTGCAAATTTTTCTACTAACTTCTTTTCTGAGAGTAGTTTTGTAATAACATCGCGCTTGGTTTTTATCTTTTTGTATTTTTGTTTTATAATTTTTATTGGATATTTTTTAAATTTTTTTAACATTTATACATAATACGAGGGCGGATCAATAAGTCCGTGACTTTTCGAACTTCCCTCGTAATTATATGAAATGCAACACTGCTTCCACCAAGTACCACCTGTTAATACACTACTGTCAAATTTTGAGCAAGTTTCGTTTTTTACTTTGCGTTTAACAGCAGGACTTTTGGAGTCCCTTAAAATAAGCATTTTTTGATCAATAGTTTTATCGCCATTTCTGAAAATAGGAAGAAGTCACTGGGGGCTAAATTCGGAGAATAAGGCGAATAAGGGGGCAATTCGTAGTCTACTTCATTGATTTTTGCCATGGAAACTAAGCTGTCACGCGATTCCGTTGGTGGCCGATTGTGAGCAAATAATAATTTAACTTTAAAATTAGGTACATTCGTAACAACTTTTTCATCTCTGGTGTTATTAAAAATATTGAGAGCATCATTTGTTGTTTTAATTGAGTAATTGTTTCGATGTTTTTCTATTCTAACGGTATTTTTCTCAATAGTTTTTTTAGTCTTCTTTTTTAAACGCTACTTTTCAAAAATTCAGAGATGGATAGTGCAATTTTAGAAATTTAATATTATCTTTCTTAATTTTTTTTTCAAGGATTTTTAAAAATGATTTAAAAATTTTGAAATAAAAATTTTTTGTGAAGAAAATATTTAACAACAATAGTATTTTAGAAATTAAATTTTAAAAAGTATTGGATTATTTATATTTCAATCAACATTGTGTAATAAAACTTTCCAAGAAAATAAAAATAAAGTGGTACTTGGAAATGTAATAACTAACTCGGGAAGGATGTAACACTTACATTAATTTTTACTTGATATTTTTAATTGCTTTTAAATATATTCTTAATGACAAAAAATATTAGTTCTTCTGGCATGTTCTTTTTCGTTAGTAAAGTGACGTGTTCTACTGCGTTATTTAAGTGATGTGTTCTTTTTCGATGGTTCTGCAAAATATTCTTTTGCTATAGACCCCCTCTTTGGCTCCTTTCCAATAATGAACACGGTTACGTTACGTGTCGTGTTATAAAACCCCTTCCCACAGGGGAGGATTTCTTCAAAAATTTAATGAAAAAATATTTAAATCTAATCTAGTTTTTAATGGAAAATCCTACATTGAGTGTAGGAAACTTCTAATAAATAAAATTAAATTTTTTTAATAAAATGCATGTTAAACTGCACTTATCAAAAATTTCAGTAAGTGATTTTATACATCGTTATCATGTAGTGCATGTATTATCATGTAGAGCATTGAAATTCGCCTGAAGATCACTCGGAAGTGTGTGAAAACATGATATAAAGGGTGGTTAAATTTAAAAAACGTCAAGTTTTTTTTCTGCATTTCATTTGACATTTCTCAATTTCAGACTAACTCAATTTGAACCATGGAAAGATACACAATCGAGCAACGCGTTAAAGTTATTTAGGCTTATTATGAAAATGGGCGTCCAAATCAAAATGCATATCGTGCACTTCGTGATTTTTTCAGTCAATCGGAAAAATCGTGCAAAAATTTGAGCCAACGGGATCTGAAGGAGATGTGAAAATACCAGTGCATGCTCGTACAGCTCGAACTGCAGAAAATATTGCTGCTGTTCGCGATAGTGTGGCTGAAGAGCTGTCCACCTCAACTCGTCGTCGTGCCCAACAATTGCACCTCTCACGCTCGTCGTTGATGAACATTATGCATAAAGACTTGCATTTACACTCTTACAAGGTGGAATTCCATTCCAAACGTCGTCAATGGTCAGAATGGTGGCAAGAAATGGCAACAGTGGATATGATCAATTTTCGAAGAAAAACACCTTCAGTGATGAGGCACATTTTCACCTCAGTGGATTCGTTAATAAGTAGAATTGACGCATTTGGGCGAATGCTAATCCAAGAGTGATTTTCGAAAAACCAATGCACCCACGAAGATTGACTGTTTGGTGCGGCTTATGGGCTGGCGGCACCATCAGACCGTATTTTTTAAAAAATGAGGCCGATCAGGCAGTTACTGTGAATGGTGTTTGCCCGAATTGGAAGATATGGATGTGTACGATATGTGGTTTCAACAGGACGGTGCCACTTGCCACACAGCTAACGAAACAATGGTGTTATCTCACGTGGTGGCGATGTCAATTAGCCGCAAAGATCATGTGATTTGACACCGTTAGACTTCTTTCTTTGGGGTTATTTGAAAGAAAAGGTGTACGTCGATAAGCCAGCAACAATTCAAGAGCTAAAGGATGAGATAATTCGGCACATTAACGGCATAGAACTTCAATTATGGCTCAGCATCATTGAAAATTTGGACCATCGGATGGAGGTGTGCCGCCTAGGTCACGGCGACCATTTGGCCGATATTTTTTTCCATACATAATTGAACCATATCATATTATCACAATAAAAAGAAATTACAATAATTTCCTAAATAATTTGTGTTTTATTCAAAATCAACATTGGCCCTTAAAATTTAACCACCCTTTATTAATAAATTAAATTTTTTCTACTCTTTCCCCAAAAAAAAAAAAAATACTAACAAGTTTGTTTAACTAATATAATGAAAAAAAATACTTTTGGTAAATGCTGAAAAATAAATTATAGCGATATTATATAAACCAACAGAGCTTAAAAATATATTTACTTTTTGAGTGTATTTAAAATACCATAGAAAACTGATTTTAATTTTAAATTTGGCAATGTTTGTTTTCAGCTTACAAAAAAAGGCATTCAACTTGCAAATATCAATACATATTTGTATACACCATTTCCAAGAAGTGGGCTACAAATGTGTAGTGACTATGTAAAGTCCCCAGCGAAGGTACTCATCAATATTAATTTGAGTATACGAATTTTCATTTTGTTAATAACCCTTCACATTTAACTATTAAATATTTATTTGGTCATTTATATAACATATAAAGAACTCGTATGTAACATATTTATTTTATTTATCGACCAATGAATCAATCAATTAAACTTTATTACATTCTTTATAACTGACTCACTCTGTAAAGTTATTTTCATTTCTTTACTTATTGAAGTTAAACAATGACATTTGCAAAATTTTATACAAGTATGTTATCAAACATTTCTTTATTGTTGACTGTTGATAGTTAAACTTTGCTTTGTGTACTCGTATGTCAAAAAGACATTTTCTTTTTCCTTGTTAACACACACATGACTACAGACAATTTTTACACATTTTTCAAAACATACATTTTCAGTTAGACAAGTGGTTGAGTGTTAAGATTCTTTAAATAATCCTTTTAATTTATGTTTGAAATATTGCTTTGGTAAGACCTTTCATATATATTATATGACTTGATGTATTTACTAAAATATATTGAGAAAACTTTCAGTCATCACCCATGCATGGCGTACGGTGCACAATGAGGTGAATTTAATAGCAAATGAAATTTTCCATCAATAATAAAAAAAAAAATAATATGGACTCACACAGAACAATCAATTGTTGGGAAAGGGGGGGGGGTTAGAATCGGAACAAGTGTCAAAAATTCAAACTTGCATTTGCAAGTAGAAAAATTTTGGCCGAAAAATCAATTTAAGCGACGAGACGCATTGTTGGATGAATGCCTATGTTAACAAGCAAAATTGCCGTATATGGAACGACACCAACCTACGCGAGGTAATGCCTCCACAAAAAGTTGCTATTTGGTACCATCATGTAACCATCACCGTCAACGGTGGGCGCTACAGATCGAAGATAACCGATTTCTTTTGGTCCAAATTAAACGATATGGACGTAGACGACATGTGGTTCCAGCAGGATGGCGCTACGTACCACACACCGGACGCCTCAATGAACATTCTGCAGAGGTGACTTGAATTTTAATTTTTGTATTATATCTTGTTATTTCATTTCACTCCTTTTTTTTTTTTTGTAAAGAGATGAAACACTATGGAAATTCTTCCTTCATGTGTTGCTTTCTTTGAAAAGGGTATAGCGGAAATATAAAAGTTGTTGACCGCCATCTGGTGGAGAGTTGGCGAAATTGTTGAAGCTTTTTTTTAGTTCATAGCCCAGCATCCCGTATCTCCATCTGGTGCGAGAATTTTTTCGCATCGATAAATTCATGGTCACCCTACTTTATGCAGGGCGACCTAAGAAATGATAAAGTTGGTGCGATTTTTACTGGAAATTTTTTAGAACTTTTAACTTTTTAATCTGTGGACACATTTAATTTTTGTAAAATTTCTTATTAGATGGAAAAAAAACATGATTACAGCGCCTTATTATCTTCTTTAGCAGCGCCTTATTATCTTCTTTAGCACAAGGTTGCCTTTCAAATGTTTTTTGCAAAATCTTTATCGATGCGAGAAAAACTGGAACATGGTGCCGTTATATTATTTTACTTCGGTTGGGTTAAGTGCTATGGGAACATAGAAGGAGGACGTTGCGATATGTATGAGAAAACTCATGCGTACAATTTTCAAAAATTGATGTTGCAGTTACTGGGGATCGAACCCACAACCTCATGTGTGACAATCAAATGCGCTAACGATTGGACCACAATGTCCACAGTTTACATAGCTTGAGTTTTCCATATAATTTTTTAAATTTCAATAAATATCTTTTTATTATATTGTGCCCTGCAGGGATTAAAGGGCTTGTTCCGTGACCAGTTCACCAATTTCAACTATTTTTACTTTGTAGTGTTACACTCACCAAAAAAAGTCTGTAATGGCAACTGAGAATTTTGCTGTTATTACCGGAAATTTTGCTAATTTATCTGCTGACGTGTAGAACAATGAACTTAGTAGAAAAAGTTAGCAGCTGCTACTAAATTTTAGTAAACTTTTTGTAAAGTGAAATTTAAAATCTATTTGCTAAAATCAGTAAAAAAAATACTAAATATTTTTAATATTAGTACAAAATTTCATTTTTTTTATCGAGCATCGAAAATTTTTTTTATTTTATTTATTTTTTTCAAAATATATTTTAGACAAATTTAAAAAAAAAATCAATGGTTTGTAAAATCATAAACGAATTAATCATTTTGTTTTAATTTGGTAATTTCTATTTTGTAAAATATTTAAGTTAATTTTTTTTTACTTTTAACGTCAAATTTTAATTCTTTTTAGGGCGTATTTTTAGTGCTATTTTAAGTGGATGTCCTATTTTTAGACATAAGTCGGTATCTTCACTTCCGATCCCTTTTTTTAATCTATGTAACATTTTAATGAAATTTAAGTGTGTAGGTGTAAGTTTAAAGTTTTAGAAATAAAATTTGCTTCAACATCCAGTTTTCAAAATTAGTAAATTTTTTCAAAAATTTGTAAAATGATTTCTGAAATTAGCAACAAAAATTTTTAAATATTCTGTAAAAATTCTGTAATTTGCCAAAAGAATATAGAAAAAATATTTGCTAAATAATAATTTTTTTACTAAAAATCAGTACAAAAATAGTAAAGTGGAATTGAAAACCGTTTACCAATTGTTCTACTAACTTTTTTTTTCTGAGTGTAGTATTATTTGTTTTGGTTATTTTTATCTTTTAGTGTTTTATTTTTTCTTTCACATTTGCACAGAACACATTATCAAATAATACGTAAAGTAATGTATTACCAAAGGCGTCCATGCATTACTTTGCACCTTAGTTTAGTGATGAAATTTACAGGCGATAAGCCTCAAGGTAATATATGGGCACATTACAATGGTAGTGATAAAATAAGTGTTTACATAAACGGTTACGAGAATGGGAAAAGTAGATACATTACTTTAATTGGTTTCTAAACCAACTTTTATTACAAATAAAATTTATTACAAATATTTTAAACATTATTAAATATAATATGGTCATATTTGAAGCCCTATTTTTAGACATAACACCTTACAAGTCACCAATGACAACGCCATATTAAAGTAACATTTTCCTTTTGCATAAAAATCCCGACCTAGTACCGGTCTCTGCCATCTTAGGATGAAAAATGTTCAAATTTCAAATTTCCCGGGAATTCCCAACTCCGAAGCAATTTTTTTTTTGTGTCATGCTGAGTGTAATGTTTTTAAAAAGAATTTCTTGATTTGCTGTTAAAAAGTGTACATAAATTTGAAATTGTTAAAATATTTAAAAATGTCCTTACAATTGGCATGACCTAAGCAAATAAAATAATTAAATCTCAACAGAAAATAAACTTTTTAATACTAATTAGCTCTTTCTTGGAATAATGATAGCAAAACACGAAATACAACATTATTTTAATAACAAAACAAATCACAACATGAAATCATTAAAAAATCAACAAACCAACCAACCAACCGACATCATATAAAAAACAGTATTTTATTGCTAAATACTGACTGTTGACAAATAAATGCACTTTGAAAAACAAGAAGAAGAAAAACACAAAACATTTCAAAGTGCCAGAAATCTCATTTCAAAAAGGAAATTATATAAACTTTAATGTACCACAAAAATATATATAAAAAAAAAAATAATGTTTATGACTTAATAATTATTAAGTTGATATTATTTTCATTGTATTTATTTTTATGTGCAGTATAATTCTTAAAGCATGTCATGTCAGGCTATAATTTGCTGAAATTATATGACGTGCAGGGTAAGAAAAATTTCCAACAATAACAATTAAATCATTATTTAAAAATCCACTAAAGATTTTTTCAAGAATAAATATTAAAATAATAGGCTGTCTGATAAGTTAACATAAGAAATTTCAATAGAGTTTTTTTCGAAAAGTCTTGGGATACAAAATAATTTTTATTAATAATATCTTAGAAAGATCACAAGCTTATCAAACTAGCCCAGTATAATTGTGAGCGTGTGTTGAAAACTTTATTTTTAGTTATGTGTGTGAATACATAAATATGACTTGAATTTATAATAGAGCTACTGTTGATATTTATATTTAAAAACGCATTTAAAAAAGTAAAACAATTTAATACAGCTGCTAAAGTTTTGTTGATTTTTATTTTTTTGATTTTTCTTTTAATAAAAACAAATCTGATTTTTTGTATGCAAACAATGTTTTAATAACGAAAAGATACGCACCAACACCACCACACAAGCATACATGCATGCATGTGTATTCATATAACAATTTGTCGCACACACACACACACACAGAGCACAATAAACCATATCATACTGCAGACGTATGAGTTATTATGTGAAGAATATATAAAATGGCAGGCAGCACTAAAGCGTATGAGTGATATTTATACAATATCATGTCACATACTCACTCGCACGCCACAGCATATGACGTTTTGTATACATTTAAAAGAAGAAGAAAAAAACAAAAACTATTTATAAATCCAAAAAACATCTTTGGGGTTAAATGAACTTTAAACTTGAAGTAGGAACTAAGCAAAAGAAAAAATAAATTGTAAAAATGTTACATTCATTATTTATGGTAAAACTTTTTTACACAAAGTTTAGGTTTTAATTTATCTTTTCGATAAATGTCCCTTTAAATGTTTAACACATATTTACTCCTCTATAAATCTTTAATATTTTCTTTATCTTAATTACAATCACAACTTAAATTTATACAAGTTTTTACCACAACTTAAGACTTAATGTGTTAGTAATAATTCCTTTAAGACAAAACACACATATTAATTGTAACTCATTAATATTATTAAATTGCTTGACTAATTATGAAATTCATAACAATTTCAAACAGATTTATAAACATGACACATAATGCTCAGCATCTTCAAATATGTATTTGTACAGATCCATTCACCCACACATCGTAACAAAAGTTATATTTTGTTTATTCCTTGGGTGACCGACCGGTTGCTTTAACTGCACAAGAAAGTCAACTTTAATGACAGAATAAATCTAATTTTAATATCAAGGGATTAAGAGGAAATTATTTTTAATTAGTTTAAGAGTTTTTTTTTTTTTTAATAAAATGTGTAATTGGTAATTCATGGGTTAACAACAACCATTCAAAGTTTCTAATGTATACAAGTGTTCAAACATATGAATTATATATGAGTGGAAATCATTGAAGCGGAAGTGTGTAAACCAACAACAACAAAAATAAAAACAACTATATTTGTTGTGATTATCACTTGCTTTAGCATACAAATGGGGTATTTCACTTTAGAAATTAATATATTTATACTATTTTTTAAGAAAAATATCTTAAAATCCTTTGACTTATTTATAAGATTAAAGATAACAAATTTAAATAAATACTTGGTTTTACCCGTTAGTTGCAAACTCAGGAGTTTGCAAAGGGAAAAAATCTAAAATTGTTTTAATAAATATTTTATACTATTGGTGAAATATAAATCACTACAAGGCAGCCCTAAAGTGTAAATCAATTTAGTTTGGAAACTGTTCAACACTAGCAAGCAAAAACCAGAACCTTCTACACAACTCTAGATAAGTCTGGACAAAAACGTCATGTTCTGGATATTTCTAGTAGATACAATATCAAAGCCCAAAATCTTCCAGACATTTCTAGTACTTTCCACAAGAAGACGCTCTCACATATAGTACACAGAAACAGTTATTGCCAAAAATATTTCAACTAAATTGTTTTTTGATTTACTTGTTCATTTTCAATTAAAAGTTAAGTCACATCAATTAAATTTTTAATTGATAATGAACTTGGTGTTAAAAATATTCTAGTATACAAAGAACACTATTGACAGCATATAGCGAAATAAAAAACGCCTATTATTTTTTTTAAGTTATATCTTAACTTTTATTACAGCATTTAAAATTTGAATCTTGAATTTCAATGAAATATCTTATTTAAATTTTAGTTGACTTGATGCTGGAATTTCAATTACAAATTTGATTAAAATTTTAATTGATATAATTAAAATTTTTATTTAAAATGTTTAAGTTGTTTGATTTAAAATTTAACTGAAATGGTTAAAAAAATAATTGAAGAAAATTTGAATTATTGTTTACAAAAAAAAATAAATAATTGATATAACAAATTGTTTAGTTGTTCCAAAATCAATTAAATTTTTAATTGTATTTGCAAAAATTTTAATTGAAATTCAATTTTAGTTTTTTCTGTGTATATAAACGAGCGCCCTAAGATATCGCCTTAGTTTGACATAGATCGTTAGTACGGCAACAACTTTGCAAAATAAAATTTGCAATTAATTTATTTAATTGTATGACAGTGTTAAAGTGTAATGAATTGAGTTTCTGCCTGTAATTGTGTAAATAAGTAGTTACTATAATAATTGCAACTGTTCATTATTTGCGATATAAAAATAACTCGATTTATAAAACATGGAAATATACGAACGATTTTAAAAGGAAAAACTGTAACAATACAAAAAAAATTGTCCAAATTCAATTGTGGATTTCTAAAAAACGGTAAAAAAAGGGAAAAAAAATTAAACCTTAAATTTTTATTTTTTATCACATGTCTGAGTTTCATCCACATCGGCGTGTAAGCATTCCTTTTCTAAAGATACTAACATACAGATTTTCTTCGAATAAATTGCGAATTTCTTAAGCTTCACAAATGTAGAATTTCATTGCTACAATGGTGGATTAAATCTAGAATTTCATCTATTCAATCGCAGATTTCTTAAGTTTTGTACCAATGCTCCACCGATTCAACAGTAGGTTTCTAAAGTTATTAAAATCTGAAATATCCTCGATTGAATGCTATATTTCTTAAGATACAAAAATCTAAAATTCTTTACATTGAATTCTGAATAACTAAAGGCATTTCATTCAATCCTAAACTTCTAAAGATATCGAAATCTAAAGTTCCCTATTTATAATTTAAAATTTCGATCAAATCGATTAATTGTAAACTTTCAGAAATACTTAAATCTAGAATTTCCTCGACTATGTAAACCTAAAATTATCTTAAGTAAAAAGCACAAGATTTCATTACATTGATTAATCTATTTAAAAACTCATTTATCATCTATTCTTCGGCATACTTACGAAGTTTTCATAATATGTCATTTATTTTTCATTATTTTATAGAAAAATGACATTAATATATATATTTTTTAGAAAATAGTCCTCGATAACTGAGAGAGATAGGCTATAACGGACTCTCGATTAAATCATGAATTTCTTAAGCTTAAGAAAAATCAATAATTGCCTCAATCAAATCTAAAGGTCAAAATTTTATAATACCACCGATTAAATCATGTATTTCACAAGTTAACAAAATTGAAAATTATCCCAATTTAAGGGTGAATGGTTAAAGGGCTCATTTTTAAAATGAATTCTCCCATATGTTATGTATTTATAAGTACAGTATTTGTAAATAACAAAGCGTTAAGCTTGATATGAACATGATTTTCACAAAAACGTATAAATATCTACTAACAAGCACATACCCTAACATGACGAAATACATTTAATAAATGTAAATTATTAATATCCCTGCAAACATTGTAATATAGATTAAGTTTCGAAATAATATTGCGTGCAGGAAAAATTTTACCTCCTTCGGTTATAAAAATGTCCGCAGCAGACAGATATCAAAAGGACAGCAATCTTCTGGATGATAAATCCGTGACGTGGACTTTGTAGTGTAATACGAGGGCGGATGAATAAGTCCGTGACTTTTCGAACTTCCCTCGTAGCTATATGAAATGCAACACTGTTCCCATCAAGTACCACCTGTTAATAGACTATTGTGAGTAAGTTCCGTCATTTACTTTGCGTTTAACAGCTGTTCAAAACATACAACCTCGTGGATTTTTTTAAAAAAGGAAAAAAAGTGAATTTCGAGTGCTCATTAAACATTATTTTTTGCGAAAAAACCGTCAATCAAATCAAGGAAAAGCTTGATAAATACTATGAGGACTCTGCAAAATCGATTTCAATGGTAAAAAAGTGGTTTACTCACTTTCGTTGTGGTCGCACAATTATAAATGACGCTGAACGTGTGACAACTTCAAAGAATTGTTTGGAGTTGTTTAACAGCAATTCGAATGAGTTTTTTCAGCGTTTTGTAACTGTGGATGAAACATGTATCCATTGCAATACTCCGGAGACCAAACAGCAGTATAAACAATGGATTTTTCCGGGTGAACCGGATCCGAAGAAGGCCAAGGTATGTTTGTCGGCCAATAAGGGGACGGCAACATTTTTTAGGATGCACGCGGTATAATCAATTACCTTCAAAAGGGAAAAACAATAAACGGCGAATATTATGCTAACTTATTGGAGCGATTTAACGAGAATTAAAAAAACGACCCCATACGGCCAAGAAAAAAGTTCTTTTTCATCAAGATAATGCACGGGTGCACATGCATGTAGTCTCAATGACAAAATTCTTTGAATTGGGCTACGAACTGGTACCTCATCCGCCATATTCTCCGGATTTAGCCCCCAGTGACTATTTTCTATTTCCAAACCTAAAGAAATGGCTCGATGGAAAGAGATTTGGCTCCAACGAAAAAACTATTGAGCAAACAACTGCCTATTTTATGGACCTCGAAAATCCTACTTTTTGGAAGGGATATTGAGACAAAATAATTTTTTTTTTTTTTTTTTTGCAAAAAAAAAGTCAAAATTGTAAACCCAATGTTTTTGAAATTTAAAACAAATTCAGCAATAATCATAGAAAATTTTGTTGATTATTATAACAGTCTTATAAATCAAAACTGTTCTTGTTGTACATGTCAAAATCTTGCAAATGTTTGCAGGGCTTTACTTACGAAAAAGTTTTGGTTAGAGTACAAGTAAATTTTAATTTAAAATCAAAATTAGATGTTAGATTCAAAGTATATATTTAAGGGTAAATCTGTGTACATGTGTTATTATCTTAAGCCTTATGTTACACATAGTTTACCAACAAAAGAAATTAAAATAATTACTTTTCAGCTACATTCTTAAATAAACACCTGTATTAAAGTAAAACATACAATATGTTACTATACAAAACATAAAATGAGTTCTAATTTTTGACTTGAAATAAAATTAATTATTTTTTAAATTAAAAATAATCAGTTAATAATCTGTAAATATATAGTGAGATCTAATTTGATCTGTCATTTTTGGAATTAACTTAGATGTCACCAAATTATTCCTGGATTTAATTCATAACGCCATTTTTCGGATTAATAAATAAATCTTAATAAATTACCAAATATATTTTTCAAATTAAATAAGATTAGCTAGATATTAAAGAATATCGATTTTTTTTTACTCGGAAAAATATTTGTTAAATTTAAAGGTTAAGTTTAAAAATTAATAACAATATTTCCACAATCTACATTGTTTGCTTTAGAAATAAAAATAAATGCCGAATATTCTTATAGTGCTAGCTAACAAAAAAAAAATATATGTATCCCTAATAAATATATATTAAATATTAAAGTATATAATGTAGTTAAATGTATTACACAAAAAGGTGTGTATAACTTTATCTCAAAAAAATGTGGTTTTGCCAAAAAAAAAAAAATAAATAGAAGTACGAATAAGAAAACTTTCTGACATTTGTACATTGTACTTATTCAATACTAACTACGTTTCTTTTATTAAATGACACTGATTAAATTGACATTTGGTTGTCATCTTTATTTCTTATTCACTTTTTACTTTTGTATTTTTCCATTTTTTTATTATTTGCTAACGAGCATCATGACAAGTAACTTCATTTGAATTTTATTTTTATTCATTCCTTTCAATGTTACACATGATGTGTAGTCAATAATTTAAAAATTCTAGATTTCTTGAATTTTTAAATTATTAAAGTATATAATGTATGCTCATCTACCAGTCCTTGGGAATTTTAAAAAAATTGGAAAAAAAAGTTTTAAAGTATTTTTCCTCTCCAAATTTGAGACTGGGCCAATAAAAATGTATACATGTGAGATCCCACACCAAGAAAACAGTATCAGTTGTGACCACCGAATTTGTTGCTAATCGAATTCTGACGGTTACGAAAACTGTCTTCATATTAAATTATATTTTTAGTTATGAAAGCGAATATTCAGTTGTACAATTTATTATTTATATTCCACAGAAATATTATTACGTTATACAAAATTAACTTTTAAGAAAAATTTTAATTTTAAAAACCAAAAAATCCCTGAAGAAGCTATCCATTGAGATAGCGAAATATTGGATAACAAATAAATAATTTTGTATAAAATAGACCATAAGCTTGAATACTTATTACCTGGAATTTGTATTAAAAAGGTCGAAGAAATTGAACTGAATAATTTTAAGAAAAATTTTATATTTAGATTTTTCCGGTATCGAACTTGGGCATTCAGATTAATTTGCTTACTACATCACAACTGATTTTAATTTTCTTTGATAAATTTACCATTTAAACAAATGAATATTTTATTTTAATTTAAAAAATTATTTTTAAAATGCTTGCCTTTTTCGGGATTTAAACTCGGAAGTTCGAAGTACTGAGTTACCTCTCTACCCACTACACCATAAACACTTATAAAATTTGATGGCAAATTTTGAATTTAAACAATTTGTTAGGAAAACAAATACTATAGTATAAAATTTGTTTATCAATACCAATACACAATTCGGTAGCTTCTACTGAAACTGTAATTAAATGACATATTTTATCAGAATAACCGTATTTGTAGTTATCACTTTTGAATATCGACAATTATTTAATAAATTTCAGAGATTGTACCAAATTTCAAATATATTCACTAAATAAATGGTTGCTTCCACCGCACACAAATAATAAACGATTTTTATTTTTAAAGATCATTGGAAATACCAATATTTGAATAATAGGATTGATTTTTATTTTCTTTTCCCTTCTTTTAATTCCCAATACAATATTTTTGCTGTATTAGTGGATTTTAGGTTATTCCAAATAAAATTAAATTCTTACAAATAAATATTAATGGTTTTGATCGAATTGGAACCAATCTTCTCTCTGTACAAAATACTACAATTTCTTTAAAATCGGTAAATCCCTCCAGAGGATACCTTCCTCAAATCTGGTACCTACACTCAAAAAAAAGACATGAAGTAAAATATAAATAAAAAATTTATTTATTAATTTTAAGAAAAAACATCTTAGTTTTAAGAAATTTGCATACTCCAAAGTGATAAAATTAAGTTTAGTTCAAAAACAAATTTACTCCCATTTGGTTCAAAAAATGTGTCTAACTTAAATCGAGAAACTACTTGAACTTAATGTGTGTTCATTTTTTGATCGCGAGTAGTAAAATTAACTAAATTTTAGAAAGCCATTTCCAAATTCAGTTTATAACTATACCACTTTCTAATTTTGAAGAATTGTTTTCTAAAAATTAGTTCAGATAATTAAAAACAAAAAGTAATAAATTTTTCCCAATGTAATAATTAAAATTTACTTGATTTTAGAAACTGATGAACTATTTCTAGGGAAAATTTTCACGCAACTTAGTTCAGATAAATTTTAAAAATTTAAATAAAATATTCTTTTTTTCAAGTAAAAGTTTTTTCATTTTTAAAAAATAATGAAATTTGGTATAGGATTTTTTTTTGTTGGAACACAATCAATTAAAAACAAACCAGTTTTCCTAATTTTCAGGAAAAAATATTATTAAATAAAAGATATTTGGTTTGTGAACGTGCGTGAGCGTGAGTCAAAAATCTCTCAAGTGCCCATCTCTAATCTTAACAGTCTTAAATATTGAACTTAAAGTAGCTAAAAATATATTTTTAAATTTTGTTAGCAAAGGGTAAAAAAGTAATAGAACTGCTTTTTTTCACTTAATAATAAAAAAGTTTAAGGTTGTATATGTCAATTAAAGTTTAAGCTAGAAATACCATTTCCATTTTCCAATAACAACAAGAAATGTTACTGTGATATTTTATATTTTTGCAATAATTTCCTTAAATTAGTTAACTTAAGAAGACAAAGGACTCCCAGTGTTCCTTAGCCATAGAAGCCGTGTGTAGGGCATCCCTTTTTTTCGTGTCTCTCAAGCAGAACCATCTGACTTTGTCACAATTTATTACGTTTCAGGATATCATGCAGTACATTTTAATTTAATTTGTTTACCTTTTTGCTAATGAAATTTAATTTATATTTTAAATACATGAATTTAGTATAATTCAATTTAATTTTAGGACAAAAATGTATAACAAAAGGCTTGTTAAGAGCAGTGTCCTCAGAAAGCGGATGTCCTCCGAAAGTGGGAAAATACTTACTCAATGAGTGTAAAGTACTTTAAAAAATATGGTAAAATATATTACCTTTACCATAGAAGCAGGATAAGGATAATTTTCACTTAAAAGAAGTGCTATTAAACTTGTTGTTAGAAAATATTTTCTTATTTCTAGGAAGTTAAGTCCTAGTTTTTAGTAAAAAAATTATCTAATGAACTTAAATAAAATAAAAATTTTCTTAAAACCAAGCAAACATTTCCTGACTAACAGTACAATTTAAAATGATGTATGAAGTAATTAGTAGGAAATTTTACTGTTTTCTAATAAAAATTTACTTCTCAGTAGTAAAATTTTTCTATAATTTAGAAATTTTGACCAAAATTTAAGTAAAATTTGTTTCTTAATTTTAAGGAAAACTTTATTAAATTTTAGGAAAAACCGTCTTTGGCGCCGTTTTCATTTCAATTTTTCCTATAAATAAGTTAATTTTTCTAAATTCTAGTTCCTTTTTTTCTTGAGAGTATTTAATTTAATATTGTATTTTTTTTTACTTCAATTTTTCTGTGTAAACTTGTTTGAAAATATAACCACAATTATAGCATCAGTTAATACTACAAAACTTTGACATTTATAACTGTAGTTAATTAAACACTAACTTATGGTTATTTTGTGTTAATTTAAATGGCTTTATTTACATATAAATGGTGTTTTTTTTAGAGAATGAGAACTTTTATTTAAAATAAAACACATAAAGACTTAATAAATGATTTATTTCACATTTTTGTTCGATAGCTTATTATTATTTATTTGACTTTAAATAAATTTTGGACACATATGTACTGCAACCACCTTTTTAAAGCACATTCGAAAAGACCAATTTTCAATTTTTTATACGGCTAAAGGTGACAGCCAAAAAAAATAAAATTTCCATCATGATAAAATAACATTTCCTAATAATTTTTCAGATAATCTTGAACAAAAAAAAAAAAAAATAAAAATACCTTCTTTAAAAATTACTTCCATTTGACAGTTTATTCGTACTACAAATGTAGGGCAGTAAAATAAGCTACGCCATTTGCAATCTAAAAACATAAAAATATTCACCACTTTTGCTCATAAATTGGGCCTTGCAAGAAAATGAATTTTAATGATGAGACTAAAATAATTAATTGCCATTAAATATACTTTCAATTGTAAAAGTAAGTTTGTGTTTTATTCTCCACCTCTAAAAACAACGACACCACCCTATATTTAAAAACTCAAGCGAAGGCGTATGAGTTATATAAATTCATATAACTATAAATAACACTCATACGCTCTGGGTGACATGAAAGTATTGCAGTTATTTTAGTTAAAAAATAACATTAACGTGTTTAGCTGCATTTTAACAACACTTTACATCAACATTTCCATTAAAATGAGAAATTGGATTCCTATTTTTGGTACACTTTATAACAAAAAAAAAACACAAGTTGATATTTTATTTGTTATATTTATAATATAATTTCCGACACTTTATTCAAATTGATTGTATGTTTTGTAAATAATGTTTTTCATTTTCAAAAATTAATTGAGCAGTTAACCACTCAAATTGAGCCACAAACTGCCCGAAGGCCAAATATTATGATATAAACAGGAAAAATATATTTTTGTTAAACAACACTGTTTTTAAATTGTAAAAAAACACAAGTACACTTAAAAAAATGAACTATAACTTTTTTGGAGGAACAATTGAATGGCGAAAAAGACACTTTTTACAAATATTTAATAAAATTTTCGTTGAAATTAAGAAAAATTTTACTACTGAGAAGTAAATTTTTATTAGAAAACAGTAAAATGTCCTCCTAATTAATTCATACATCATCTAAAATTTTACTGTTAGTTAGGGAATGTTTCCTTGATTTAAAAATAAAAAAATATTTTATTTAAGTTTATTAGATAATTTTTTTTTACTAAAAACTAGAACTTAACTTCCTAAAAATAAAAAATATTTAAAAAAAAAAAAATCTAATAAATATGAAACTGTTTCTATGATACCATATATAAGTACTCGTATTTTCCCACTTTCGGAGGACTTCTGGTTTGTGCTTTTAACAAGCTTTTTGCTATACTAAATTCTTGTATTTAAAATATAAATTAAATTTCATTAGCAAGTTAAAATTAAAAAAAAATGTACTGCAGTATATCCTGATACATAATAAATTGTGACAAAGTCAGATCCTTTTCGTAGTTAATTAATGGTTCTGCTTGAGAGAACTACAAAAAGGCACGCCCTAAGTGACACACGTCATCTGTGGCTAAGGAACACGGGGGTCCTTTGTCTTCTTAAATTAACTAATTTAAGGAAATTGTTGTAAAAATACAAAATATCACAGTTATATTTCTTGTTGTTATTGGAAAATGGAAAAATGTCATAAGTTTATTTTATGGGATTTTTAGCTTAAACTTTATTTGACATATACAAATTTAAACTTTGTTATTATTAAGTGAAAAAAAATTAGTTCGATAAATATAAAGTTTAATAAGCGCTACATCTATTATAGGAAAGCCATTATGCCGTAATTTGAAATTTTTTACCTTTTGCTAACAAAATTTTAAAAAAATATTTGAAGCTACTTTAAGGTCAATGTTAAAAACTGTTAAGATTAGAGATGGGCATGTGAGCCATTTTTGAATCACGCACCAAAATTTACGATGATGGACGATAATTTTTTGAAATGGTTACTTTAATATGTTTCCTTTAATAATATTTTTTCTTGGAAATTAGGAAAACTAACTTGTTTGTTTGTAATTTATTGTTTTTTTTTGGAATAGAATATTGAAAATAAATTAACGTTTTATTTATTATTTTTTAAAGTTTAAAAAACTTTTAGTTGAAAAAAAAGAATATTTTATTAAAATTTATCTGAACCAAGTTGCATGAAAATGTTCCTTAGAAATACTTTCATGGGTTTCTAAAATCAAGTAAATTTCAATTATTACATAGGAAAAAATGTATTACTTTATTGTTTTTAATTGTCTGAACTAATTTTTAGAAAACAATTCCTCAAAAACTTAAAAACTGAATTTGAAAATGGCTTTCTAAAATTAAGTTAATTTCACTACTCCCGAACAAAAAATGAACACACATTAAGTTCAAGTACTTTCTCGATTTAAGTTAGACACATTTTTTGAACTACATGGGAGTAAATTATGTCCTGGATTTTTTTTTTTTTTTTTGAACTAAACTTAATTTTATTACATTTGAGTATGCAAATTTCTTAAAACTAAGATGTTTTTTCTTAAAATTATTAAATTTTTATTTTATTGACTTGTTTGTTTCTTCAAAATATGAACTATTTCGAGTATATAAATTATTTCGTTTTTTTCCAAACTTAGAAGCTTTTATTCTTTTTAAGAAAATTTTTCGAAGTTTTAATAAAATTTGACTTAAATTGAGAACAATTTTTAAACTATTTAGAAGGAAATTCTTGATTAAATTTTAGTTTATGTCTTTTTTTCATTTAGTTTATGTCTTTTTTTTTAATTTTTACCCAAGCATAGGAATTTTTATTCATTTTAAGAAAATTTTGGATTAATTTTTAGTTCATGTCTATTATTTTTGAGTGTATAAAAATGTCTCATCACTGTCAAACGCCTTAAAAAAAATGTTATATTTATATAATAGATGTAAAATGATTTAACTAAGGATATATGATACACATACTTAAGACTATTAGCCGGCAGTCTTTTTTATTATTACTTTCAGTTTTTAATAATTACAATTTGAAGGCAAAATAAAATATACAGTCAAAACCTGATATAACGAATACCCGGAATAACGAAGGCACAATATTATATACGACCTTTGGTCTTAAATTTCTTCAAATAATTAAATTAATCAATTAATTCTGTAGCTGATTCAATAAAAAAAATTATTAATATCTCAGGGTGAAAGTTATATTATTTATATCTTTTTAGTTCAAATCTATTAAAGAATTAATTGAAAATGGCTTTGTTATCCAACTAAATTTTTAATTGGAGGAGTTTAAGAAAAAATTTTTGTTTGTTGAACAAATGTTTCTTAAAATGTTTACTCAATAAAAGGAACATTTGGTAAAAATAAAGTATGTAAAAAAATTTGAAAAAATCAAAATTTGCAATAAGAACAGAATTGAAAAATTATTTGTTGAAGAATAATATAACAATATAAAAGTACACTACACTATTCCTGTTCATTAAATAAATTTTAATAAACTCAGAAATTTCAGATAACAAACGGTTTTTGCGATATAGAGAATATTTCGCCCTGACAATGTCATTCGTTATACTGATATTTGACTGTAGTTAAAATTAATGAATAACAACATATTATCAATTAAGTATACTCTTGTACATATTAAGTAACTAACAAGACACTTGATAATAAACCATTGAAGTGGAAATGAGGCAAACAAAAAACAAAAAAGTAGATTTTCATGTTTTTATCTAGTAGTTACTTAACAAAATGGATAATAGCAATCACAAAAAAAAACAATGTAGCACAAGAAAAAACAAAAACAAAAACAAAAAAAAAAACACTAGGAAAGTAATGTGCCAAAAATTCATTATAGTTACTACATTTTTACTTAAAACGCTCTTTACTAATTCCATACCGTACTTATATTCATTCAATGAATATTATGAACAATGATGCCATTCAGTAATTTAATAAAAGGCACTTTTTGTCTCATTAATATTGTTCATGTTCATGACCCTTGTCCAGCTACATACATACATACACATTATAATCATAAAAATTATTCGGTATAAAATTATGTTGTTAATAACATACTAATGAGAAGAGATGAATAACCTCAAAACAATTATAATAACCTGAATTATACTATGGAACAAATTTATATTTAAACATAATTTAAATAAATTAAATTGTTTTAATAAAAAATGTCACAATTCTTTGACGTAGTCTATATGATAACATTTAAGATTGAAGCAATAAAAAAATATGAAAATTATTAAGGTTTTGTGATAATTGTTTCCATTTGTTTGAATATACACAAGTTATCCTGTATTCTTTGACTGTTGATAGAATGATGTATACGCTAAGATAAACGTCAAAATTTATACCAGTAAATTCCTACACTAAATCATTCATCAAATTAAGCACATACTTTACATACATATTTATATTTACTAACAGAAGCACATAACAGTCAGACACACTGATATTCATATATACATTTGAGGCTTTCCTTACCAGGTGTCCACCTAAAAAGAAAGTATATCATATCAATGTCAGTCCAATGCAATGTGGTAGATGGGTAACTCCTACTCTCCGCTGCTGTCCGCTAAGATAGGATTAATAAATATATGGGATAATTTATTGATGAAGTATTTTTGTAATTTACGACAGGAACATGTTAACCAGGGCTTTAAACAGGGAAAATCTCCCCCATAATGGCCTGCTTACTGCTTTGGTTAGAATCCTGAAATTCAGAATATGTGTTCCCTTATACTAATAACCCTGCGAGAAAAAAGGAGGCAGTTGGGAGGTAACTGTCCCGTGATAGGTGAAAAGAGGACCGGTTCCTAAAGTACCTACCACGTGAAAAGTTTAAAAGTCAATATCACGTTATCGGTCTGAAAGTACAGGATCGGTTTCTAAAGTACCTATCACGCGATCGGGTCGCAGGACAAGCCCATGTTCAAATGAGCGGTTCTTTTAAAAAAAAAAATTCGGTCTCATGACCGGCTATTAACACAATGAACCAATCAAGTGACGTGTCCTGGGATAGGTTCTTTTCCCGCAGAGACGATACATTTTGAAATGTTATTAGCAGCATTTTAAAAAAGTGCTGCCCTGTCACAACACTTTGCAGAACTAGTGGAATTCAACCACTAGATAAGGGAAACTGAAAATTCTTTTAGTTTCCTTCGATCAAGAGATCCTAAGCATAATTTAAAAGAAAACTAAAAATATAATGGAACGAGAAATAAGAGAAAACGAAATGGAATTTGTAACCTGTGGGGACAGGTACCCTGGGGGGCCAGGTACCTGGTAAATATTGCCTCAAAAGCAATAAATATGCACAAAAATATGCAATTAAAAGCGAAATATGCAACAAAAAGCAATTACAATAAAATGTGGAGAAATATGCAACAACAAATCGATACAAATTTTTTTCAATGTGGATCGAAAGGGAAAAAAGCCCCCTTAATCATCCAGCCCAAACCGCTGTAGCTACGAACTTAAATTACCTCACTAAAGTTCCTAATCCGGCGAATTCACCAAGAAATTAAGTTATAAAGAGATACTTTTATTAATTTGCTATAAAAACGTCAAATGTTTGGTTGAAAAAGGAAAAGGTGTGTTATTCACCCAACTCAAAGCGCTGGAGCTAAAACTTTTTAAAATTTCCTAGGCTTTTGAAGAAGAAAATCTCCCCATTAGTGTTCTGCCCAAAAACCATAGCCTAAAACATCTGTTTTTTTTTTTTAATATGTATTCTCTGGGGTTTGGGCTTATTCACCAAATACATTTTAGAATATCCAATTTAAGCGTAATAAAAAATGGGACTAAAAGGATGAAAATAGCCCCTTTAAATCTGAAACTTGAAATTAAAACATTTACTACAAATAACTTAAACAAATTTAATTAAAGAGGAAAATCATTACAAAAATAATTAAATTTTCTTCTTATTATATTCAGATATATTTAAAATATAATGCTAAAGTGAGCAATATTTAACCACGTTAACTCCGTCCTCTGTTTGGAAAAATGTTAAAAGTTGTGGCATATTTTATTCCCGTAATTTAGGACAATAAATACTGTAATTTTTACTATTGAAACGTTATAATTTCCCAACAAGACAGTTGATATGGAAAGCCTTTTAGCATACAAACGTTGATATATAAACTTTAGTGTTATGGCATGTCATTAGCCAATGCTATTTAATGTTTACAACATTATTTTTCTGTGTGTATGTGTTTGTGTGGGTAAGTGGATATTTTTATATTTGTATGTGTGATTAAATGAGATAAATTGTGTTGTATTTAGTAGATATTTACTGTTTAAGGTCATAAAGTGCAATGGGCGGCAATGAGGCCATAAATGAGCTTAATTATATAAATGCGATACAATCATACATTCATGGATACATATGTACAAAATGATGACAATTCATACCAAAAGTATTTAGAAAATTTGCATTTATTGGTCACGTTTTTAACACATAAGCATAGTAAGTTGTTCGTGTTGCATCACATACTCACATTTCACGTCCAAATTTACAACAACCTACAAGACTATATTTTTTTCCAGTGAAAAATTGACATTTTAGGTTTATTGTGATTGTGATTTTATTATAAAAAAAAACAATAATAATTTTAATAAATTTTTGGGGACTTTTAAATTCGAGTGAAATTTGTTCATGGAAAAAAAACAATTTACTACAATTGCTTCTATTCAAAATTTTGGATATTTTGTTTGAATTTAAATTAAGCTGAGTAAGGTTAGCCAACTTATTTAATGCAAAATAGTTTTTACAAAATAATTGCTTTCAGTGATGCAGCGCTGCAACATTATTTTTAATAAAAATTTTAAATACTGTCACATATCTAAGAACTTGGTATTGGAAATGGTTAATTTAGCTGCAATCAATAACACAATTCATTAAACTAAAGCTGAAAAACAATTGTTACGGAAACTCTATTCATCAGTTTCCATTCACTCGTAGAAACATAAATCCCCATATGTTAGCCCTGAAATATAAAACAGTTAAATGGCAACCCTTCACCATAACTAATATTTCTTCCGTCAAACTTCAAAAGAACATTCTCAAAGATGCCAGTATGCAGCTTCCGGACGATGCTGCCACATTCTAATTATTTTATAAAACGCCAGCAATGTGGCATGGAAGTTAGTTGATAATAAAACGCTAAACAAGAAGCATTGAGGATTAATTGAATTGTGTATTCTGTGGAAGTATAAACTTATAGAGTTTAAATAAAGTATCTTGTGTAATCGTTTCAAGTTTGTATTTAGATAAAGAGTAGCTATAAAAGAATTTCAACGGTATTTATGATTTGCAATAAAAAAAAAAACAAATAAATCAACGATTTTAAAAGGTAAAATCGCAACACTATTTTCATGTACTTTGTAAATTACGAACAAAAATCTAAGAATTTTAAAATATAGGTCCACTTTTTCGAAGCCTTATTAGTTTCCCATTTTAAAGCTACATTATCTTATTAAATTCCGTATAGAACGTACATATGTTGGAAATACAAAAACACTATGGTAAATGAAGTGTAATTAAAGTAGTCTTTCAGTCACTTTTTCACTTGATAAATATGAACCAAATACAGCACATATAAATCTTTTTTTTTTATTTCTTCAATATTTTAAATTTTACAAACTACAGCCTTAAATAACCATGAATTTTTTTATGTTGTTCTATTCACATATCAAAATGATAAATTGGCTACAACTAATAAAATGTTCTCAACAACCAAATTCATCCTTATATTAGGAAAAGGTTATTTGAAAACATATACTTAAGTGGTACCTACTACAAAAGTACTTGGAATATTTTAACAAAATACGAAGAAAAAAAAACAGAATATATCAAAACAAAACAATGACAAATGGATAAAATGAAAAATTACACTGAAAAAAAATGTTTCCCAAAGTAAAATTACTTTTGGAATTTTTTCAAAGTCAACAAGTTATGACTTCAAATTTGGAAATATCTTAAGGACATTTTTTTCAATGCCACTGTTAAGAATTTGAAAAAAATATAAAAAAGCTCAAAGCACCTTAAAAAAATTGACAGAAAAAGTAGGTAAATAAGAGTCAAGCATGAGTTTAAAAATTTAAACACTCTGGTGGTGTGTTTTGTTGTTGTGTAAGATGGAAATTCTACTTTAAGCCGTAATTTTCAATCAAGCAGTTAATATGAAATCTGTTTAGAGTCATATAATTTTTCAGCACTCAAAAATGTGTTGACTGCTAACAGAAATAATATATTTTTTTTCTTTTTGTGTACATAACATATAACTTAAATTTAACTTAAGATTAAAAAAAATGTATGTTTAGTCAAATGTTTAATCATTAAATTGTATAGAAAATAAATGGACAAACGTGTTTTTTAAATCATTAGGATCAAATTTAATGGAAAATCATTATACTTAAAAACAAAATCAATCAATCAATTTAAGCTGGATAAATAAAACCACAACAAAAATATATAAAAGTTTTAATAAAAACTTCAGTTGAATTACTATTTATAGTTACGTTAATTTTCTTGTTGTTATACTTTTAAGAAAGATAACTAAATTTCAAACAAAAGAATATACCATAAAATTCTCTATTTAATTTATTTGGCCTAAGACTTTTATAAAATTAATTTTACCTAAAAACTAAAAAAAAAATGACCCAGTTTATGAAAACCTCAAAATTGGCTAAGAAAACTGTAGTATTGTAGTAACGCAACAAAGTACTTTTAACCTTTTTCCTCTTAAACATTTTAATCAATATTATTAATAACTTTATTGTTTTAAAATTTATTTGAAATTGAAAACTTGTGTATATTGTAATAAAAATCATTCAAGTTGATAAGTAGTTGTTACGACAGACACACAATCCAATATCGTAATTACATTCTATTTTTAAATTCTACACATATTTAAAGAAATTGTTGGTCAATTTAGTAAGAATATTTTCTATCTGCCTATATAAAGTAGTAATCGTACCACGTGGCAGAGTAACTCATCTAGCTAGCTCAAGCCGCTGGAGTTAGGAAGTTGAAATTTTGTATATAGGTTTGTCCTTCAAGCCAAGGACATTACTAAACTATAGGATGGACAAAATGCAAAATTAAATGCAAAAGTTTCGCAAATACTTTTACGTTGATTTTAGAAAGGACTACGAAACCTTCAGAATGTACAGAGTTAGCCAATGCCTTTGACTAATTATTGGCTCGATGCATTTAATAATAATAGTTAAATAAAGACCTTGTTAAAAGTTGCGAGACTTGAGTTTTAAATGCTGAAACTGGAGCTTCTAAATTTTTGCCTCTGTTAGGCTTTTGACTTTGTATTAAGTCCATCCTTTAGTTCAATAAAGTCCTTGCTTTAACGACCAGCCTTAAATTATTTCGGTAGAGTCCTGCAATTTAAAATTGTGTCTCAAGGAGTTTGAGCTAATTCTCTTATAAGTTAAATTTTGGAATTTTTACAAGAACGTGATTAAAATTGTGATTCAAAAGGGAAAAAGTCTCTCTCTATTAATGACCTGCGCAGACAGCTTTGGCTAGAAGCCTGAAATATAAAATTCATCTTCCATTGAACATGGACTTCACTGATGTGGTACATTTTGGAATTTCCGCTGGCAACGTGACAAAAAAAATTAGTTCAAAAGAGGAAAAGTCTTCCTGTTTACCACCTGCCAAAAACAATTTGGCTAGAATTCCGAACTATTAAGAACTAGCCAAATTAAATCAATAAAAATGGGAAATAAAGTGGGAAATGGGATGGAATGAAATGAAATGGAAAAATGGGAATGAAATTTTCCCATGGAATGAAATGGAATATGGGAATGGAAACGAGTGGAGGTGAAACACTAGAACGCGTAGAATTGAAACGCTCGACATTAGGAATGAAATGGAAGGGAGCAAACCAGAATAATGATATAGTTTTTTTATGCATGCCAATTATTAATGAAATAAAATCCTTAAATAATTATTTTTTTAAAGCAAGATACGAGGGCGGGTCAATAAGTCCGTGACTTTTAGAACTTCCCTTGTAGTTATATGAAATGCAACACTGCTCCCATCAAGTACCACCTTTAAATAAACTACTGTCATTTACTTTGCGTTTAACAGCTGTTCAAAACATACGACCTCGTGGATTTTTTTAAAAATGGAAAACAGTGAATTTCGAGTTCTCATTAAACATTATTTTTTGCGAAAAAAAACCGTCAATCAAACCAAGGAAAAGCTTGATAAATACTATGGGGACTCGGCACCATCGATTTCAATGGTAAAAAAGTTGTTTACTGACTTTCGTTGTGGTCGCACAAGCACGGAAGATGCCGAACGTTCTGGACGCCCAGTTGAGGTCAATGCAGCCGAAAATGTCGAAAAAATCCACGATATGGTGTTGGACGATCGAAGAGTAAAAGTGCTTGAGATTGTTGATGCCATAGGCATTTCATATGGCAGTGTGGTTTCGATATTAAATGATCAGTTAGATTTAAGAAAGCTGTCTGCAAGATGGGTGCCGCGTTTGCTCTCAATTGACCATAATGCACGGGTGCACACGTGTGTAGTCTCAATGGCAAAATTCCATGAATTGGGCTATGAATTGGTACCTCATCCGCCATATTCTCCGGAATAAGCCCCCAGTGATTATTTCCAAAACTAAAGAAATGGCTCGGTGGAAAGAGATTTAGCTCCAACGATGAAATTATTGATCAAACAAATACCTATTTTATGGACCTCGAAAAATCCTACTTTTTGGAAGGGATACAAAAATTGGAGAAACGTTGGACTAAGTGTATTGAGCTAAAAGGAGATTATGTTGAAAAACTAACTTTTTTTTTTGCAGCGTGGTTCAAAATTGGCTGAAATCTGCCTCTGTAATGACCTGACACTTTAACTTAACAATCTGAAATTTGACACTTGAAACTGCAACTGAAACACGAACTACAAAAAAAGTTAAATAAACTTATTTAAAGAGTGACATCCACAGAAATGGAAATAAATTTTCTTCTTAATATACGATATTGTAGTACGATATTTAAAACCATTCAACAATAGGGATTTTATTGCTATATTGCCCTTGTGAAATTTCTACCACAACATATTTGCAGAACATTTAAACTCTTAAAATGCAAGTTCCCGTGGTATTTTCTGGTATTTTTTAAAACGAAAGACTTAAATAGCTCATAAAAATGGTTAAAATGTTCTACAAAAAAATTCTTTAAAAAGTTTGATTTTATGTATGCGGAGAGTAAATAAAGTTTAGAAGAAAACATTACACGATCATAAAACTGTTATGTATCCACACAGCGCCAAGCCTATCCAAATTATATACCATATTAACCCTATGCAGTCCTCAAGTGTAAAAAATGTCTATGCCCGAGACCATCAACCTCCTCATTTTGTTGCCCGCTGTTAATAATGTCTCCAACAATTTGATCATTTCCTGTATGCACTACTTTGTAACTAGTTTTGCAAGCAAAGTAAGTAGTTTTTAATGTTTGCAACATGTGGCTAAAGATACCATCCATGTTGATGACATTCGACATCAATGAAGTGGAAATCGAAAGAAACAAAAATCATAATATAAACGAGATATTAATGCAACTTTTTTGAACTTTCTTTTACTTCCTGGATAAAACAACACACACACACAAAAAAACCACTTAAACTTTAGTGCATCTTTTGTGCAAAAGAAAAAAAAAACGAAATCATACGCATCATTGTTGTCGTTGTTAAATTATTATTTTTACTGTGTCAAATGAACAAGAAATAATAAATACAGATTTTAATTTTGATTTACAGAATTTAAATTGAAATTAGCACAAATAAGCAAATTAAGGAATCGTGCACCATTAAGAATAGTGCTCAAGTAAGATTTTTCTGTAGCAGAGATATTTGGAACCAAAGTGGGAGCCGTTCACCGGCTAAAATTCTTCAATGAATTAAGATTTTTTTCAAAATTGGATTTTTAATTTGTGCTTTAAATTCTATTGTCTGTGAATAATTATGATTTAAAAAAAATATCTCAATATAAAGGATTTTTTTTAATTTTTTTTTTTTTTTTAAATTCCGACACTGAAATTTCAAAATTAATTCGTTGCAATCGTGGAATGATAATTTAACTTTTTTTTATTTTAAGCTCCTTTATGCGCTGCTATACTCAGAAAAAAAGTTAGTACAAAAATTTGTTTCAATCCCATTTTACTATTTTTTTTACTGATTTTTAGTCAAAAAATTATTATTTAGCAAAACTTTTTGCTATTTAAATTTTATATATTAAAGAATTTTTACAGAATATTTACAAATTTTTGTTGCTAATTTCTGAAATCATTTTACAAATTTTTTAAAAACCGATTAACTAAAATTAGCAAAAGAAATTTAATAATTTTAAAAAAATGGATTTGAAGGAAATGTTATTTCTAATTAAAACTTACACCTACAAACTTAAATTGACTTAAAATGTTACATAGATTAAAAAAGAGATCGGAAGTGAATATACCGACTCATGTCTCAAAATAGGACATCCACTTAAAATATCACTTAAAAGTTTTTTATTTTTATAAATCAGCCCTACAAACAATAAAAATTTGACCTTGAAAGTAATAAAAAATATTTTTTGAAAGTAATAAAAAAATTTTTTAAAACAGAAATTACCAAATTGAAACAACAGTATAAATTCGTTTATGTTTTAACAATTTTTAAGATTTTTAAGCCTATGATTTTTTTTTTTTTAATTTTGTATGAAAAATTAAAAAAAAAAAATAAATAAAATAGAAAAATTTCGATGCTCGATAAAAAAATATATATTTAAAATTTTGCATTAATATTAATAATATTTAGTATTTTTTTTTTTTGCTGATTTTAGCAAACAGATTTTAAATTCCACTTTACAAAAAGTTTACTAAAATTTATTAGCAGCTACTTACTTTTCTACTAATTTCATTGTACTACACGTTAGCACACATAGCAAAATTTTCAGTTGCAATTACAGACTTTTTTTGGTGAGTGCATATTAACTATGGATCCAAATATATTGGTTCTTCAAGTTGTGTCTACACTAGCATAATGAGGGTTAATGGCAAATATCGCAAAATTCCCATTTTATTTATTTTTTTTTTTTTGTATTGTCTTAAATCGAAATACAGGTCAATTAAAGTTTATAGTATTTGTCTTTATTACATATACAAAATATTATCAAAATTGGTAAATTTCACGTAGGCGTATGATTGATATTTAATTTTATTTTAAATATCACTTATACGCCAAAGTGTAATATGAGTATTTCCTGATGATGTTTAAGAATTTTATGACTTAAGTCTTCTAACTTTTTGTCTATCAATTTTGTATAGCTATTGTTGATTTGCCAAACAAATAAACCTTTAGCACACACATACACACAAAAGTCATCCTGAATTCAATTTTAAGAGTTGTCGGTTCTTTTTTTTTATGATGTATGATGATCCCATCAAATGTTTTTCTTTTATTATTATTGTTGCATGTTCCCTTTTTTATTCAAGTCTGTGGGTGGATGCGAAGATTTTTTGTGTTTTAAGGCAATGAAAGTATTTTCTTTTTTTTTTTTTTTTTGTTGTTTCACCTGTATCCACCTTCACCTGGTCATTATGTCCGATAAAAAGTCGTTAAGCTGCTCACCTAGGAAAAGTCTTAAGGCAAAAACGGAAAATAAAAACAAACAATAGGGACGACTTTGTTTAACATCATTCATTGTGTGTATGTGTGAGTGTGTGTGTGTGTGGTATTTTTAAATAAAGAAAAACCTGAGAAATAATATAAATATGTTTATACAAGATAGCACCTTAAGCGGTGGTATAGTTTATCTCATATTTAACATATTTTGGTACAAAATGAATTTCTTACTTTGAAAATTTGCCTTAAATTGTCTTCGAAAAGGAAGTTAAAACATTCAAGTATCTAAAATTTACAGGATAATAAATATAAATAAAAGAATTTATTCGGTATTGAAAAAATATACAATAAATATAGATACTGCAAATTCTATACATAAATTTATACATAATATCGTATTGTAAGGAAGTTGGGTTGACCCCATTTTTATTACATCAAACCATTTCGTTACAGTTTAACTAAAACTCAAACTTTTGGTTTTAAACTATAATATTTCATTGTATGTATTTACAATATTGAGCAATGGTTACTAACGAACCAACTGCAATAAAAGTATCTACTTACAGCTAAATTTAAAATACTTGTAGCAATTTTTGTTCAAATACAATTCAATTGTCTAGAGTTAATAATTGAGGGCAATACTTGCAAAAATTTAAAAGTAATATTTAGAATTTTAATAAGCACAATATTATTTTTTGTTTAAGTTGCACAACAAAATAACATGCATTTTTGGGAAATGAATAAAGCAAACAAAAAGTTTATTGAAATTTAAAACGTTTTCTTGTTATTTAGAAAGCAGATTTGTTGTGAAAAACAAATTTGGTGGTGATTTTTTTTATCAAATTTAGAAGGACCTCTCCAAAAATTAATAATGTGAGCGATATTTTTTTTAAAGTTAAATATCAACTTAGCATCTTAAATTGAATCGGTTAATTATGAATAGGAATATCTCAACACTTTCGTTAACATCTTTAAGGACATCAAAGATTTATGTTACATGCAGGTAAGTAAGGGAACAAATCAGTGACTTACGATATTCTTTTCTCACTTTTACTTTATTTTAATCAAATTTGACATTTACCATTTTCTTATACAAAATATTTAATAGTGGATTCCTTTCTTGAAAATATTTATATAACATAGATTTTTTAGGAGAAGTTTCTTAAAGACACTTTTATTTGTCGCTACTAAAATTTGGTTAAAAAAAAATACACAATGCATGAGAATATTGTTACAAGAAATTTCTGTAACTAGAAATTTCTTCACGCGAATTTTGAAAGCTGGAAAAATCTAGTGTAGTAATAACTGGAAATAATTAGAATACCTGACTACTCATATAAATACGAGTACTTGGTAATGCAGTAGTTCAGTTTATAAATAAAACGCTAAGTGTCAAGAACTTAAGTGTGGCTAACTTTTAGTCTATCTACACCGTGTAAATAAAGTGTGCTATTAAAGTGTTTTTCTGTAATTTTAGAGCCTGTTACAAATAAATAGTTCTATAAATAATTTCAAACAGTGTTTATTATTTGCAATATAGAAAGAATTCGAATTATTTAAAAGGTAAATAAATCAACGATTTTATAAAGGGTAAAATCGCACCAATATTACTAAAAATCGACGACAATTGTGTTTGTTGCTGCAGCACACCTATCTTGTTGTTACCAGTATCAACATTTTATTGTAGTCCACAGATCAAGGAATTCAAAAATTGGTTCATCTTTGTTAAAGTAAAATTAATTTAAAGTTCACGCGCCTACTTTTATGCTTTTCTTAACCAAAAGGATTTGGTCCAATTGTTTTTATTTTTTATAAAAATTGCATTATTAGTTTACGGCAAAACTTAAAATCCTTCTTCGTTTATTTTTTCACACGAATGAATTTTTTCTTAACGTATAAAATTTTTCCTTATTTTTCCCCCCCAAAAAAAAAAACATTAAAAAATCGTTATCAAAAAAAAGTTTTTTCGGCTAGAAAATTTTTTTCTGGTTAAGATAAAAGACTGAGAAAAAAGATTTAATATTTTTCGCACGAAAAAATTTTGGGCGAAATTTTTATTAATATACGGCGTACATCGTGTTTACGGCTCTACATGGTCTGGGCAACAGTTTGTGCTGATGTTTGAAATTACCAAAAATATCGGGCTAAGACCCACTTTATAGTATACCAATGGCCTCACAATCACTTTCTGAGTCGATTTAAATAAGTCCTTCCGATGTAATTTGGTTCACAAGTTTCTATTGTCCCCAATGAATTTGGTAAGAAATGGTCCATATTTCGACCTATATTCCATTTTTGTAACCAGTCTCCATCTCAGCAAAACCACACATTACCAAATAATTTGTAAAGTAATTTATAGCCATAGGACATTAACAGGCAATGAGCCCCAAGGTAATATATGGACCCATTACTTAAGAGGTGCTTAAGTAAGTTTATATTTTATAGTTGATCTTTTTAATAGTACTTATATGTATGAAATTGTATTTTTAGTCTGGTTCGAAATCATAGAAATTTTTTTTCAAATGAAAAAATTTTCTTATTTTTATTCAGTAATCATATACACAGAAAAAGTTATTGGACACAAGCTGAATGGAATGCATTTTCTGGTCCGCTACGACTTTCATCAACATTCTTCGTGCCCTTAAAAGTGCCAATTATAAATATCTCTATTTATTTATGCTGGCATACAGTTGATTTTTTTATTATTGAATTAAGATAAAATTTACTTACTATTACTGTGAAGTTTATACTTTATAGTTGATCTTTTAAATATTTATATGTGTGAAATTCTATTTTTAGTCTGCATCGATATGACAGAAAAATTTTTTCATGTATTCTCCATGATTACAAAAATAAAAATAAGAAAAATTTTTCAATTCGAAAAAAATTTTCTATGATCTCGAACCAGACTAAAACTACAATTTTATACATGGTGATAAAGTAATTGATTACTTGTATGGTTACGAGAATGGGAAAAGTAATGTCTCCAAAAATAGATTTTAAAAAAAAAATATTTTTGTTAAAAAAAATATTAGAAATATTTCAAACACTATTAAATATAACGTGGTCATAATAGGAATCGAACCCGTAAGCTCTGGTTGCCAGCCGAGAATTCTATCCACTGACCTATCGACGCATATAACAATTGGTTGCTTTTAATAAAACTGAATTGTTGCGTTTCAGGTTTAAAAAAATGAGTCTAAAAATAAATTTTAAAAAATATTTTAATTATTACTTTACGTTTAAAAATTAGTTGACACTAATGCAAATGAAAAAAATTGCATTACTAATGGTAATGAAATAGCACAAACTAATTATAATTGATTAAAAAATAATTTGATTACAAAAAATCTATACGATTTGAAAAATATGAAAGTAGCTTCATCCAGAAAGTAATAATAATAAAAAAAGTAAAAAAAAGGCTTAAATTCCGCTGTGGCGAATCTTTGAATACCCACCACCAATATCCCAAAAAAATGCTCTCTACTGGGTTTGATACAAATAATGTAAAAAACTTTTAAACCAAAATTATGGAGGTTAAAAACTTTTTTGGATGTGAAAAAACATTTTTTGGTGTAAAAAAAATTTGAGGTGAAAAAAATTTTTTAAGGTGAAAAAATTTTTTGTGGTGAAAATGACAAACTGATATATACCCTCATCATATATGGTGGAGGGTATAAAAAATATAAAATATAGAAATATTAACATACATATTTAAATATTAACACATAAAATAAGGATTAGTAATGCTTATGTTTTCTTTTAATTGGTGCATTAGTAATGGTAATGAAATTCAAAAAAAATTGTTATTAATCAATGAAATTAGATCCTTAAATCATTATCATTAACAATGGTAATGAAATCATTACTAAATTAGTCCAATCAATTAAAAATTAGTCCCATGTATGTATCGCACTCGTTACCAAAGTTTTGCTGTGATGTAAACCCACTTTCCCGCTATTTTCTCACATGAACTTTTCCGGTAATTTCGTTCAGGTTAAGCTTTTTATTTTCACCCTGTTTAAAAAAAGGATCTAGACCCTTTCCGAAATCCAATTTGTTGGTAGGTTTAGGGTATCATGTAGGGTATCATGTAGTCCGACTTTAATCTTTTTAACTGATTTTAGTAAATCGATGTTTGACTGTTTTTTCTTATCGGTCTAAACACACAAGGAGGGTGTTCCCGTAGGCCATGCAAAAGGGTGTAAGTTAACATGTTTTTAAATATATTTAATATTTCTTTGAAAGCAGCAGTGAATAATGTCATAAAGACATTTCCATGTGGTATCAAATGAAAGGTATTTTAAATAGCTATCTCATTGTATGTAAAACATGCACCATCATGCTCAAACGTTTAATAATTTTATATATTTTATACAGCATTAGATTTAAGCAAGTAAGTTTTTCGGCTAAACCCCGACCTAGCATGAATATTGATTAGGTCGTGTTTCAGCCGACTTTTCCCTAAGCGCCATTTTAGTGACGTAAGTTAGGTAGTGTTATGAAACGAAAATAAAATTTTTTTAAAATTCAAAATGTTTATTTCTGAAATATCGTTTCATACCCAAGCAAAATTTAAGTTACATAAGCCAATTGTTGTTGGGCTTTTAACCATATGCAATATGGGTAATAACATTTTTCTTTTCTCGAGTACTTAAACACATTGAACAAATAAATAAGAATTTTGTATATTGTAGGCATGTTTCCATACAAACAAATCTTCGTCTTTACCCCTCCCTTTTGCCACCTTAGCCATAAGATTGGGCCATTAAAAAAATATGTTTTCCTGTATATGATTCCGACTAGAACAGTCCTATTAAAAAGTTGTCTACTTCAAACTTCATAATGCTCACATCAGAATGCGTAGTAAGTAATAACAGTTTTTTTTTCCTAAAAATTTATATTGCAAATCCCTTTAACAAATTTCATTTAGAATATTATTTGTTTTTATTTCTTTTTGTCATTAAGGCCCGATTACCAGTTAAAATTAAACCAACAGTTAAATTCAAAATTTTATATGGGAAACAACAACAAACGAGTCAGTTAAAGCATCAGTTAGTAGTTAGCGGGACATTGCGAAATTGCAGCTAAGAAGTTATAATTTCTGGAGACTCATAGATTTTAAAGTTATATTGTCTGAAACGTGAGGTAATTTCCATGTTATAAGTTTGACAAATAAGAAATAATTTATGTTCAAATACAAAACAATAAATCTTCTTAAGGATTACTAATATATTTCGTGTTCAGAAGTGGACATAAAACAATCTTCTGTAGTTCGTTTTATTTTTTTATTATTATTTGGCATTTTATAGTATTTTATGGTTTCGTTATTCAATATTCACTCATGTTTTATATGAGTTTTTTTTTTTTATTTCTTTATATTCTTTTGAATACACCCATAAAGTTTGTAACTCATGCCATAAATAAATGAAAATGATGGCAGTTATCAAATTTCCACAGTAACATAGTATAGAGTCGTAAACAGCAAATTTGCACGTACAAAAAGTATGTACATCAATAATGTTTAAATAAATTAAAGTTTCTCAAAAATAAAAGAAAATACAATAAATATATGTGATAAATATCAATAGTTAAATTATTACATGTTGTTTAAATATGAATTTAAAAAGCCGCTTTTACATAATGAAAAAAAGCCCAAAACTTTCTCTGACAAACACTATTGATTTTTTATGGAAATATCAGGTAAATATTGTTTTCACAAACTTCAATTAAAATTTCGATGTCAAAAATACTGAGTACTGGCAATTAAAAAAAAAAAAAAATGTTCTTTGTTAAAATTGTAAACAATTGCACTTTTCAAAAAATACTATATGAGTTTTCCAATTGTTTACTTGCAACGGTTTATTTTGCCAACCAAGAAGTTACAACTACCACCGTCTCTTCTCACAATTTTTAACTTAAAATAATTGTTTGATTAACAATTACAGTTTGGTTGAAAAGTTCCTGCGCTCACCAAGAGATGGCACTGCTAGCTCCAAACTTTTTTTTCTGGTATAACTGTCCTGAGAACAGATGCAAAGTTGCAAGTCATTCTGTCAATTCTTTCTTTGTTTACAAGCCATTTGAAGTTGACGTGCCATTGATTTTTTTTAATATGGAAAAAATTGAATATCGTGCAGCCATTAGATTATTTGTTTTGAAGGGTTTAAAAGCAAAGGAAATTTATAAACAGGTGTTAGAAGTGTATAAGGAGTCCTCACCTTCAAAACGCACCGTTGAATTTTGGGCTGGTGAATTTAAACGTGGTCATACCAGCCTTAAAGACGATCCACGCGAAGGACGACCAAAAACTGCAACCACAGCAGAAATCATTGAGCAGGTACATAATATGGTTAGTGAAGTTCCAAGTTTGACTAAGCGTGAAATTGCTAATGCCATAGGCATCTCAGACGAACGAGTACTCTATATTTTACATGAAGAATTACGTATGAAAAAACTGTTTGGAAAGTTAGTGCCGCACACATTAACAATTCATTAAAAACTGGATCGAAAACAAATTTCTCAGCGTAATTTGGAACGTTTTAAGCCGAATAAAACCGACTTCTTGCGTCGTTTTATAACTATGGATGAGACTTGGATCTGCCACCATGATCCTAAATTGAAACAAGAATGTTTACAGTAGACTGAAGCTGGTTGTTCAGCTCCAAAGCAGGTGAAGTCACAACGATCAGCAAAGAAGGTTATGGCATCAGTTTTTTGGGATGCAAAAGGAATTTCGTTGATTGATTATTTCAGAAAGGTAAAACAATCAACTCTGAATATTATTGCAGCCCTTTCGATCAGCTGTATGAAAAAATTTGTGAGAAAAGAACTGGTTTAAAGAAGAAAAAAAAAGATTTTTCATCAAGACAATGCACCTGCTCACAAAAGTGTTTTGACGATGGCTAAATTCAAAGAATTAAAGTACGAATTGCTTGAACATCCATCGTATTCACCAGATTTGGCTCCCAGTGACTACTATCTCTTCAGAAATCTCAAACAATTCCTTCGTGCAGAGCTTCCGGAAAACCATTATAAGGATGGGATAAAATTATTGGCAGATCATTGGAACAAGTGTATTGAGCTTCTAGGAGATTATATTGAATAAAAAATATATTTCGTAACAAAAACAGTATTCTTTCATTTCGAGCGCAGGAACTTGTCAACCAACCTTCCTGTATTATTTGTTATTTATACTAGAAGCTTCTGTAATATAGGGTTTCCAGAAGAGTTTGTAAACCAAACTAAGCAGATCCAAATGAAAAGACCTAAAATCTAAAAATAAATTAGTTTCACTTGGAAGGGTCCACAAGGAATTTGAAGTCTTCAACCAAAATGAATAAAAATAACGAAAAATTTCTATCCGCCATAATTGTATCTCTATTTTTTTTAAGTAACCAGAGATTAGTGCTCAGCTGCAGTTGTTAATGACAAAATTGGTATGCAATTAGTTTTCAACTATAGATTTTTTTTAATACGTAAGTTACTTGCCTTGCAAGCAATCGAACTCCACAAACTATTTAAGTTCAAAGAAGGTGAGCATAAAGGGCATCTGAGAATCCTTAACGAGGCCAGTTCCATAAAGAACATTACACTATATATGTAGTGATCAAATAAATCCAGTGATTGAACTAGGAAAAGAATACAAAGTTCAAATACCAACAAGAGAGGACTGGGAAATTGATCCCCCATGGTTGAAGAAAGATGCACAGAAGTGGTATACTAACGGATCCAAAACTTCTAGCGGTGTTGGAACCGCTGTATACGGACCTAGGTGCAGAATTCACATACCTCTGAGCAAAGATTCAACTATATTTACCGCAGAATTATATAATATCTATACAGCAACGATCGAACTTCTGGAAAGGAATCTTGTGAGAATAAAGATAAACTTAAGGTCGGACAGCCAGGCTGCAATAAAAGCCCTGAAAAACCGCATCTATCACCATAGAGCAGTGCTAGAATGCCATAAGACCCTCAACCCACTGGCGACCAATAATAAGGTAACACTTATTTGGGTACCCGGTCACAGTGGGCATGAAGGCAATGAAAAAGCTGATGAACAAGCGAGACTAGGTGCGGAACTGCCATTTATAGGCCAGTGTCCTCAATTTGGTTTCACGAAAAAGGACATCACACATATGATATCGGATCTGATCAAGATGAAATCCATTGAATATTGGAACAAACAGAAACCACTGAAACATTTAAAGAAGTTCTTATCATACAATGAAAAGAGGAGCAGAGAGGCACTTCAGATCAAAAGACCAAATCTAAGACTCCTATGCGGAGCACCTACAGGACACTATCCATGTAATTACATTGTAAACAAAATGGGACATGATCGAGATACGACATGCAGATATTGTATGAAGGATGAGGAGACCATGGAGCATGTAATGGCTAAATGTCCTGCCTTTGTAAACCTACGATTTATAACATTTGGCAGACCTGATATCATGGAGGAACAATACTAGAAACTGAAAGTAAAGAACATTGTACTGCTACTCAAGGCTGCACTGGAGAACAACTGAGGAAAATACTAGAGGGTGAACAATAGATCTACTTGGTTGCGGTGCTGGAGATACAGACTACTCAACCCAACTTGCCTTTAACGTTAAAAAAATATCTCTTTAAATTAGCAACAAATATTTTGCAACCGATTTCCTACGAACCTATACTGGAACAGCTTGTTTTGCCACAGGTTCCAAGGAGAAGGTTCTACTGGTTCCTAGGCATCAAAATGTAAGGTTTTACTCTCCCAGAAGCAGTTCAGTAACAGGTTCTATACCAACCCGTTTTAGTTTGAAGCAAAAGAACCTACTGCTAAAAGGTTAAACCCCATACAAAAACAATCGGTTGTTCTGCAACATGTTCTTTGGATTTCTCACTTTAATACTAAATCCTCTTATCTGGTAACACTGTTATAGGTAAACGTACAGATAGAAAAAAGAGACAGATTGATTTACCGTTGTTTTATCTGTTATTTATCCTTATGGTTTTTATGCTGGTCAGAGTGGGGGGGGGGGGGGGGGGGGGTCAGTGGAATACTTACACAACAACAAGTGTGTACTTTCATTAGGTTATTTTTTGTGACTGATTGATTGATTGATTGATTACTTTTACTTGGTCACAACGTTTTTTTTTTTGTTTTTGCTTTTCCTTGTAGTTTAAGCTTCAATGCTTATATTAAGTTAAATTTCAACATTTCAATGTGACATAATATCATGTACTAATATGCATAACGTCTGACACAATTACGCGAAGGCTAAGTGAAACGTGTAATTGTACCTTAATTTGGATATGTAATAGAGGAGACAAATCTATCGAAATTCTGTTTTTAGTAACCCAAAAATGAAGGAAAATTATTGAAAAAAGTTTTATGATGAAAAATATACATGGATATCAAGTGAAAGGAATTACAAAGAGCCTCAGGTTGATGGGCTGTGAGACATCATGTGCGATAACTATTTTTTTTTTTTTTTTTGTTTAAGTAAAAATTTAAAAATTTTATCTTCGACAACCGAATGTAGGGTTGTGATAGCCGAATTATTACTAGCGAGAAATAAGTTAAGACAACAGTTATTTAATAATGAATTTAAAAAAATCCATATTCACAACTGAAAATGTTTAGTCTATCAACCGAACCCCAATCTATTGGCAACAAATTCGTTGTCATAAAGTTTAATGTTTTTCTTTAAATCTTGATAATTCAAGGCGATTAAAATTTAGAGAGCAAATAAAACAATTAATTTTGAAAAAATCTGGGTCCAGTAAAGAATTTCAACCTTTCGATTTTGGCTCCATATGTATATCTCCGCTAGAGGGCGGAGTAAGAGAAATCTTATTTGGGCACAAGTCTTTGACCATGCCGATTTTCATTTCTTAATTCAGGAGAATATGGTTTAATTTATTCACCCCAACTTAATTTCATATTTTTAGGGTACTTTATGGGGCGTTGCTTAAAAAATAATATGACCAGCTCTGGAATAAAAAAAAATAAATTTTTATTCAGTTCAATTTCTTCGACCTTTTTTAATATTAATTCTGGATAATAAATACTCAAGCCCAAAGTCAATTTTATAAAAAGAAAATATTTATTTTTGATCCAATAATTCGCTATCTCAATGGATAGATACTTCAGGAATTTTTCCTTATTTTAATTTTTAACAAATTAAGAAAAAAAAAACAAAATTTAATGCAACAACCATAATTGTCAATTATGAAACATAATAAAAATTATACACAGGAAACAAAAATTAGTCTATTACTTTTTTTTAATAAACTTATTTTATTTCCTATCTCATTCTTATAAATTAAATGTCTATAATTTTGAGCTACATTGTATGTATTTTTTTTTTTTATTTATTTTTTTCAAAAAAATATTTTAGACAATATTTAAAAAAAAAAGCAAAGGCTAAAAAATAGTAACAACATAAACGAATTTATGATTTTGTTTTAATTTGCAAATTTTTGTTTTGAAAAATAATTTAAGTAAATTTTCTGGATTTTAAAGCCAAGGGCTAATTTTTAGAACTAAAAAATTTTTTTGGACATGAGTCGGCTGTGAAAAGTTTCTTCGCTTCCGATCCCTTTTCTCAACTTATTAAACATATAAAGGCAATTTAAGTTTGTATGTACACTTTCAATATCCACCTTTTTAAAAAAATTTGTAAAATGATTTCTGAAAATAGCAACAGAAATTTGTACATATTCTGTAAAAATTTTGTAATTTGTAAAAAGCTAATTGCAAAAAAATTTACTAAACAATAATTTTTTTACTAAAAATCAGCACAAAAATAGTAAAGTGGGATTAAAAACCGTTTACAAATTTTTAAACTAAATTTTTTTTTTCTGAGTGTACCTCTAATTATAAACTAATTTAACTGAAACGTGGCACAGGGAGGGGGCTACATTGTGGAGATTGCATATTCAAACTTTTATGTTTTTTCTGACCACTCTAATGTGGCTCCCTTAAGACCCATTTAATCCCGATAAAGTGTGGAATAAGATTTTTTTTGGTAACTTCGGTTTCTGGGACCGGGGCCTGTTTGGCCCCTTAAAAAAATATATTTTTTTTAAAAACCGCGCGATTATAAAAAGGGGACGATTTCCCAAAAAAAAAAAAAAAAATCAACATTCATTTTTACTGAGAACTTGCGATTTTTTGCACAACTTCAAATGTCAACATAAAATATAAGTCATTAACCAACCGCTAGTTTAACACATAACTATTTGCAAACAATCACTAGTTTCCGAAATAAAAGAGTGTTCCACATTACTCACATATTCCATATTAGTTGCACTTACTCTATGATTTTAAAAACATGAATTGTTTGTCTATATGATCATATAATAATATCATATGATAATATCTTTTAGATATTTGTAATTTTTCGGATTTAGCCGAATTTTCCTGAAGTTTTTTCTAATTAATCTACATTTTCAAATACCCGCATGAATATCAACATATTATATTTCTCAAATACATACTTTCAGGATATGTTGTAATTAATTTAATTTCAAAATTACACTGATGAAAATAAATACTATAGACTATAGTCTGTTAATTTGGTCTTCTAATTTGGTCTCCAAATTTCATTGAAACTAATATTACCACAAAGGTCCATTTACTCGGTTGTAACTGTAAAGTAACGAAACTCGATATAAAGAGTAGAATATGTTTAAAATATTTAGAAAATTGTTTGTCTTATTTTTACGCTCAAGTAATTTATTGTAACATTTGACTGAACAAAATTAGGATTGATGATGATGCAAGGAAGGTCTTTAGTAAATATTTTTGTTATTTGTTAAAAACTTTTGTAAATTTGATTTATTGTGAAGCATATTTTTATAAATATAAAAGAAAAGTAAAAAAAAATATACATGTAGGTAAACATACAGGGTTAAGCAATTCAAATGTTGCCAATTTAATACAATAGTGTCTTAGTTTACATATTTAATTGATTTATTAATTACAAATAAAAATATTGAAGTCGATTTTGAGTGGAATATAAAGGCAATGTCAAATTAAGCTTCATTTCAAAATGCTGGCATTAGTTTACCAATTAATTAGAATTAAAATTTCAAATAAAAATATATATATAAAATTCCTTGTGGGTCGAAGATAACAATGATTTTATTATTTAGGAAATTTTATTTACTTTAAAAGATCACATTATTAGTAACTTATTATTTTCACTTTATAAGTAATGCCGTACAAATAACATTTTTTCATCTAACATATTTTTAGACATTTTTAGCCAACAACTTTTGATTCTCAAAAGCACTAATTGACAGAGTTGCCAGTTTAATCAAAATTATTAATAAAATTAAAAATTAACAGATCGACATAATAAAAAAAATTTTTTTTATTTAAATTATTATTGTTCTAAATAACTTTAAACACATGTTGCTAGCTTTTAATCAAGCTATTTCCATACCAAATTACGAGTTTATATCTTTTAGAAATTGAGAGATAAAGCACATTGAATTTGGAAACACTTCGATTCCCACACCCTGTATATCTATCTATGCATGAAAGACAGTATGATATTTTATAAGAGCAAATGCATATGTATGACCACTATCTAAATTAGGGTGGCCCTTATATCGATAAATATGGATTATTGATTACTGATTTCGAATTCGCTCTTTATGTAAAAAATTTGTTTGTTGACTACATTTCAAAATATCACAAGCACATTTTATCCATTACGGCATAATGGCTTTCCTATAATTGACGTAGCACTTATTAAACTTTATATTAATCGAACTATTTTTTCACTTAATAATAAAATAGTTTAAATTTGTATATGTCAAATAAAGTTTAAGCTAAAAATCCCATAAAATGAACTTATGACATTTTTCCATTTTCCAATAATAACAAGAAATATAACTGTGATATTTTGTATTTTTTGCAACAATTTCCTTAAATTAGTTAATTTAAGAAGACAAAGGACCCCGGTGTTCCTTAGCCATAGATGCCGTGTGTCACTTAGGGCGTGCCTTTTTGTAGTTCTCTCAAGCATAACCGTTAATTAACTACGAAAAGCGTCTGACTTTGTCACAATTTATTACGTTTCAGGATATCTTGCAGTACATTTTTTTTAATTTGTTTACCTTTTTGCTAATGAAATTTAATTTATATTTTAAATACATGAATTTAGTATAATTCAATTTAATTTTAGGACAAAAATGTATAACAAAAGGCTTGTTAAGAGCAGTGTCCTCAGAAAGCGAATGTCCTCCAAAAGTGGGAAAATACTTACTCAATGAGTGTAAAGTACTTTTAAATATATGGTTAAATATATTACCTTTACCACAGAAGCAGGATAAGGATAATTTTCACTTAAAAGAAGTGCTATTTAACTTGTTGTTAGAAAATATTTTCTAATTTTTAGGAAGTTAAGTCCTAGTTTTTAGTAAAAATAAATTATCTAATGAACTTAAATAAAATAAAAATTTTCTTAAAACCAGGGAAACATTTCCTAACTAACACTAAAATTTTAGATGATGTATGAACTAATTAGGAGGAAATTTTACTGTTTTCTAATAAAAATTTACTTCTCAGTAGTACAATTTTTCTATAATTTAGAAATTTTTACCAAATTTTAAGTCAAATTTGTTTCTTAATTTCAAGAAAAATTTGATTAAATATTGGCGCCGTTTTCATTTAAATTTTTCCTCTAAATAAGTTAATTTTTCTAAGTTCTAGTTCATTTTTTTTTTGAGTGTACAATATACAAATCTTAATGATCATTGGGTTTCGTCTTTATCCATATTATCTGCAAATGCATTCATTGAAAGAATATACAATCAAATCAATTTGTAACTGGTGTTGAGTGTTTAAATGAATTTTCCTATTATTATACTCAAGGGATGATAAACATGTTTGTGTATTTTAAAAAATCTTAAATAACATCAACAAAAATTGTTTCTATTAATCTAAGAAATTTAATACAAAATAAAATAATGAAGGGAGAGAATGAAATTTAAGAAAGGACAAAAATCCAAATTGCAAAATATGATAACCAGTTGAAATTTTCCTTAAATATATAAAGATATAAATGGTATAAAAGAATTTATGAATGCAGAGAATATAAAATTTTTCTTTTATACTGCAATTAAATTATCTCTTAGTATTAAACAATTTCAAAAAAAAAAATAAATAGCATAATAATGTTCATTGAAATTATTTTAAGCACATTGTTAAAAGTTTTCGAAATTTTTTGCTATAAATCACTGAGTTAATAGCGTACGTTTGCTTAATTATCTAAATACAAATCTAGCATTTATATTTATTAAACTTTTTAAAGAAATAAAAATAAAACAGCTCAATAAATTTACAATTTTATTCTAATCTATTTAAACAAATTATCAACACTAAATTAGAGCTGTAAAAATGATGCTTAAACCAACATCCCCCGTCCCGAAACCTTTACAAGTTTAAAGTATTAAAAAAGTTTAGATTTTATTATACGATACAAAACTAAATTGAGATTTGGGAAAAAATTTATTTTGTTACGAATAAACGGAAAAATTAAACAAGAAATAATTGAATTACAATACCTAAGTAGTAAAGTTTTAGTGGAAAAAATAGACAAAAAATCAAAGAAATTGAAAATTGCTTACATAATACACTTTAATTTAGGATTTAATAACAGCACACTGTGAGTGTTGTTGGTCAGTTAAATATTTATTGTCATTACTTGGGCTTAAAAATAAAACTCTGACATAAAATTATTCCTTTACATTTCTTAAAAAATAAAAATATACCCATGTAAAAATCGACATATATATGAGCATACATGATCATACATGCGCCTGTATATGATCATGCATGGGCATACATGGTCATATACGTCCATACATTGTTGAATATATGACCATACATGATCTCATATATGATCATATATCTTCGGATCTGAAGTTTGAGGGTATATGGACGTATATGATCATATACGAGCATACATAAATAATATATGAGCATGTATGATAATATATGCACATATATCACCATATACCCTCAAATTTCGGATCCGAAGATATATGGTCATATATGAGATCATGTATGGACGTATATGACCATGTATGCCCATGTTTTAGTTATTAGTTTTAGTAATTTTATATTTAAATTCTATTTTGCTAATATTAGTTCGGTAACGGCATTATAAGGATAACGGTATTACAATAACTTTTTTTTTTTTAATTAGTTGAAAAAATATTTTAGGGAAGAATCATTCTCAGATTTTAATTAAATTTTATTTTCTGACACATTCTCTTTGTATGGGGACATGTAATAGTTCAAGATTATCTATCCTAATGTTGTTTTTCCTTAATCCTAATATTATGAGCACTTACTATATGTATGTTGGCAATTATAATAAAACAAAGTAAATGTTAAAGTAACCATCAAAAAGAACAAAAAAAACAAAAGCAATAAGTCTAAATACACAACAACTATAACAAAAGAACTTTATTTCAATTAAAAAAGTTTTTGTTTTTGCTTTCATGCTCATCATTTTTATATCTGACATGTATACACTTAGAAAAAAAAACATTTAGAACTATTTTACTTTTATAAGAATGGTATTTTTTCAAAAAATTTTTAGGATTTTTCATATAATATTCCCTTAAAAATTTTTATTTTTCTAAATGCAAATAAATTTTAAAAATATAAATTGTTTTTTAATTATACTTTAGGGAAATTACGAATGATGGATTACACCATGCTGCAGAGTGGAATGTACTAAAATAGAGATGGCATGAGACAAAGAATTTGTAAGTGTACAGAACAGAATTCACTTTACAGATAAAATTTTTTGAAGGATACTGACTCTGCTAAAAAACATAAAAAATATGAGTATCATATTTTTGACAGTATGTGAGTACAAAAATTTTCAATTACTGCAATGCTACGTTTTTTATATAGTAACAACTCTATTTAAAAAAAAATGAATATGTCTTAACGAATTGTTGTAAAAAAACGGGTATTTTATTTGTGCCCCATCTTCCAGAATATAATAGATTTGATTATGGATGCAAACTTGTGTGGGACGATGTTATCAATTATGTGAAAAAAACGACTTGAATATAAAAGGAATCATCATAAAACTGTGTTATTGCGCCATAACTTCAAAATTTATCAACACTCGCTGCAATTTAGTATTATCTTAGCGGCCAATTGGTATCAGTTTGCTATAAGCTCAGTCTATATTAGAAAAGTTAAAAATTGTTGTAAAATTACCCTCCGCAAAATTTGAATGAACTAAAAAATATATTAATTTAATAGCTTTTCCCATATAAATCTTAACATAAAACCGGCTAAAACTGTGGTGTTTTAATTAACACTATGGATATTTTTTCGCGATTGTTCATTAGCGTAGATCGACTTTGTAATTTGATAGAATTTCGCTTAAGGGCAGATGTGTATACCCATGTTAAAAATACATCTATATAAATACATCTAGCATATAATCATATATGATTTTATATATTTGCATATATCTTCGGAACCGAATTTTGAGAGAATATGGCCGTATATGATCATGCATGATCGTATATGAGTATATACGAAACATATATGATCCAAAGATATACGGCCATATGTACGCATGTATATATATTCTAGGCCATTTTGATCATGTGTGTTAATCTTTATGACCCTGCGGGAAAAAAGGAGGAATTGGAACCTGTCCCTGGATAGGTGAAAACTGAACCGGTTCTGAAAAAACATATCACGGGATAGGTGAAAAGAGTACCTGTTCCTAAAGTACCTATCACGTGACCGGTGTCCTTTTAGACCAGTCCTGTGACATGTCACAGAGGGCTATTGACCCCCTCCTAGGACAAGCCCATGTTAAAGTGATCGGTTCCGTGACCGGTCCCTATCATAATGAAACGGTCATGTGACGTGTCCTGGGATAGGTCCTTTTCCCGCAGGGGAGTTAAAACTCGATCACCATTCGGGTCGACCATCTCCGATTTCAATGAAATTCACCATAGCTGTCTCACGACGAAGCTTAAATTTCATAATTCAGACCCTTTCGGTTTCCGAATTATAACGTCATGAAAATTGCAAAAAACGTTAAAATTTGCCAAAGGGTCAAAGGTAATTTTTTGGAGTCTAGGGTTCAAATCCTAAATATGCTTATCTTTTGTTTTTTCATTATAAAATATATGTTTAATGTTGAACCTTTATCTACATTTATGTGAAAAAATTAAGGTGTACACTCGATTCGTTTCTGAGTTATAGCCAAAAACGTGGTCCCAAGAAATATGGATTGAGGAATGTGTATTTTTAACCCTAGACCCCAAAAAATAACCTTTGAACCTTCTAGTGAAAAAAATGATATGCATATCATTTAAAAGTGCTCTTTTTCATCTCTGAAATGTATGTTTCGTTGAGTTCTTGTCGAGTATAATAATTATGGTGAATTTCATTTAAATCGGAGATGGTACATAAATCCGAAAATGCCCTTTTTCTAATTGGGTTGACATGGTTTGACTCATATTTCGATTTTCGTGGGTAGATGTCAAAAAAATAAAATTGAGGATATATGATGGTATATGGTCCTATATGAATCATATCTGAGGATAAATATACGACCATATAACCATAGAATTTGATGTTGCTTATTTTATTATAAATGCATATTTTTGCATATTAAGGTTTTTTAAGAGATTTTTTTTCATATAAATAAATATAATTTGTAATCCTTGATATACAATGTACTAAAATAAAAAATAATCTGTTGTGATCTTCCTAGACATTTATATTGGCTTTTTGGTTTAACCCAAATAAATATGATTTTTGAATCTTAACTAACTTAAAATGCAATATTTTGATTTTAAATGCATATTTTTCGATGTATAATGCATATTTTTAGTTTTTAGAACATACTTCTTTTTAAGTGATTATTTTTGGGCATATTTTAAGCGCATAGTTTTGATTTTTTAGTACATAAAAGTCACTGCCCATTAGACCATACCAGAAGAAAAAAAGTTTGCAAAAGTATTTAAAAAAAAACTGCCTAAAGTAGCGGTCGCCTTTTTAATTTTGTCGTTATATCTTTGGCATTTACACTCAAATCTTAAAGTGTGATATTTCGATGTTTTTGCCTGGAAGGGACCAATGTTGTGCTCTAAGGAAAATTAACCATTCGACTTTTGTTTTAATTTTTATAAAAATACTAGCTTAAAAGCCCGACACTATTTTCTAAAGATTTACTATTTGAATAAATTTGTTTCATCTTTTGAAATAGATGTTTAAATTTATAGTTTTGAATTTCTTTTGTATAGGTCAATCAAGGGGGACGTGCACTATATTGACTGTTTTAATATCACTTGTTCACCTTTACATCTAATTTCGTTATTCTTGTCTACTGATTCATTTTCACTTGTACCCAGTTTCATTCCATTTCGTATCCCTTGTCTAGTTTTATAATTTTTCCCGTACCCTTACTATTCCATTTATGTCCCCTTCCAATTTGCAATTTTACATTGCAAATGTTTCCCCATATTCACCATAGCGGGCAAAGCCCACTACGTTGTTAGCGTAGAAAATGGTTGCACGAGCTAACGCCTGGGAGTACACGGAGTTCCCAGATAATTACCCGGAGTCCTTAACTTTTACCATGTCCCAAACCATAATTCTAAGATGTACCTCAATAATGAGTTAGCCCATACATCAGGTAACACATATTTCAAATTTCAGATTTTTCCTTTGAACCCCCATTTTTAGCATGTACCTCGCTAAAATTCTAAAATGTAGCTAATCAATGAGTTAGCCCATACTCCAGGTAACACATATTTCAAATTACAGGTTTCTAGCTAAATCGGTGTGGGCAGCCCGTTAGGGGAGACTGTTCACTTTTTACCCCTCTTCGTAGATATTCCGACCTAGGTGAATGTCTACACCAGAGGGGGAACCTTTGCACCAAATTTCAACTTCAAGTTTTGGCAAAGGTAAGAATTTTTCTCTTTTCTGCCCTTGCCCGTTGGATTTTCCAAAAATTACGTCTTAACTGTTATCTACACCGGCGAAGAAGCCAAGCCGTTAAAGGGGAAACATTTCATCCTTTTAAGCCCCATTTTTACAACATCACTGGCTAAAATTCGAAAATCTAGCTTATCAGTGAGTTAGTCCATACTTCAGGTAATACATATTTAAAATTTCACGTGTCTTGCTATTTCGGTGTGCGCAGGCTATGAAGGGGGAGGTTTTCCCCCTTTTGTCCCTTCCCGTAAGAATTTACAAAAATCCCAAGGTCCAACGGTTTGGGAAGGCCGTAAAGGGGGACACTTTTCGCCTTTAAGTCCCCATTTTTACCACTCCCTTGTCAAAATTCTAAAATGTACCTTATCAAGGAGTTAGCACATACTCCTAGAAAGGCGTATATTGAATTTCAGGTTTCTAGCTAAAGGGGATTAGGCAGGCCGTGAAAGAGGAGTTTTCCCCCTTTTTGCATTCGATTAGCGTTGGGTACGTTGCTTGCATCACGCTTAGGAAATCAACATTTCCAACAGGGCTTTTTCAATTTGACAAAATTTGATGTATTTACAGTGGAGATTTTGTCCAATCGAAATTTCCATTATTCTTCGCTAAAAGAATATAGAAATATTTTTCATAAAAGAATACTATTTAGAAAAACAAATTTACACTTTGTTAGGAAATTTAAGATTTTTAGATGAACACCCCAAGTTAAATTCTTCCAAAGTCCAAATTCGATCTTCTGTATTGGACATATCTTAAACATACAAAGATATATTCTTGAAACACTGCTTTGGAAGAAATGTGAATAAACTTAATTCATTATTTTTACTTCGCCCGTTTTACCCCCTAAATATGTGATCGAGCTGAGAAAATACGGTCCTCCTTTACACATACAAAAGAAATTTTCTTTCTTAGATATAAACATTTGTTTTTATTTTTTATTTCAGAGATTTATTTTTCTGAGTATAATTGTTACTGTTACTGTTATTATTACTATTATTTTATTTTTTATTTCGCAATTGAAGTTCTTTTTCTATTTTGTAACATCTTAATTGCTTCTTTAGGCAACAACTTCTCCAATAACAAATGTATTTAATTTAATTTATGGAAAACTTTTTGGTTCATTTATCTCTTTAAACACATTAACCAGTAAGTTTCCTTCTAGTAAACATCAACATGTTTGGGATTTACTCGTTCATTCATTTATTTGATTTTCAAATCTATGCAGGCAAATTTTTTTTTTATTAAAATGCAAATTTTTTCAAAGAAAATTTACTATTATTGTTAAGATTAAGAATGAATTCTAAAACTAATTCCTATCTCTGCTAAAATTTTAAAATTATTTTTGGGAAATTTATTTGACAACAAACTTTATGAGTTACCATTAAACTTTTTAGGTTCTATTAAGGCGGGTAACTTATCTAAAAAACAATGACTATAGTTAAATGCACAGATGCTTCCATAGGAATTTGACATTTATAACTATGGTTAAGCTTTAACCTTTAGTTATTTTGAGATAAGTTAACAGAGATTTTAAAATTGATTGAATCAATTTAACACATAGAAATTGGATTTTAAACATTTTAAGGGCCATTAACAAAATTACTTTAAGTTTAAGCTAACTGACAGTTATAAATAACAAATTCTTTATAAATTTGAATTTTTTTTATTTCCATTTTTTTTTTTATTAACTTTAGGTTATTTATTTATTGTTAATGGTACTTTTAGTTTTAGAAAACTTAACCTACTGACCGTATTTTTGCATACAAATTGTAAAAAAAAAGCAAAATCTTAAAGACAAAGTTTTAGTTCATACAAAAGTTTCATCATGTGCATTTCATTTTATAGTTTCACACATTATTATTTTTACAAATTCATTTTCTTCCAGTTGTTTTCCCGTTGGCATTCTTTGAAATAGTTTTCCTTTTCTTACAGAAATATTACAAAATATGAAAAGGAAAACATAAAATCCCCTGACTTGTTTTTTGCTGAGAAAAAAAAACAGGTGGCCCATTTATATTATTAGTATAGATTCTTCAAAAAAAAACTCACACACACACACACACACAAATCTCTTGCATCTCGTCTAGCGCTGTTGACAAAATTTCTCAAGGGAGCACAAGCTTCGAAAGAAAAAAATATTTTCAGGCATTAATTATAGTGAAATTAGTTGAAATATATAAAATCAAAGATATTTAGAAAACACGTCTAGCAACAAATTATATTGGGAATTAAAATAGAATTCAATAGAGTGGAAGTGTATAAATGACATAGAATAATAGCATGTGGTTTAATGAGAATATCATAATTCAATTGACTTTTAAATTTCACTTTTAGTTGTGGGGAGGAAGGATTGATAACGCTGCTAAAATTTCATTTAAAAATTGCATAACAATTAAAATGTTACAGCCTGTTAAACATACATAGTTTTTTGTGTAAAAATTCATCTTCCAATTTTTCAGTCAAAACAGTTTATCGGTAGAATCTACTAAACAAAGATATATGCAGCTAGAAAGACGAAAAATGTATTTATCGTTTAAAGTAATTTAAAATGTTTTTAACATTTAAAACAAGTAAAAAGAAATGCTAAATTCGGCTGTACCGAATCTTTAAATACCATCCACTCACATATGTTCTAAGAATTGCATTATACATGACAACAAAATATTTTTTAAAATATAATCAATATTTTTGGTAAATTAATATTGTATCATAACTTATCTGTTTTTGTCCTTTTTTATTTAAACTTGGAAGCACTTTCGGACACAATTTTTTTAAACAGAAAGTGTTAAACATGTTTCTTGACTCCACACACACCTTCCATACTTAAAGACCAATTCCAAAAAATTGTACAAATTTTTGTAAACAAAAAAATTCAAAACTTTCTTAAAAACAAACGTAAACATATGTAAACGCTTAGAATTAGGGGACCCACAAGAAGTCAACCGCTGAAAAGCAAAACTAAAAACTACTTTTTATCGGCTCAAATTGTCAGCTAAGTACCGAAACATATGCAAACTTTTGGGTCTGGTACCATTTTGAAGCAAAAAGAAGGTACATATTCCCACAGTTTCAGCTTTAGTACGTGAAACTACTTTAAAACCCTTAAATCCCAAATATCTACCATGACATATAAATTAAAAACTTGTATATGGTATCAGAAATGACATAAATATAAGAAGGCGGATCAATAAGTCCTTGACTTCTCGGACTTCCCTCGTAGTTATATGAAATGCAACACTGCTTCCAAGTACCACCTGTTAATAGACTAGTGTCAAATTTTGAGCAAGTTCCGTCATTTACCTTGCGTTTAACAGCTGTTCAAAACATACAACCTCGTGGATGTTTTTAAAAATGAAAAAACTGAATTTCGAGTGCTCAAAAACCATCAATCAATCCAAGGAAAGCTTGATAAATCTATGGGGACTCTGCACCATCGATTTCAATGGGAAAAAAGTGGTTTACTGACTTTCGTTGTGGCCTTACAAGCACGGAAGATGCCAAACGTTCTGGATGCCCAGTTGAGGTCTCTACACCCAAAACAATTGAAAAACTTCACGATATGGTGTTGGCCGATCGGAGATTGAATGTGCGATAGATTGTGAAAGACATAGCCATCTCACATGGCTCAGTGGTTTCAATTTTTAACGATCACTTGGGTATGAGAAAGCTTTCCGCAAGAAGGAATTGTGTGACAGCTTATTTTCCATGGCAAAAATCCATGAAGTAGACTACCAATTGCCCCCCAATTCTCCGGATTCAGCCCCCAGTGACTATTTCCTATTTCCAAACCTAAAGAAATGGTTCGGTGGAAAAAGATTTAGCTCCAACGATAAAATTATTTGAAACAAATTCCTATTTCATGGACCTCAAAAAATCCTATTTTTTTGGAAGGGATACAAAAATTTAAGAAACGGTGGACTAAGTGTTTTGAGCTAAAAGGAGATTATGTTTTTTTTTGCAAAAAAAAATTAAATAATAGAAAGCAGATTTTTCAAACATGCAGTGGTGTTCAAAATATTTGGAACCTAGATCGCATTTGAGCTTTTCTTTGTTTTATTATCTTTCGATGACTCTTTGTTCCTTACTATTTATTTTATTTTTTCTAACACATGCGGATGCTTGCAAAAGGCAATATTCTGAAATGGCGATTAACTTTTCATCGAATAGGAGCAGCCGTGGAATACATTTTTTAAAGATTATATTGCTGAGCTAATAGTCTCAATGCCTAAGAGATACTCGTGAAGTAATTAAAAATCATACACTCAGAATATTGTGTAGTTCACTGTGTGCAGTTTATTAAAAAAGTTTTCCGATCCATTTAAAAATAAAGGAACATACATTTATTTTTCAAAGAAATATCTATTTTAACTTTTACATTTATTCGAAATAATTTACTATCATTTACCATTTTTTTCAGTTTCATTTATTTTTTTTCATATTTTTAAAATTTAATAAAAATTTACCCACAAAACGGAAACTTGTGCTTTATTTGTGTCCGTAACTTTTATTACAAATTTAAATTTTGTTTGCTGCTGTTTCAAAAAAAAAAATTTTCAAAAAATTTCTATTTGTTTTTTATTTAAACTGGTTGTATATATACAAAATTTTTCAATACAAACTACAAGAACTTCATAAACACACATACATACACAGACACATTCACACAAAAAGTGTTTATAGCTTCATATGCATACATACATTTTGTATTGTAGATTAAAACAAAAACAAAAAATACAAAAATGGAAACAATTTCAAATAAATGATAAAATCATTTATTTTTTAAGGAATTGGTAGGAAAAATTTTGACATTTATTTTAACTGATTATATCATTTGTTTCTAACGGATGTGTCAGTTGTTTAATCAATATTTAAAAATAAATAACAAAAGGCATTTAATTTAAATGAAAATTAAGTAGACCGGGTTTTAAATGAAATATCATTTCTTTTAAATGATATTTTCAGCTATTTTAACTTACAAAATTTTTTAAGTGTAAAATTTAAGGCGAAAATTTTTGCTGGCCCTACGAGTTGCAAATTTGTATGCCATTATTTTTAGTTATTTTACCTATAAGAAAATTTCTATAATATATTTTGATTAGAAAATTTTTACAACAATTTATTTTTATTGCTGTCATTGCGATTTTATATGGCGCCCCAAACGTATATTAAAAATTTTTAAAAACTGTATATTGATAAAACAATTTATGGAATTCCGTTTTAGAACTAACAGAAAAAATAATAATAATAAGAGCCACCCGGTCGTATGATTATTTTTATTTGTACATTTTGATTTAAATATTAATCATACGTCATGGTATCTCATGTAACAAAAGTAAAACAATTCTATGCACTTTTTTGTTCAACCTTTTGATTTATACATTTTATATTGTATTCGAAACAACAACAACAGCAACAAAAAATATTGTTTCCTTGACCCTGTCACAAAACCTTTGTTGTTTGTGCCAACAATATCAAAAACATTTTTTTCTTTTTTTTAGTATTGTATTGTTTTTTTAAATATTGTTTTGAGCAGTCAATATAACAAATTCATGTTTCTTGACCACGACGACGCATAGCAGCAGCATCATCAACAAAACAATGCAACACTATTTTTCATCATTCATTGTCAAAAGCTTATGTTGTATGACACAAGCAAAACTATAATTTAACCCTCGGTATACAAAACTAAAATGTCATGTTAGGATTTAACAACAATTTCGCATTGTATGACACCAGCAAACATACACACACACACACAAACATTCACTCACTACCATGTGTGAAGTAAAAAATTAAAACAGCAAAAAAGGCTGTTTTGTTGTTGTATTTGGTGGTTCCCTAACACCATATCAACAATACAACTGTAGTTTATAATATTTTGGCAACTAACAAATATATCGCATGTATGTACAACTGTATGGTATTTTGAACACTATTCTTGTTATAACAACAATAACAAATACATACATATGTTCATGTGTACACATATTGTATGACTAAATGCTAAGTAACACCTTTTATATGTTTCGTTTCGGGTTTTTTTATGCAAAAATCCGTAATATAACATTTTCATTGTAAATCATCATATAAAGTTTTATATTTTCATTTTTTTTGGCTTAAGATATGATTTATGTTAGGGGATTTAAATACATGACTACATTTTTTTTAAGTTTAAAAAGCAGAAATAAAACTAAAATCTATGTTAAGCCATTTTGAAAAAATAAATTCTTTAGAGATTTTACAGACTTAATTAACAATTCATCATAATATACTCGTAGTGGTGGAATTTTAAAGGTTTCCCAATTATCCTTTGAATGCGTTTTTAAAATAATAAATTATAGTAGTAAAATTTAAGATGTTTCTATTTATCAGCATACATTTTTCATTTGCGTTAGAATTTTATTTTTTTTTTTCAATTTCAGGACATTATCCTGATAGTGTTTTGTGCATTATTGAGTGCAATCAACTAAATGTGGTCATAGAAAGAAATTTGTGTTTGCAAAATTCACATACTCGTTGTTAATGGTGTTTATATACATTTATAAACAGATATCTAATCTATATTCGTTATTTCAATAATTTAACAGTGGTGTAATTTGTTAAAATGTATTTAATACGTATATTGGGGTATCCTCGAACAAAATTTGGCAAATGGGTTGGTACGTAGCAATGAGTTCTTTAAATTAAATTTTAATATTTGATAGAGGAGAGCAAAATAAAAGACGCGTTATCTCATATTTAGGGGTTTAGAAGTGTTGTTGAAATTTACCCGTATTTCTTATGGAATAAATGTTTTTTAAATTTGTTAGAAAAAAACTAAAAAAAATAATATATGATACATTTTTGACTACACTTTTAAGCCCCTTAATACGTGTCCCTTATTATTTTCTCCTTTAACTGTGGAGGTGTTGGTAAGTTTTACCCTCTCTTTATATGTTTTTATAATTTTATTTTATTATTTGTGTAATTAAATAAAATGTTTATAAAATGTTTTGTTGAAATAATTTAAAAAAAAAGGTTTTTTTGTTTATTTTTTTAAATAAAAATATAGTAGCATTTAAAATAACAAATAATTATAAAGAAGAATTATTATAATTTTTATACCCTCCACCATATATGGTGAGGGTATATATCAGTTTGTCATTCCGTTTGTAACATGTCGAAATATAGGTTTAAGACCCCATAAAGTATATATATTCGTGATCCTTATGCAATTTTAAGTCGATTTAGCGATGTCCGTCTGTCTGTCTGTCTGTCCGTCTGTCCGTCTGTCTGTTGAAATGGCGATCACGACGCGAAGACGCAAGCGGGTGTGCCTATTTTTACCCAGATTATTGAACATCCTCCCGAGCAGTTTGGTATTTAAAATGAGCAAAATCGGTTAAGCGGTTCAAAAGTTATGAGTGAAAATGTGAAGGTACCTCTAAATTTTGCATACAAATTTGTACAATTTTTCTGTATCTATTTTCTTTTCTGTTAAGTAAGTAAAAATGTTATTAAGTCTTCTTATTGTTCGATTAACATTCTTAGAACTTATATGTGTGTTACTCTGATAACTAAGTTAACGTAAAAATCAACAATGTTAAAGTCGCTAACAGAGCAGACCTCTGTAAATAACATTGCTAAAACTAAATAAATAACATTACTAAACTAAATAACAAAAGTTCGTTACATTAATTGACAAAACATATTCATATTACAGTTCATGCAAAATTTAGTATATACGTATATCATCTTCAGCCCCTATGGTGGAGGGTATTCAAAGATTCGGCACAGCCGAATTTAGCCCTTTTTTACTTGTTAATTATTATATTAAAATTAAAAGGGGTAAAATTTACCACCACGTCACTAACTACCCTGCGGGAAAAAAGGGGTCAGTTGATAATTGGGGCCTGTCCCGTATTAGGGGAAAAATGGAACGGTTCCAAAAATACATATGACGAGGTAAGTTAAAAGAGGACCGGTTCCTAAAGTACCTACCACGTGACCGGTTTAAAAGTTATGACATGTTCTTTGGTTCTGTGATATATTCTTTGGGGTTAGTTGTGTGACATGTTCTCTTAGACGAGTCCTGTGACATGTCACAGAGGACAATTGACCCTCTCCTAGGACAAACCAATTTTTTTTGAAATAAATATCCACATTTCGGAAGATTAATTCGTCAGAGCTTTTATGACCTTTGATTCTTCTTTGGGAGGCCAAAATCTTTTCAAAACGTGGTTTTGTGCAAATTTGTTGTATCCCAGCTAAAACATATTTCCGTACGAGTACATGATATATCATTACCATTTACATTACTCTAAAATACAAAATAATGACTTATTGATAATACAGTATGTTAAAATGACACACGAAAACCCTGGGATACTTAAATTTAATTTTAGGTCGTAGAATTTAGTGGCGAGCCCCTTTTTGAAGAGTCAGGTAATTTTAACAAGATATTTAGATTTTAAGTTTGTATTGACTTAAACAATTTTTTTTATTATATTTTAACGAAAAGACTTTGGAAATTGTTTTTCAATGGCTTAATTAATTTTTTTTTTTTTTTGACTTATTTACTATTTATTACTATTATTTTTAAAATAATCCAGAAGGTAATGAGTAATAATTATTTGTAGTTCAATAAATAATGATAAACCAATACTAATTCTACCAATGCGTATACGTAATATTATTGTAATAGATTTTAATGACTCTTATGCCGTTTAAGTTTCTAAACAAAATTTTTAATTTTTTATTTTGATTGCAAACGAAACAAAAAAATATAAATAGTAAATAAGTAAAAAAAATCAATAATTAAAGTCATTGCAAAAGAGTTTTCGAAGTAATTTTAGTTAAATTTAATCAAAAAATTGTTTGAGTCAGTACAAACTTAAAATCTAAATATCTTGTTAAAATGACCTGACTCTTCAAAACGGGATTCGCCACTAAATTCTACGACCCAAAATTAAGTTTACGTGTCACGAGGTTTTCGTGTGTCATTTCAAAAGTTTAAATTTTACTTACAGTGTAATTGGTTACAAAAGTACTTGAAAAATAATGACTTACTGGTAGTGGGCAGAGTTCTCGGCTGGCAGCCAAAGGTCCCAGGTTCGATTTCCATCATGACCACATTATATCTAATAACGTTTGAAAAATTTGTAATAATTTTTTTTTAATAAAATTTTATTTTATGAAAATCTATTTTTAGACACATTACTGTTCCTATCCTCGTAACCATATAAGTAACCACTTATCTTGTAACCTCTTAAGTAATGCATCTATACATTACCTTGAGGCTCATCGCCCGTAAAAATTTATCAATGAAGTAAGTTGTAAGGTAATACATCGGCCCCTATGGCTGTACACAAAAAGTATACAAAGGATAGAGAGAAGTTCGCTCTCTCGAACTTTTTAGTATTCTCTTAGAACACGAACATATGTTGGCGGCAACAATTTTTAACTATTTTTTTGCCGTTTTTTGGGATGCTTGAGATTTTTCAGATTTTTTCATAAAAAAAAGGTTTTTTTTATTTTATTTATGTATTTTTCCAGATTTGTCATATAAATATATAATATTTGTTTAATATACTATTTATTTTTACTAATATTAGACATATTTAATATAAGTAAAAATACAAACAAAGTTTACAATTGTGTTTAATATTAAAGTGTGTACACACATTGACCAACTCTGCCTATTCATATTCATTATTTCCCATTTCTATGGTAAAAATATATAATAAAGAGAACAAATATGCTATTAATTGTTGCAACATGGAAAACAGTTAGGAATCCCAAAACTGGGATAAACAATCAAACTGTATATTTGGCAACACTGCATACACCAAATTTAATGTTTTTCAACACATAAGCAACTTTTAAAATGTTGCCCATTTATATAAACATTTTGCCGCTGAACTCTGTAGCATGTTGAATTTCTTGTAGAGTACTTCTGACACTCTACAGTAAATTATATACTTTTTGCTATACATTACATATTATTTGGTAATATTACATATGATTTGGTTGAGTAAGAAAATGTTACTTAAGCAAGAAATTATATTTTAAAATTTAAAATCAACTGAAAATGTTTTAAAATGTATTTTTAGTCTGGTTCGAGATCAAAGAAAATTTTTTTATATGAAAAAATGTTCTTATTCTTATTTAGTTACAAGCTGAATGGAATGCATTTTCTGGTCCGCTTCCACCTTCATCAACATTCTTCGTGCCATTGTTTTATTTAACTTATATAATTTCGAAAAACAGAATTTGCCAAAAATTGTTAGGCAAATTCATGCATTACTGGGTTAACTTAAAATTAACTTTATGTTATGAAACACACCGTGAAAAGCTAATAAAATCATAAATACTTATAGTCTCTATGACAAATTATAATTAAATTTGAAGTTGAAAGAATAATCAATCACTTATTTTATTAGTTTCTAAGTAATCACTTATTCTATATTGCATATAATTTCTAATTTTTGTACTAAGAGCAGTGGCGTGCCCAGAAGGGCCCCCCACGAAGTTATTTCCTAAATACAATTTTTTTACTATGTTTAGTATACTTATATACAAAATACCTTCAATTTTTTCTTTCCAATTGATTTTCTTTGCAAGACCAATTGATTTTTTTGCAAATCCAATTGGTTTTTCCAGATATCAGTCAAAATTGCTTAATTTTCTCTCAGTTACCGAACCTTGTTATATGTACAAAGTTTAATTTTGCCGCTTCTTCCGATAAAATCTCTTTACTTATCCTTTCTATATTACAATTTATTTCTACACCCGTAATATTATTTGGGTAAAAACAACCAAAAATACACTTAATTTTTTAAAACTTTTTATATTTTTCCGAACATTTTCTAAAAAAGGAGTAACTAAAGGTTGATTAACACGTCGACTATGTTTGAAAATATTTTGTCAATTTGTATTTAGTTTAGAATTTATTTGGCTACCTCGAACAGGTCCTAAGTTGAATTATTTCATTTGTATATTTCCCTTTAATACAAAAAAAAAATCGTGTCTCCAATTGTATTTTTTTTTTTTCAAATACCACATTAAGTCTTAACTGGAATCCCCAAAATTTCAGATAAATGACTTTATTTTTATGTCAAAACATATGTATTTAAAATTGAAAATATTAAATTAACAACTTAACTTATATGGATATTAAAAGTAGTTATAGTAATCATAGTTATAGTAGTTAAAAAGTAAGAATTTATAAAAATGCTACCAAGTCTTGACAATTCTTGGCTTATCTCTTTTAAATGTAAACAAAAATATGTGTCATAAAACTATTTCAAATGTTTCTGTTTGTAATTTGATAAAATATTAAAAACAACAAAAGCTAATAAATAAATTATCTATTTGTTAGTAAATATGTTTCGTGTATTTCGTGTTCCGTTGAAGTCCATATATGAAGAGCTTTTTTATAAAAAAAATAGACAAAATTGCCCAAAAATGACAATTAAAATAAAAAAAAATCCGAAATGAAAGAACACAATATGAATTCAAAAAATTATAAAGAAAATTCAAAAATTCGCAATCGATACTTAAAAAGTTTAATTAAAATAAAAAAATACCAAACGCAATTAAAAAAAAATTATTGAAATTCAGCAAATATTTCTTTTATTTTATTTTGGTGTTTTTGAATTTCAATTGATGAAGTCATTCCAAAAGTTTTGGAAACAATCTAATCGTTTTTGAAATGGTCTTTGAGGTATTTATTTATTATGTAAAATAACACCAATTTGAAGAAAAAAATTACCTCAAATATGATGAAATGAAAAATGATCCCAAAATATGCCAAGCAAAGAAATGTTGCTTATGCACAGCATTATACGCATTTGTATTGCATGGAATCAATAACATCCGAATGTACTACTTATAAATTGAAATATTTTAAAGAATTTTATAGAATCATTTTTTATAAATCAGATATTTCAGTAATGCGCAACCACAGCCTTTCAAAATCCATAGTTTAAAAATTAAGTAAATTTATGTTCTCCGTCCATGAGTGTGTGTGCGCCTGCGGCGCAAACTTCTACAACTTTTAATATACGAAAAACAAAATGAAAATTTTTTAACAAAAATCGCGACATTTTTGGTTAAAATTTTCGCCTGTCAAATAGATTTTCCGGTCACGATAATGTGGTAAAGATTTCATAATATATTACAACAATTTTGTAGCATAATAGATTTTTTATCAAAATGATCTAAAAGCGGAGAGAAGCTTTACAACACAAAAACAATTAAAATGTACTTAATATTCTCAGTTAATATAATAAATAAGATTTAAATAAAAATTGTTTATGAAAAAGCTGTAAATTTTATTTTAAATGCTTCAAAAAAGATCAACAAAAATAAGGTTTAGAAATTGAGTTTTTAAAAAAAAAAAATTTAGAAAATATATTTTATCCTGTAAAAAATTATATCCGTTTAAAAGTAGGTACTGGACGAAAAAGGGAACAGCGTGCAAAATATTGGTGAAAGCAACTATAGCTAAATTGAGTATCAAATGAAATTTCTATGTAAGACCTGTCTTATGGTATGCTTTTCAAATATTGCAACATTAAAAGTGACAACTCTGCCTGCAAGTCATGAGCAATAGGAATATAAATGTAATTATTTTTTTTCAAACGATTCAAATCTATAAACAAAATTTCCACCAGGCTTCCCTTAAAAGTATCAATATTTTCACCCCCCTTAATTTTACCTAATAAATATATAATACATATTACATCACTAAATCAAATCAAAATAAAACACCCAGTAGATCTTCCTTGTTACTCCTACATGTAAATTTTGATTTAGAAATTTGTTAAATCGCACGTTTACCAAATCAATTATTCTCAATAAAAAACTCCAAAAATATCCCACTGTGAGTTAGTCGGTTTAGTTGTTTCAAATAAATATATTTGTTTTCATTTCTAATGTTTTTTTTTTTTGTTTTTTTATTTTTGCATTGTGTTGTGTTGTTTCTGCAAAAAAAGTATAAGAAATTTTACAAATTTCTAATAAAGAGACGACAAAATAATTTATTTTTAATGTTTATTAACTGCTATAAAACAAGAGAGTAAAGATTTAACTTAAATGGTGGCCACTTTACACCAAGTAATTCATTCATCTTTATGTCAACATCAATTTTATATGCCAAATTGTTAGTCACAAGATCCCAACGTATGACGTATGACATAGTGTATTTATACATATATTCTGAATACTATACCAACGAAAACCAAAAAAACACAAATGGCAATCACTGAAATGGCACAACAAAATAATCTAATAATGTTAACTTTTTATGTTGAGGCCATTTATCACAATTACTGTAATTGTAAGGTAACCAAAAAAAAAAACAAAAAAGAGCAACTGTTAAAATGTTTCAAATAAATCAAATGTTTACCACAAAACTTAACAGGGTTAAAAAACAAAATATTTAACTTAAATTAATATTGGTTTAAAACTAAGCTAAAATTAACTTTCATTTAACGATTGCTACCTTACCTTAACTCAACTTAAGTTCATTTGTATTAAACACAAATATTTATGTTATTAATATCAATTACATTCCTGACATTTATTTGAAAATGCAACAAACCAAAAGTTTAAACCACAAAATGTCTTGGTTTCGAAAACTTTAGACTTTTATAAAGTTATATCGTGTACTTCGTTGCACATAATTCTTCCTAAATGAAAGAACCATCAGGAAGGGGGAAACAAAAGTAGAAAAGTGTAAAACTATAAAACAAGATATCAAAAGGTTGATTACAAACTGTTAAACAAACTTATTAAAACTGAACTAAAAGATATTTTAATGGATTTTTATAAAGTTGAACTTAAATTGCAACAAGTTGTTGACAAAAAAAAACGTTAAACTTGTAATAATAAATCAAATTAAAACAAAAGCAAATTAAAAAGAAATTAAGCTTTAACTGACCCCAGAATCTTCTATATTAACTTTTTTATACATTTATTCGAAATGATTTAGTATCATTCACCAATTTTTTTCAGTATCATTTATTTTTTCCTTTGTTTGAAATTTAATAAAAATTTACCTAGAAAATGGAAATTTGTGGTTAATTTGTTATTGCAAATTTAAATTTTGTTTGCTGTCTGTTTCAAAAAAAAAAAAACAATATTCAAAAACTTCCAATTTTTTTATTTAAATTCTTATACAAAACTATTTCAATTCAAATTACAAGAACTTCATAAACACACACACACAAACACCTTCACACAAAATGTGTCTATAGCCATACATACATTTTGTAGATTAAAATATAAACAAAATATACAAAAACGGAAACAATTTCAAATAAATGATTAAATCATTTATTTTTTAAGGAATTGTTAAGTAAAATTTTATCATTTATTTTAACTGATTGAATCATTTATTTCTTACGAATGTTTCAGTTGTTTAAACAACATTTAAAAATAAGTAACAAAAGCAAATTGATTTAAATCAAAATTAAGTAGACTGATTTTTAAATGAAATATCATTTCTTGTAAATGACATTTTCTGTTATTTTAACTTACAAAATATTTTAAGAGTAGTACTGGCAAACAACTGTGTTCCTTGTAAAGACCACGCTGAAAGAAATACAAACACACTTCAAACAGTTTGTAAGTTAAAATAACAGAAAATGCCATTTAAAGAAATGATATTTCTTTGTGATAATATTTTCATTGTTGTTTTTTCTTTGATATTTCGAGTTTTGAGTTTTTAATTTAATCTTACGAATATCTCTAGAAATTCTAAAAACATCGTCTCTTGATGATTTTCTTAGACAAGAATGAAATTCGGTTTAAGACCAGCATACAACAAATTATTTTCACAATTTGTTTTTTAGGATTTTAGCACATTTAATTACTTTAATACTTAAATTATATTTCATTTGAAAACCGATCTATTTACTTTCCATTTAAATCAAATGGTTTTTGCTATTTATTTTTGAATGTTGTTTTAAATAAGTTAAAAATAAGTGCTAAAAATTATATCTACCAATTCCGTAAAAAATTAACTGATTATTCTTTTATTTTAAATTGTTTCCGTTTTTTGTATTTTTGTTTGTTTTTTAATCTACAAAATGTATACCTAAACAGTCTTCAGATACAGTTTGTGTGAAGTTCTTGTAATTTGAATTGAATAAATTTTGTATTTAAACAAACAATTTAAATTCAAACAGACAACAAACAAAATTTAAATTTGTAATAACTGTAACCGAAACCAATAGACCACAAACTTCTGTTTTATGGGTAAATTTTAATTAAATTTCAAAGAAATGAAAAAAATAAATAAAACTGAAAAAACTCGGTAAATGACAGTAAATCATTTTGAACAAATGTTTAAAAAAAAAATTAAAATAAATATTTCTTTGAAAAAAATGTATGTTCCTTTAGCTTAGTTTAACTGAACTGAATACTTTTAAAACCACAAACAGTAAGCTACATAATTTTCTGAGTGAGGTCTCTATATGAGGGCGTATCAATAAGTCCGTGACTTTTCGAACTTCCCTCTTAATTATATGAAATGCAACACTGCTCCCATCAAGAACCACCTGCTAATAGACTACTGTCAAATTTTAAGCTGTTCAAAACATACAACCTCGTGGATTTTTTTTAAAAATGGAAAAAAGTGAATTTCAAATGATCATTATACATTATTTTATTTTGCAAAAAAAACCGTCAATCAAACCAAGGAAAAGCTTGATAAATACTATGGGGACTCTGCACCATCGATTTCAATGGTAAAAAAGTGGTATACTAACTTTCGTTATGGTCGCACAAGTACAAATGACGCTGAACGCTCTGGACGTCCAATTGAGGTCAATACACCCGAAAATGTCGAAAAAATTCGCTATATGGTGTTGACCGATCGAAGAGTAAAACTGCGTAAGATTGTTGATGCCATAGGCATTTCATATGGCAGTGTAGTTTCAATTTTAAGTGATCAGTTGGATTTAAGAAAGCTGTCTGCAAGATGGGTGCCGCGTTTGCCCACAATCGACCACCAACGGAATCGTGTGACAGCTTAGTTTCTATGCCAAAAATCCATGAAGTAGATTACGAATTGCCCCCTCATTCGCCCTATTTTCCGGACTTAGCCCCCAGTAACTATTTCCTAAAGAAATGGCTCGGTCGAAAGAGATTAAGCTCCAACGATGAAATTATTGATCAAACAAATACCTATTTTATGGACCTCGAAAAATCCTATTATTTGAAAGGGATACAAAAATTGGAGAAACGTTGGACTAAGTGTATTGAGCTAAAATGAGATTATGTTGAAAAATATTGTTGATTTTTTTGCAAAAAGAACTGTGTTTCATTCAAAAAGTCACGGACTTTTTGATCCGCCCTCGTATAAACTATCCACTCGATATTTCCCAAAATACAATTTTTCGGCAATTTTTCAGATTTTGCTCTTTATTTTTAATTTTAATTTTTGCAGTCAAATATAAAAGAATTCGGTCCGCTTTCTCGAATACGACTTAAAACCTACTATGATCAGACCTTTTAAAAAATATACAACATCAATAATAATTTAATTTTTAAACATGAACCAAAAAACATGATTTTCAGTCTATAATTATGTAAATCTTGATTATTTTAATTTTTGTTGCGCCAATTGGAAACCTTGAAAATATTTGATTATCAAAGATTAAATCCTAACATGGTGCAGGTTATAACATGGTCGGTCTTAACCGACCCTATTTTTTCTTCCTTGTTTTTTTTTGGCGGTTGTATTTATAATATCATGCTAAATAAATCAGAATTTAATTTAATAAAATAAGTACATAGTTTGACCATGTGATGAAACTTTCGAGAGCTAAATATCTTTTTCAGTGTATATTGATTATACAACATTTTCACTAAAAATCAAAAGTTTATATTCAACTGAAGATATTTTTTAATACAATAACAAAGCAAACAAAAAAAAACTTTTGTAAGAAAATCTGCATCAAAGTTGGCATAGAGACAAAAATTGATTTTATATTTGATGTATTATAAGTTTTATAGAAAGAAAATTTAGCTACTGTTTTTAAATAAATTATTTTCTAATGCTTCAATAAATTTATTTAACAAATTTTTACTTTTTATCTTTAACTTTTAGCTATTTCAAATTTTTTGCAAATTTATTTTATTTATTTTCATAAAAAAATATCTATACACTTCCCACTAATAAAAATATCAAGCACATGTTTTGGTTTATTGCTTAAACTTAAATACGCTTGAAAAAGCAAAGTAAGAGCACTAGACATCAATTTAAGTTGAATACAGGACCACTCCGCCCCCCCCCCCCCCCCCCCCCCACCATAGCAAACCAACCCATGGTCATATACATATAGACTGACACAAGCCGGCAAGCCAAACATTTTTTTTATACATTTATATGATTTCCAAAAATTGGTGGAAAAAGATTTACAATTTGATCTAAAAGTATATGGAGATTTTTTTTAAAAAAACTTTTAGTACATATGTAAGTATGAAAATATAATTTTATTTTAAATTTAACATTTATCATTTTGGTTGGTAGTAGGCTTTTACGAGTTTTTTTTTATCCACTGTGATTGGTGGTTTTGTTGTTAGCCTATCAAAATGTTTTAAAATATTTTTGTAGGGTTCTTGCACACAAAACAAACAAATCCTTATATTTTAACATAGCCTGACAAAGGATAATATATAAGAATAAAATAGTGACACAGAATAATTTGAAAAAAAGTGAAAAGTTTGCGCATAAAAAATGAATTTTTGTAGAATAGTGTTGTTTTCAAATTCGAATATTAAATATTACAACTCAGAAGTTCTCTAATTAATAAAACGTAAAGTATTATAAATATATGTACTATGTTGTAAAAATCTAAGTACATATTACGATACTTCGTTACCGGTAGTTTCAAATATCACAACATATTTAGACAATTTTTTTTTTAAATTTATCTAACCTTTTTTTGATAAATATTTTAATTTCACAGTTTAAATTTGTATCCATTTTTTCCCTTTTAAATCCCATTTAAACAAATTTGTTTTCACACAAATGTGTATCCCAGTGTGGCAACAGTAATGCCATTTTGAACTGTTAGTAAGGATACCAACTTACTTTCTGCATTACTTAAAAGCATACAATAATGAGTTACTAATAACTAGTTACTTTATCCATTATTTCAAAACTAGAAAATAATGAGCTACCATGATAACTTATTTTTGTATTATTTTTTTAAATAACAAATAATATGTTTAGACTCATTATTTTTGTCAATATAGGTAACCACATATTTTTCGACTTTTCATTGCGCAACATTCCCGCGACATAAGAACTGTACTGGAATCTTAGGCGAATAAGCGCATGCCTCAGTGAAAATATATTTTAAATTTAAAATGTTTAGTTTAAAGGTTTTATGCAGGATAAAAAGTGGGAGATTTTTTCCCTTTAACTGCTCCAGCAGTTTGGGTTGGGCGACTAAGGCCCAGTGAATTAACCCATCACCAGTGAACACAGATTTTAAATGTAAAATTTTTGGACGAAGGATTTTTTACAGTACATTAAGGGGGAGATTTTCCCATGTTTGCTACTCCCCGTAACAATTTCCAAAAATTTCTTGCCTAGTGAAGATTCAAAAAACACCTTATCAGTGAAATAACCCATTCCTATCCAGAAAACACGTACCAATTTTTTATCTTCAGGTTCCTAACCAAAGCGGTTTGGTGAGAACGGGCCAATATTCCTATTTTGAAACCCTAATTATTACCACGTTCCTTTCTAAAATTCCAACAAGTACATTATCAGTTAATTAGACCTCATTCCAGGGAACATATGTTTTAAGCCACAAGAGTATGAAGGCTTTTTTCTTTTGAACTCCGGTTTTCACCACGTTCCTAGCGAGAATTCCAAAAGTGGCCTATCATTGAATTAACCTATACTGCAATGAACAAAATTTTAAATTCCAAGCTTCTAGTCAAAGCGGCTTGAACTGGCTGTTAAGAGTGTGACTCTTCGCCTTTTAAAACCCCATTTTTAACACGTTCCTGTTGAAAATTCCAGTGAATTAGCTTACTCTTATTAGTGAATTAGCATACACTCACCAAAAAGTCTGTAATGGCAACTGAAAAATTTGCTGTTACTACGGGAAATTTTGCTAATTTGAGCCCAGCGGTATTTTTAGCTAATTTTAGCCACATGTCTGCTGACGTGTAGTACAATGAAATTAAAAGAAAAATTGGTAGCCTCTACTAAATTTTAGTAAACTTTTTGTAAAGCGGAATTTAAAACCGGTTTGCTAAAATCAGCAAAAAAAAATACTAAATTATTATTAATATTAGTACAAAATTTCAAATGTATTTTTTATATCGAGCATCAAAATCTTTTTTGTTTTATTTATTTGTTTAAAAAAAAAATATTTTAGACAAAATTAAAAAAAAAAACAAATCAAAGGCTTAAAAATTGTAAAATCATAAACGAATTTATCATTTTGTTTAAATTTGGTAATTTCTGTTTTAAAACTTTTTTAGTAATTTTTTTTACTTAAAAGGTCAAATTTTTATTGTATTTAGAGCTAATTTTTAGAAGTAAAAAAACTTTTTAGTGCTAAGTGGATGTTTATTTTAAGACATGAGTCGGTGTATTCATTTCCGATCCTTTTTTTAATATATGGAACATTTTAGGGCAATTTAAGTTCGTAGGTATACGATTTAATTATTAGAAATGATATTTCCTTTAATATCCACTTTTTTAAAATTAGTAAAACTTTTTGCTAATTTTAGCAAATCGGTTTTCAAAAATTTGTTAAATGATTTCTGAAATTAGCAACAAAAATTTGTAAATTTTCTGTAAAAACTCTGTAATTTGTAAAATGTAAATAGCAAAAAGATTTGCTAAATAATAATTTTTCTACTAAAAATCAGTACAAATATCTGAATTTCATTAAAGGCTTATTTTCCAAAAATTGATTATTTTTTTTTTGTACTTACACACAGAAAATTTATTGACAACACGCTTGTGTTTTTAAAGTCTATTAGCAAGATTTCTCGGAAACAGCTAAACCGATCAGTCTCAAACTTTTTAAGAATATTTGAATAATTAATAATTTGATAATTAATCGAAGCTCACTGATAATTTTTTTCCATTTTTTAAACAATTGAAGGCGCCATTTTATCAAAAATTATTAGTTTGCTTACTCCTTCGATCAATTGCAAGATAATACATATTTTTTGTCCTTTCATTTTAGATGATCCAGTCCAGAGATATTGAGCTCACCGCCAGATGCCTTTCTTAGAGCTGCTCCCGGACATTAGTTATAGCGGCTTTTAAAATAATTATTTTTACAAATTAAAAATTGTTAAAATATATTAAGGTTAAAGTTACTGTTTGTACATATAAAATTTTTACTTGAAATATATTCTCAAAAACAATTCTTAAAAATTCGCTTTTGTGATCGCAGTGAACCTATCAAGATAGTATTCTTTCAGTTCTAATTAAATCATGAGGTCTATGCCTTATAACTAAGTAGCAACTAAGTACTCACTTACTACCGGTGATATATTAACAACAAACACAATCTCACATTAAACACAATCATTCAATTTTTATATTGTATTCTAATATTTATGCTCTTTGTTCATTTTTATTTATGTTACACACAGTATGTAAATTCATGTAAAACAGCTTGTCATAATAATATTTTAATAACAACAATAACAATAACATAGACATAATGTCTATGAATTATGTATCCCCACAATATAATGAATGAGTTATACAAATTATGAATTTTGTATCGGCAAATCTATATAAATGCAATGACCCTAAAATTACTGCAGATTGAAATAAAACATTGGGGTTTTTCATGTGTGCATACAAATATAATTAAAGGTTATGTATGTGGAATATCCTAATGAAAATCAAAACACTTAATTCATGATAAAATATCAATTAATGTGGTTTAAGATAATAACCCCAGTAAAAAAAAATATTTGTATTTAATTTCTTTAATATCTGCTGTAATATCTATCTGATCTTGTTTGATCCCAAAAATGATGGATCAAATTATATCCAGCAATATTTTTGGGAATTTAGTAAGATCTAAATTGATCAGACAAATGGCAGATCAAATTAATTAATTAATTTATAAATATATTACAATATTATAAATATATGTATTATGATTAAATTTAAGCTTTTTTACTTGAGAATACACACTGTTGTAATATAAAGATAACTAATTTAAAAATAAAAATTGCCAACTGCCATGTTCGGTATTTTACTTTATTACCATTTTAATTTGGTTGTTCTAATCTAGCAAATATACTGTGGAAAACTATTAACAACCTAATCTGAAACAGTTTCTTCTTGAACTCTTTTTCTTGAACAGGCTCGGAAAACCATAAAAAAGTGTCAGCCCAGCAAAACTTTGGTAATGGATGCGATATTCTCATGCGTTACCTTGTAATGATAGCTCGTTACCTTTTTCATTATTGATTACGTTATAAATGATTTATAAATGTAAAGTAATAATTGAAAACTTTTTGTAAATCTATTTTTAGATACATTACTTTGTGTTTTTTTGTAAGCAAAAGGGTAATGTATATTTGTTTTGATAACACTAGCGAAAAAACGAAGCGCAACAATTAATTTAAGTTTAAAGCAATCAAATACTATATGCGTCGATAGCTCAGTGGGTAGAGTTATTGGCTGGCAACCAGATTTCCCTGCTTCGATTCCCATCTTGACCACATTATTTTTAATTACAAATAATTTAAATAAAATATTTGTAATAGTTTTTTTTAATAAAAATTACTCTTTTTTAAAAATCTATTTTTAAACACATTACTTTTTCCATTCTCGTAACCATATAAGTAACCCCTTACATTATCACCTCTAAAGTAATGGGAATATACATTACTTTGAGGCTCATCGCCTATGAAATTCATCAATGAAGTAAGGTGTAAAGTAATCCATCGGCCCCTATGGCTATACATTACTTTACCCATTATTTGGTAATGTGTGGTTTTGCTGGGAGCTCCAGTTTGAAAACAGGACATAAAGTACGGGTTCTTAGGAAAAATTCCTACAACAGGTTCTTTGGGGCAAAATATTCTGTTGCATTAAGACTGTTTTCTTTTTCTATTATCTCTTCGATATGTCAATATATTCATAATCAATAAAATTTTATTAGTTGAGTTTTTACATTTTTCTTTTTACAAATATCCATTGGTATTGATTTATTTATCGTACAAGCGACTATAAAGGATGACAGGATGTATGTATTTATCTTTATATTAATATTGTACATTCATATATAAAAACAATCATGAATATTTACAAAAGGGGTAAAATTTACAATTTTGTGAAAAAACACAAAATTAAAAAGTCTCAGTAAAAGAATATTGTATGAACAACAAAAAAGATCGATTTAGATTTTTATAAAAAAACGAGGCTATAAAAGTTGAATGTATACGGATATAGGAATGATGTGATAAAGTAGAGAATTCTAAAAGAGGCTGTCTCACACATTGGATATCTCTGGGATTAACGACATCAAATAGGGGGAGCAAATGGACCATTTCACTTTTTTTTTTTGTTCAGGAGTTTGTCAAAAACTTGCAAATTTCGAAATAAATACTTCTTCCTAGAAAGTAAATATCATGTTATATATTTCTGTACACAAAATAAATAACAGCTAAAAGGTACCCAAAAACAGCACCAAGGACTAGCCTTTAAAAATTTATTTCCAAAATAGGAGTGTTTAGCTACGAGTATAAGTACCTCCTTCCTTGCCAAATTCTAAGAACTATTTTTTATACAAGTCCAAGAACAGAACTTATACTTTTTTTGTCGGCGGGGCATTAAAACATAGAGAAAAATTCGAATAAAATTGCCTAAAGTCCAATATCGGACTAAGTGACCGATATATGATTTTTTTTAAATCTCAGAGAAACAAACCCATAAAAATAGCACAAAAACTTCTAAAAATTTGTTTAAAAGAAATTGCAGAAAAAACTGCTGAAATTAGCAGATAATTTTTACTAATTATTTGTAAGATTAGAACAGCAAACATAAAACTGTTAAGTCTGCAAAATTTAACCGACTGTAGTTTATTTAAAAAGTATTACGTTAATTTGTTTTTAAATGAAGAATCAATTGAAATTCATTTGAAAAAGTCATTCAAAAAACAAACTATAAATATTTACAGACATTCAGTAACTTTTGTCAGTTAAAAATTGATGGTTATTTTAAAAGACTTTCGATTGCTTTTGTTAATTATTAACCAATGATTGAAAATAAACAACAAAATGGGCTGAATATAAACAAAAATCAGTAGTCCTCTTTTCGATTGTATTTTAATATTTATTTTAAGTTGTTTTAAACGAAATAATGACAATTTACTCTGCTAAAATTAACAAAAAAAAATATTAGATGTTAGTAGACAAAAAATAGTAAAAACTGTTATTTCTACAAAATTTTAGTTATATTTAAGTTAAATTTGAAAATGCAAAAAAAGTAAACTACAGATCTAAAAGAGTAGATTTAATTTGCATTAAAAGAAATAAAAAAACTTGAACGGTTAGTTTAATAGTAGATACTTAGGTTTTTTTAACTTATTACCTTTTAGGCCACTTAAGTAAACTTATTAAATTATTTTTTTTAAACTAAATTGTCTCAGGATGAGTATTTCACGCGAAAGTAATGTTCAAAACACTTAAAACCTTAAAATCTCGGATAAAATTCACTTAAGGTGTTCGATTTTATTTAAGAGTTAAAAATGTTTAATTTTTTTTTGTAATATTTTTAGTCTGCTAATATTCAACAAATTGTCATTTGCAACATTCTGAAATATATTATATGTACACTCAAAAAAAAAAAAAGGTTGTAGAAAAATTTGTAAATAGTTTTCAATCCCACTTTACTATTTTTGTACTGATTTTTAGTAAAAAGAAAACTATTATTTAGCAAATCTTTTTGCTTTTTACATTTTACAAATTACGGAATTTTTACAGAATACATATGTACAAATTTTTATTGCTAACTTCAGATTTGCTAAAATAAGCAAAAAAAATACAAATTTAAAAAAAGTGGATATTGAAGGAAATTTTATTTCTATAAAATAGAATTTATACTTAGAAACTTAAAATGCTACATAGGCTGAAAAAGGGATCGGAAGTGAAAATACCCTTCGCAATCGACTTATGTCCAAAAATAGGACATACACTTGAAATAGCACTAAAAACTTTTTTAGTTCTAAAAATTAGCCCTCAAAACAATTAAAATTTGCCCTTAAAATCCAAAAAAAAATTACTAAAAATATTTTTCAAAACAAAAATTAGGAAATTAAAACAAAATGATAAATTTGTTTATGTTTTAGCTGTTTTTAAGCCTTTGATTTTTTTTTTAATTTTGTCTACAATATTTTTTGAAAAAAAGAAATAAAAAAGATTAATTAAAAAACATAAAATTGTATATTCGAATCCGTAAGGCAATTTCAAAAGAAATTAGCAGCTTAAAAGTATAAAAAGTGTATCTAAAAATAATTAAGTTAATTTGTGCATTTCAATAAATTTTTTTTTAATTAAAATTATGCCATATTTTACAATTCATTGAGTTTACAGGAATTTACAAAAATGAAGTAGCCCTTACGAATTTTTATACTAATTTCATTGTTCTAATATTAGTAATATTTAGTAAATTTTTTTGCTGATTTTAGCAAAATGATTTTAAATTCCACTTTACAAAGAGTTTACTAAAATTTAGTAGCGGCTACTAACTTTTCTACTAATTCCATTGTATAACACGTCTGCTGGGTAACAACAGCGCCTAACTAGCCTACCGGGAGTAGGTAGCGTGCTAGCTTATCAGTGCGGGGGTCTTGGGTTCGATTCCCACCAGAGGCTCTGGTCGAAAACAGACAACGAGCCGAAAGCCTTCGTTGCTATTGCTTGGTTAGGGTATTAAGATATAATTTGTAATTATATGTTTAATAATTTTCAGTTGCCATTACAGACTTCTTTTGGTGAGTGTAGCTAAAATCTTGCTGTTTTTATTTTACCAATGTTTAGCAAACAAATTCTGCTTATGCTCCGTTTCCACTTGAGTGTTTTGAGCAAATCATGTTGTTTTTACGAAAAAAATATATATGGGAAAACATGAACAAAACAGAGTTTTGTTTCAAAACACATGCAAAATACGTTCAGTGAAAACGAAGCCTTATTTCAGCAATTTTTCCGCACGGCCCTTATTGCTTTTTTTTGTAACTTTAGCAAACATTTTTCAATGAGTGTAGTTCTTATTATAGACTAATTGTTACTAATTTCAGCATGGTTTGTTGTTTGCAAATTCCCAGGAAAGTCCCGCAGAAATTCCCAGGAAATTTAACTCAAATTCTCGTCAAAAGTTAAATTCTATAAGAAAATTTTTTTTTTGATTAATTGCTAAATAAATTCCTAAGGAATAGATTCTCAAAAATTGAAATGAAATTTGGCTATGTGATAGAGGGAACAAAATAGATGAGCAAGATTACCTTTTAGCAGGCCAATCTTACGGTCTACACTTAAAATGAGGAGTCAAAAATTACTAAATTTTTGATTTTTTGAGCTTTTCATATTTGTTTCAATCAAACGGTATATAAATCAGAATCAAATGTAAGCTTTTTTCCACAGTGTATAAAATGTTTTTTCCTCAAAAAAATAAGAATGTTATTTTATTAGCAAATCATAGATTTTAGAGATTTTTCTTTATATTTTTTATAACTTTTCTAAATTAAATAGTTTGCAATAAGAAACTCTTTGGCTACAATTTGCCGAAAATATTCTGAAGTTTTGCAATTATCAAAGTTTCACAAAAACGCAAAATTGATCCCCTCGCCCCCTCCCCTTCCATACACATTTTTAAATAAGTATAAATAAATAATGGACATATCCTTTGTACGTAAATGAACACATAAATCTCATTATACGGGCATTTCGCTATTACATGAAATGACAAACGTTTTAAGGTGTACAACTCTTTAACGACAGATTTTTTAATATTGTCCAGGATTAATTTTTTTTAACATAAAAAAGCAGTCAAATTTCAGTTTGTGAAAAAAATACCAAAATGCAAAAACAAAACCGTACAACGATTCAACAGTGTATTTTATACAAATTACTTTGCTTTATTTAGCATGTTGAACTGTCAGCAGTCGTTGTGTAGTGAGTCAATCATTTACAAGTTTATTGGTTTAATAGTGTTGTTTTCAGTCCAAAATGTGTTTTTACTGTTTCTTTTATTCCTTTCAAAGATGACAGGTGAAAACATGGCAATTCACAAATGAATATCAAGAGCTTGTTTATGGGTATTAACAAAAGTTTTAGCCTTAAGCCACAAAAAATAACCGTAAAAGAAGAGTATGTTAACCTACTATCACACCACTACTACACATACCAGTTGTGTATGGATGTTTGTATGTATGTGCACACACATACATACATGCATTTAATACAAATTCATGTGGTATTGGTTAAAAGAGATTGAAAAAGGGAACTGTTTTTATGGCTACAACAACAACAGCCCTGGGGATATTTTTTTTATGGTCTCTACAAATTGAAATTTTTTTTTGTCTCTATTGAAAATGTTTTATTGCTACAATGTAAAAATCATAAAATATTAATATCAAGAAAGCAGAATTTAAAGATGTTTAAAAACAGATCGGATTTTATTATTTATTTTTTATTTATTAAAGAATGTGTTTGAATACATATGTATTTTGGTAAGGACGTTATTATATATTTATTGTGTATACAATTTATTCATGTATGAGTGAATATTTTACGGTTAGTTTAAAAATGATTTAATGGAAAAATATTACAAAAAAAAAAATAATAAAATAAAGTATGGGATTATAAAGCACCTTATTATGTAATATAAAATATGGTATTAGTGGAACCAGTTGTAGAATTGATGTGGTGAAGAAGTGATTGTAAAAAGAAGGTGCCTTAACACTGCATCTTAAAAAATTCCGGAGTTAACTGCTGGAAAATTTAGTTAGAGCTGTTCGAGTTTATTCTATACATTAGGATAGTTAAGGTTTTGTACTCATCATTTCTACGTACTTTTTATGGAGTAGTTATTTTGAAAATTCTTATGTTTGAACCATTCGTGATGTCTAATGTTTATCTAAAACTTTTATTCTGAACGCATAGTTGTATGTAAATTCAAGTAAAATACTATATAATGTACGTTAATCCTTCCTCACACACACACACACACACACACACACACACACCATCTGCTAGTATAAAATAAATATATCCAGAGTTTTAAAAAAACCAATTGTTTGCTTTCTTTTTAAAAAGGGGTTAACAAAAAATATCCATATCTCGTAAATCAAGAGTAAATTTAATGAAGATACAAATTTGGGGCTAAATATAAACTACACAGAGAAAACAGTTTATTGTGAAAACTGATTTTTTGCCAACCCAATTATTTGGTTGGAGCCAACTACAGTGGTGTTCAAAACATTTTTTTTATTAGCTAACATCATTTATTACTTTTGTTAAACAAATACACACAAAGAAAAATTGTATCAGTTTCTAACTGAAAATCTATTACTACAACTAAAATCGGTTGGTACAAATGACAACAAAATTCGGTTAATACAACTGAATTTTGGGATGCAATACCCACAATATTCAGGAATCACATTTAAATATCAATAAAAATTCACTTTTCTATGTGTAAGAACAAAACCTATTCTATTAAATAACTACAAAAAATATTTTATTAAAAGAACTTATCGAAATTTAAGTGTTCAAATCATTTATAACTCTCATTTCTCTTACTCCTAGCGAAGCAATTAACACTAAAACAAATGTCTTGATACGAGGGCAGATCAATAAGTCCGTGACTTTTCAAACTTTCCTCGTAGTTATATGAAATGCAACACTGCTCCCATTAAGTACCACCTGTTAATAGACTACTGACAAATTTTGAGCAGGTTCCGTCATTTACTTTGCGTTTAACAGCTGTTTAAAACATATAACCTCGTGGATTTTTTTAAAAATGGAAAAAAGTGAATTTCGAGTGCTCATTAAACATTATTTTTTGCGAAAAAAAACCTTCAGTCAAACCAAGGAAATACTATGGGGACCCTGCACCATCGATTTCCATGGTAAAAAAGTGGTTTACTGACTTTCGTTGTGGCCTTGCAAGCACGGAAGATGCCGAATTTTCTGGACGCCCAGTTGAGGTCTCTACACACAAAACAATTTAAAAAATTCAGGATATGGTGTTGGCCGATCGGAGATTTGATGTGCGATAGATTGTGGAAGACATAGGCATCTCACATGGCTCAGTGGTTTCAATTTTGAACGATCACTTGGGTATGAGAAAGCTTTCCGCAAGATGGCTGCCGCATTTGCTCACAATCGACCACTAACGGAATCGTGTGACAGCTTAGTTTCCGTGCCCCCGTTCTCCGGATTTATCCCCCAGTGACTATTTCCTATTTCCAAACCTAAAGAAATGGCTCGGTGGAAAGAGATTTAGCTCCAACGATGAAATTATTGATCAAACAAAGGCCTATTTTATAGACCTCGAAAAATCCTACTTTTGGAAGGAATACAAAAATTGGAGAAACGTTGGACTAAGTGTATTGAGATAAAAGGAGATTATGTTGAAAAATAATTTTTTTTTGCAAAAAAAAAAAAACTTTGTTTCATTCAAAAAGTCACGGAATTATTGACCCACCCTGGTATAACGGTAATAACATTATATTTAATTATTAAATATCTTTTATTAAATAAATCATTAAAGACTATTGCATTGCAACAGTATTAATTAATTAATTAGTGCAAAAGGGCTGCAAACAAGTGTCATTTTGTTTTTAAAAACAAATAATTCAATAGATTCAATTGAAGAATCAACGATTTTTCGAATAGTACATAGTGGCAACATCCATACGATTTATAAAGTAGAAAGACCCTTCGAAAAATAACAAATTTTTTTTGGCAAAATATCTAAAGCAGTTCCCTACACTATTAAAAGAAGATCCCGAGAATACGATCTCAGAAATTTTAAATGTAGTCGAAAAAACCCAATGGTTTGACTTTGCCCGGGCCCCCATAATGAATAAATATTCTATGGTCTGATGATTCAAAATTTAACCTCCGGAAATCAGATGGACGAACTAATGTTCGACGACCTCAAGGCAAAAAGTTTAATCTAGGGAACAGCACTACCACAGTCAAGCTCGCAGGTGGATAGATTATGGTGTGGGAGTGTTTTTTGTTTTTTCCACATTAATGCAACATTATCTAAAGCAATTCGTCTTAAATACAAAATTCAATACATTTTAAAATAAAGTTAAATGATTCAAAACATTGCATACACTGACACATATGACAACAAAAAGTTCATACTAGTTTCACTTGAGTAATATCAATAAAATTTTAACTTTATGCTTATATAACTTTATGCACATATAATGTAGGCTCTTATACGATTGTATACAGTCACACGTATATGTATGAATGCACCAACCACAACTAGATACACACATGTACAAATATCTACATATGAGACATTTCATAGCAACTGTCCAAATACAGAAAAAAGTATACCATAGCAATGTTGCCATACCAATCTCAGTAAGAAGGTAAAATCCAAAGAACAGGTTGCCGAATGTCTTATTCTGCATTACCATAGGTGATGTGTATGGAGTTTGAACCATTAACAATAGGTTCGTGTTAACCAAACTAGAAGAGATTGCTTTAGAACTGGCTCCAAAACCAGTTATAGCGCTGGTTATGGGTCAGAGAAGCCTTATATTTTGACTCTGGGAAATCAGTTCAAAAACCTGTTCCACGAAAACGATGGCAAAAGAACCTATTGTATAATAGTTTCAAACGTAAACTGTTTTAAAAAAATTTGCTGGGATGTTATGAATAAAAAATTGAAACTTTTAAATTTTTCAAAAAAATAATGTTAATAGAAAAATTATAATTAGTTCTGAGTTTATTAAAAACAAAAAATTGTCAAATTGAATCTTCCTTATTTATTTTCGGAATCGCATTACTCATCTTCGTAAGGAGTTATTCTCTAACTTTTTTCTATTGATACTTGTAGTTAAAAAATGGTAACTTATCTACAAAATTTTTTTTTTTGAAGTTTTTTTAACTTAACGATATTTGACAAAAGTAATCTTTATAAAAGTAATCTTTATAAAAGTAATCTTTATAAAATGCCAAAAGAAATAAATGTTAAATTAACAACATATGTATGAAAATGTATTTTTAGTTTGGTTCGAGATCATAGAAGTTTTTTCAAATGAAAAATTTGTTCTTATTTTTTATTTAAGTAATCATTGTGTGTATTCTCCATGATTACTTAAATAAAATATAAGAAAAAATTTTTCATTTGGAAAAACTTCTATGATCTCGAACCAAACTAAAAATACATTTTCACACATATTAGTATTACCTATAAAATATAAACTTCACTATTAAATTAACAACTTTTGCCGGTATCTTTTGTCAAATATATATAAAAAACAAGTAAAAAAGTGCTAAATTCAGCTGTGCCGAATCTTTGAATACCCTCCACCATAGTGGCTGAAGATGATATACTAAATTTTGCATGAACTGTAATATGAATATGTTTTGTCAATTTATGTAACGAACTTTTGTTATTTAGTTTTAGTAATGTTATTTACAGAGGTCTGCTCTGTTAGCGACTTTAACATTGCTGATTTTTACGTTAACTTAGTTATCAGAGTAACACACATATAGCTCTAAGAATGTTATTATTCTCATATTATGTAAGACAATAAATGTAATCAAACAATAAGAAGACTTAATAACATTTTTACTTACTTAACAGAAAAAAAAATAGATACAGAAAAATTGTACAAATTTGTATGGAAATTTTAGAGGTACCTTCACATTTTCACTCATAACTTTTGAACCGCTTAACCGATTTTGCTCGTTTTAAATACCAAACTGCTCGGGAGGATGTTCAATAATCTGGGTAAAAATAGGCACCCACGCTTGTGTCTTCGCGTCGTGATCGCCATTTCAACAGACAGACAGACGGACAGACAGACAGACAGACAGACAGACAGACAGACAGACAGACAGACAGACAGACGGACAGCGCTAAATCGACTTAAAATTGCACAAGGATCACGAATATATATAATTTATGGGGTCTTAAAGCTATATTTCGACATGTTACAAACGGAATGACAAACTGATATATACCCTCACCATATATGGTGGAGGGTATAACAAGTAAAAAGGCTTAAGTTCGGATGTGCCGAATCTCTGAATACCCTCCACCAATATTCTAAATAAATGTTCTCTGCTGTGTTTGATACAAATAATGTAAAAAAACTTTTAAAGTAAAATTATGGAGGTGAAAAAAATTTTTGAGGTTAAAACATTTTTTCAATGTGTGGTGAAAAAAAATTTGAGGTGAAAAAAAATTTTTGAGGTGAAAAAATTTTTTTGTAGTGAAAGAAATATTTAGTAGTGAAAAAATTTTTTCTGGTGAAAAATATTTAAGCTGAATACAAAATATCATTTTCCTCAAAGCGATTGGTGAAAAATATGAGAAAATATATTATGTATGTACCAGTCGCTAATATGAAATTGTACTAAAATACACCACTTTGTGTAGAAAGTTTAGAGGTACCTTCAAATTTTCACTCATAACATCAATAGCAAACTGCTCGGGAGGACCTTCAATAATTTAGGTAAAAATAGGTTTTTTCGCGCCGTGATCGCCATTTCAACAGACAGAGAGACGGACATCGCTAAATCGACTTGAAATCGCATAAGGATCACGAATATATATATACTTTGTGGGGTCTTAGACCTCTATTTTGACATGTTACCAACGGAATGACAAACTAATATATACTATTGCAATATATGGTGGAGGGTATAAAAATACAGAATCGCAGTTTCGGTAAATCAACAGACAATTATTGTTAACAGACAATTATTGTTAACAAAATCAATAAAATTGTTAAGAAAATTAGAGAATGCCGCAACAAATGTCTTTCGTGGAACTCGGATTAGTTTTGGAGAAAATATTCGTTAATTTTGTCTACCTTGAATATTAAATATAAATTTTAACATTTGTTCTCTAATCAATTAGCATCATACTGTGTATGGCAAAAATGATATTGATTAAACCAAACGGTGTCCAAACTGAATATTTTTTCCAAAATGAAGCCGAGTAACACGCTAAAACTGTCTGTATCGCTAGAAAACATCTGACCTTTTTTTGTAAAAAAAAATTATTAAATAAATTATGGCCGACTTTTATATAAATTGAATTGTTAATTCTTTTAGTTTTCTTCGATCTTATTAATTTGTGTAATATTTCTTATCAAGCGAAAAATCTTTTATTTATAAAAAATTAATTATAAATATTTATTTATCCCAATATTTCGTCACCACATTGGGTGACTTCTTCAGGGAAAATTGTTTTTTTTTTATAAAATATTACATAAATTTAATTGTCTATTTTACTTAAAATTCAGAACTAGTTCCGGATTTTTAAAAATTGTTCATAAAAACTCTGTTGATATAGATAAATTTCTAGCATTTTCCAAACTACATTAAATTATTATAAATCCATACTAAAAATTATCGATTAATTTCATTAATATTTAATCAGGTCTCCTCATCCACTTTTTTGGCTAAATTAAAAAAAAATATATTAAAAATTTTATTCGTTGCATCTTTCGAGCAATAAATGCAGGACAATTGGTGTGGAAAGACTTATATGTAGATATTGTTGAGAGTCGTTTATAGTATGACAGCAAAACAGCAGCAGCAGCAGCAGCAGCATTATCATGAAATTTTATGCAATTTGCATATTTTACAAAATATTAAAGTAAATGCATGCTTTATATGCAATATTCAAATTGAAATCATAAAATACCTGAAAAAACAAGTAAAATATTATTGTAGCAACAAAAATGACAACAGCAACAACTTCATCAACAGGAATAGCAACAAAAATGCGAATGTGAAAAAAATTAAAAACATAATTAAAATATGACTGCATTTTTGCCCCAAAAGCAACAACAAATTCCAATGTACAACACGTACTAATACAACAATAACAAAAACTACTACATCTACTACAGCTCCAGCAATAATTATGGCTCACAAGAAGGCAATAAACTATTTTCAATTGTATGTGTATGTGTGTTTGTGTGTGTGTGGAGCATATCAGAGAGTTTAGTAAAGATGTTAATAAATTGCTAACGGAAATCAGACACTGTTTCCGTTTTGCCCGAATGATTTTCAATGCAGTACCTGCATAAAAATGATTGATGGCAACTGCAAAATTTTGTATTCATAGAAATAGGAAACATTTAAAATTGTTTAGTTAGTTGAATACGTTTATTTTGAATGAATCGTGATTTAATATTTTATAATACAAAATAATCACACAATTTACAACTTTGAAGCGTTTCCCTTTATAGGCATAGTAATCGTTTTTTAACTACTAACCACATTTTTTTAGTACACTCAGAATATTATGTAATTTATTATGTACAAACAAAAAGTAAAAAAGTTTTGACTTTAGTAACAAATAAAGGAACATACATATATTTTTCAAAGAAATATTTATTTTAACTTTTTATACATTTGTTCAAAATGATTTACTGTCATTTACGGATTTTTTTAGTTTCATTTATTTATTTTGTTTAATTTGTTTGAAATTTAATAAAAATTTACCAAGTTACAATTATTACAAATTTATATTTTGTTTGCTGTCTGTTTCACAAAAAAAAATTATTCAAAAAATTCCAAGTTGCTTTTTATTTCAACTGTTATACACAAAATTATTTCAATTCAAATTACAAGAACTTTGTAAGCACACATCCATACACATTCCCACAAAAAGTGTTTATAGACTGTACTCACACAGTAAGTACACATTTTTTAGATTAACAAACAAACAAAAATACAAAAAACGGAAACAATTTAAAATAAATGAATAATCAGTTATTTTATACAGAATTGGTAGGTGAAATTTTAACATTCATGTTTAACTGATTAATCATTTGTTTTAACTGATGTGTCAGTTGTTTAAACTATATTTAAAAATAAATAACAAAACCCATTTAAATGAAATGTCATTTTCTGTTACAAATTATTTTAAGTGTAAATAAAAAGTTCACCATCCGAGCAAAAAAATTATCTGGCGCAATTTTAGATAATATCAAATTCGATATTCTTCAATATCTGCGGTTATATCTGCTGATCTTATTTGAACCGCAAAATGGAAGATAAAATTAGATGCAGCAATATTTTTTGGAAATAAGTAAGATCTAAATTGAATCTATAAAACACCTGATTAAATTTTATGAGATTAGATCCAACAACATATTGTTTGAAATCTAGTTTAGAAAAAAATAGAAAAAATTGTAAAGAAAAAATTCACCATTTAAAATGAAATATTAAAATTATAAAATAAAAACAATGCACTTGGCAAGATTTGAATCCGGTCTGTTAGACCGCATGGCTTTATTATACTACTTTGTTTACTTTGCCTTAAACGGCTGTTTAAAACAAACAACCTCGTGGATTTTTTTAAAAATGGAAAAAAGTGAATTTCGAATTCTCATTAAACATCATTTTTTGCGAAAAAAAAACCGTCAATCAAACCAACCCAGCAAAACTTTGGTAATGGATGCGATATTCTAATGCATTATTTGAAAGCATAAAATAATAAGTTACTGATTATTGATTACTTAATATATAATTAATAAATGTAAAGTAATAATTGAAATAATTTTGAAAATCTATTTTTAGATACATTACTTTGTGTTTTTTGTAAGCAAAAGGGTTATGTATGTTTGTTTTGATAACACTAGCGAAAAAACGAAGCGCATCAATTAATTTAAGTTTAAAGCAATCAAATACTATATGCGTCGATAGCTCAGTGAGTAGAGTTCTTGGCTGGCAACCAGAGTTCCCTGGTTCGATTCCCATCATGACAACATTATTTTAAATAACGTTTAAAATATAAGTAATATTATTTTATTAATAAAAGTTTCTCTTTTTTTTTAAATCTATTTTTAGACACATTACTTTTTCAATATTCGTAACCATATATGTAACCTCTTACATTATTACCTCTAAAGTAATGGGTATATATATACATTACTTTGTGGCTCATCGCCCGTAAAATTCATCAGTCAAGTAAGGTGTTAAGTAATCCATGAGCCCCTACACATTACTTTACACATTATTTGGTAATGTGTAGTTTTGCAAGGAAGGAAATGGTTGATAAATACTAAGGGAACTCTGCACCATCGATTTCAATGGTAAAAACATGGTTTACTGACTTTCGTTGTGGTCGCACAAGTACAAATAGCGCTGAACGTTCTGGACGGCCAATTGAGGTCAATACACCTGAAAGTGCGTGAGATTGTTGATGCCATAGACATTTCATATGGCAGTGTGGTTTCGATTTTAAATGATCAGTTGGATTTAAGAAAGCTGTCTGCAAGATGGGTGCCGCGTTTGCTCTCAATTGACCATAAACGTAATCGTGTGACGTGTGTAGTCTCAATGGCAAAATTACATGAATCAGGCTACGAATTCGTACCTCCTCCGCCTTGTTCTCCGGATTTAGCCCCCAGTGACTATTTCCTATTTTTAAACCTAAAGATATGCCTCGATGGAAAGAGATTTAGCTCCAACGATGAAATTATTGATCAAACAAATGTCTTTTTTATGGACCTCGAAAAATCCTATTATTTGAAAGGGATACAAAAATTGGAGAAACGTTGGACTAATTGTATTTAGCCAAAAGGAGATTATGTTGAAAATTAATTTTTTTTTGCAAAAAAAAAACTGTGATTCATTCAAAAAGTCACGGACTTATTGATCTGCCGTCGTATTTATAACAAATATTACACAGCATTTATAATAATAATTGGTTCTGTATAAGCGATATATAAATATACATATATGGTTCTGTATGTCATATATAAATATATACAGTCCTATGTAACCCATACATGATTATATATAGTGTTATATATAATTTTATATTACAATATATAACATGCATAATTTTATAAAGATCAATATATAACCAGATATGGTTATATATAACAAAATTAATGTAATACATAATTATATATGCTAATGCATACTTACATACGTATTTATATACACAGAATAAAATTACAAAATTCTGTTTGTATTATTGAACATCTTTCATAGAATATTTTTGTAAATGCAAATAAAAAGTTTTTTAAAAATGCATCAACAATAGAATTTGTAAATACAAAAAGGGCCATTCCATGTCAAACCGCACAGAAAACTGTCATTTTCGGATTTGTCATCTCCGATTTTAATGAAATTCGCCACAAATATTGTAAATGAGTAGTGTTTATTAAATCATTAACGTTCCGGTCTCAAACCCTTTCGGCTTACGAAATATGACGTCATGAAAATTGACTAAAATGTCAAAATATCGAAAAAGTGTCCATACAAAGTCGCCCAAAACTTATAAACTATAAAACCTAAAATTTTTCTGTTGGTACCATTTTAAAGGTGTAAATCATGCGTATGGTGTATGATAATATATTATTAGATAAGGCCACATATGATTATATCTAAACTTTTTTACTTGGGTATTTTCATATCTTTCCAACAAAGAAAAAGTGTTAAATTTTTGTAAAAAAAAGTATTAATAAAAAATATAAATAAATAAAAAAAGACACAAAAATATTTATCACCCTGTCTGGGATGGGATATCATTAAAATGGAACAATATACAATTATATCTTATTATAAACTATATATAGTTATATATCTCAAATTTGTTAACATATATCACACCATGTACAATTATATCTTATATCAAATAAAATTTTTTTTTGATATAAGGCAATATATTGAATCATATCAAATATATTTCTGATATCAAAAATATTTCTGATGTGGGACCTTATATTGAATCATTTATAATAATATCTCATATAAAATTAAAAAAATAGTTTTGATAATGCACCATACATTATAATAAAAAAATATAAATGGTCCTGAATGGGACTCTTTGTGATAATCAAAGATAATTTATTTGATTACATAGAATTTAATGATTACATATAAAATATTTTACTTGGGCAGAAAATATGTATTATACAACTTAATAAATTTTAACTATTATATAAAACCAAAATTTAAACAAAAAAATCCTGACAAAACCACAATGCAACGCATAAAAAATTGTATATTAACATTAACCTATTGATACGTAAATCCTTTTACCAAACACCTCTACATTTAAACTTTGGACATTTAGTATCACTACAAGTAGACACCAATTTGTAATAAATTTTAGTAGTTTTGTAACACATTCTTTTTTATCAAAATTTCTATCAAAAAAAGCAAAAACCTTTATGAATACAAACATCAAATAGAGCAAGAACATCAAGCAAAAAAAAAAGTAATATAAGAACAACCACAATTCACATAAAAATCAATGAGCAATATAAGCCACAACAAACATTCACTTGCACAGATGAGATTGTGTGTGTGTGTGTGTTTAAATGCCTAATATGTTTGTAGGTGTGTTGGGTGTTATATAAATGTGTATTAGAAACTGGGAAAAAATATAAACTAACATTCAAAATATCATTTTTTAAAATACAATATATCCATCGTAAATATAAGAGAAGACAAAAAAAAACAAAGTTAAGACTTTTTAACCCTTTTTTATGTGTTATTTTTTTTTTTTTTTTTTTAGTTTTCACACACAAGGTATACAACAAACTAAAATTTTAAACATTCAAAATTGCACCCTTTATAACAGATATAAACAAGCAACAAAACATACAATACAACGAAATATAATAAACACTTAAAAAATCATTTTTATACACACTAGTAGCAGTATATTTTTGTTGTTTAAAAAACAACAACAACAACAAAAACTAACATTTGTTTTTTTTCCCAGTTTGTAACAGCTTTATTATAACTGTTTTGTTAAAAATAAATGAAACGAAATATCTGACAAGAAAAAACTTTAAAAATGGAAAAGGAAAATAATTTACTATTTACTCGTTTGTGCTTTGTGCCCAACACAGCGTATGAGTGATTTTTATTTTTTTATTATTACAGTGTGTGAAAGTGTGTTATCTTTATTTGAGCACACACACACACACAAACACACAAGCATATGTGTTATGTTACTCATACGTTTGTCAATTTAGCTGTTTTTTCCAACGATAGTTTGTTGTTTGGCGGGCAAAGTTTCTAGAGATATTACGAATATTTTTTGTTATTCTGACAGATTATTCACTCAGAAAAAAAAGTTAGTATTTAATATTTTTGTACTGATTTTTAGTAAAAAAATTATTATTTAGCAAATCTTTTTGCTATTTACATTTTACAAATTACAGAATTTTTAGAGATCATACATATTTTTGTTTTGCTAATTTCAAAAATCATTTTCAAAATTTTTGAAAACTGATTTGCTAAAATTAGCAAAAAAAAATTTACTAATTATAAAAAAAGTGGTTTTTGAAGGAAATGTTATTTTTAATTAAAACTTACACCTACAAACTTAAATTGCCTTTAAAATGTTACATAGATTATTAAATCGGAAGTGAATATACCGACTAGGAAGTGAAGATAACGGCTCATGACTAAAAATAGGACATCCACTTAAAATAGCACTAAAAAGTTTTTCTGGTTCCAAAAATCAGTCCTAAAAACAATTTAAATTTTACCTTAAAATTAAAAATAAAAATTTACTAAAATATTTTTCAAAACAGAAATTACCAAATTAAAACAAAATGATAAATTCGTTTATGTTTTAACAACTTTTAAGATTTTAAAGTCTTTGATTTTTTTAATTTTGTATAAAATATTTTTGAAAAAAAATTAATAAAATAAACAAATTTTTATGCTCGATAAAAAAAAATAAATGAAAGTAAATTTTTTTTACTGATTTTAGCAAACAGATTTTAAATTCCACTTAATAAAAAGGAAAAATTTAGTAGCGCCAGCTAATTTTTTCTACAAATTTCATTGTACTACACGTCAGCAGACATGTGTTGCTAAGATGAGCAAAAAATACCGCTGGGTTCAAATTATCAAAATTTCCCGTAATAACAGCAAAATTTTCAGTTGCCATTACAGACTTTTTTTGGTGAGTGTTCTGTTAAGCGATACCTGTTACAATACAGGGAGAAACAGTTGAACAATCTTGTTGGGTTGGTTAAAGGTCTGCTTTCTTTAATAAGTGCTATGACCGTCTCTGTAGATGTTGAGAACGGAGACGGTTGTATACACAATTTACCCTAGCGCTGTGGTAGCACCTCTAATTATGGTCGTCTCAGGTCTGGAAGTCTTAGGGTGACGTGCAAGAATAATTGGCAGGTGACTCGGGTAAGACTGTGAATCGGGAAAAAGGTTTTAGATACGATTAGTTCACTCACAACATGTATTCGTTAGCGACTGTAGTTTATTCAAAAGTTTGATTTTTAATGAAGAATCAATTGAAATTCAAAGAAATATTTGTTTTAACTATTTGAAACAGTCATTTAAAAACTAACTATAAAAAACGGACTTTCAGTAGGAATTAATAGTTTCTGTTAAATGTAAAATTATATTCGATATATCTGTTTTAATGATATATTTTTAATTTTTATCAGCCTCGATATCATTATTTAATGTAACTAACGAATAGTAAACACTATTTGTTTTTATATGGAAAAAATTGTGAGGATCAGCGCTAGAGGGAATGCACATCAGAGAACTGCAAAATCAACTTTTTTCTTGATTAATTTATACACAAAAATTCTTGTTCACATTTAATAATTCACTGTATAATAAAATCAGCATCATGTTACTGAACGCGTAATTGGGATCAGTGTAAATCATCTGTCGACTAAGTTTTATGCAAATTTAATCACTCAACAAAAAGTCAGCGTTGAATAATTCAGAAAAAACAACAAACAACGCGTATGAGTGTAATCATAATGTAAACAAAATAGAAACACATTTCATAAATGTACATTAGGGTGGGACTTAAATCCGCTTTTTTATAATTTTTATTAGTAATACAATACTAAAAATATTCTTCTTTGTGAAATAAAAATATTTTTTAGGTCGATACCTCAGGCTTGCCTTATACGGAAAAATTTAAAAATTGTCTAATTTTTTTTCATCAATTTTGATTGGAAAATTAGGTAATATTTAACTTTAACCGGATTGGAAGAGCCTGAGATATCGACCTAAATTAAAAAAAAAATACAAAGAACAATATTTTTGGTATTACTAATAAAATTCTAAAAAACGGATTTTAGACCCACCCTAATTTATGAAATGTGTTTCTACAAAACCACCCCCTTTTTATAGATAAGAAACTATTTTGTTTTAATTATTATACGCTTTATTTATTGCTTTTTCTGATTTATTCTACATCAAAATAATTATTGTTGACTCAAACGAACAGAATAAAATCAATGGTATAAAAACGACCGATGATTATAAATCAGTGACAACAATTTCCATGTCGTTTGATTGATTTAAAATCATCAACAAATATGTGTGTTGGAGTATATTCAACGTTTAAACGCAATCACATATATATTCTTGTGTTGATTGCGTATGAACGTTTTGCAATCAGCATTTGCAGTTCTCTGGTGCACATGAGTTGTTTGTGGGTTAGGTGGTTTTTAAGGAGGCTGACGATGACCTGGTCGCTCAGGTCGAAAGTATGCGCTGAACCTCACAATGTTTTCCATTTAACAAAAAAAATAAAAAAAATCATAAAATTATGATCTCTAGCCTGATAAAAATTAAAAGTAAAATTTTATGTTTTCTGTTGCTAAAAATTGAAATTTAAATAATTCCTTTTTTGATTTTAACCAAAATAGTTTGTTTATGTACAAAATTAGTTTAATAAAAATTACAAGAAATTATTCAAATATACATACACAGATAGAAAATAAAAATATATATATCTGTGTGTGTTTTATTTTTTTTTAATTACATACAAATAACGAAAATTCAATTAAAAAAAACGTTTCTTTCTAATGTTTTGTCAGTTAAAAATTGTTGGTTATTTTAAACGACGTTTGAATTTTTTTACTACTTTTGTCGATTGTTAAACAATGTTTGAAAATAAACAACAAAATGCGCTGAATATAATGAAAATATCAGTAGTCCTCTTTTTGATTAATTAAATGAGTATTTTAGACAGCGATGCCAAGTTAGCTCCTTTTGGGCTATATTTAGCCCTTTTTGATTGCTTTCAACGAGTACTTTCTTTACATAGCCCTTTGATTTTTTAAGGGTTTAAGATCGATCGCTTAAGAGTACAAATTTTTTAATAAAATAAACTGAAAAACACAAAAACTGATAAATTTTTGAATTAAACCCTTTTTAACTGCACGGCTTTTAAAAAGTTGTCATCGCTGATTTTAGATTGTTTTTTTTTACGAAATAATATTGTGAGTGTAAATACGAGTAAGTAACTGACGAGAAAAATTAATAAAATCAAGAGAATAATCGGCACGATTATTAAGTGAGTTGGTTAGTTCTTGAATCGGGAAAATGTTCTAAATTCGTAGTAAATACAACTAAGTAGCACACAAGAATAATTGACAGATGAGTCGGATTAGTTCGGAATCGGGAAAAAGGTTCCAGATACGATTAGTAAATACGACTAAGTAACAATTATAATTGGCAGGTGAATCGGTTTATGGTTATATTTCGGCTGTGTGACAAAGTATAGCTTAAAACCGCTACTCGATTCTAGCACGATTTTGTCTACCAAACTTTGCCACTATAAGTGATAAGTTTTTCTAACTAAATGAGAATTATTAGAATACTACAGCCATGTAATATTCACAATTCTTGACAACACTGCTGCTCATACGCAGCTTTTATTTTGAATGTTTGTTGGTTTATTTGACTTTGTTATAGTTGTGTGTGTGAGTGTGTGTTCATTATAGTTTATAAAGGGTTTTCCAATGGGTACTTGACAACTTTGAATGTTAATTTGTGAACGCTCTATTTCACTGATTATCTAACTGTTACTTTCCTTTTTTTCAGTTAACTCAACATTTTTATCATGGTAAAGTACACGAACGAACAACGTATGCAAATTATAAAAATGTACTACCGAATTTTGGAGTCGGTGAACGCAACTTTAAGAGGGTTAACTCCAATTTTCGGTCATTATTCTCGCCCTAGTAGATAAGCAATAACAAGTTTGAGTCTACATATTCATTGTGTGATGCTGCCATGCCAAAGAGACAACGGGTTGGTCCGTTGCAAACAATCCAAATCAGTCGATTCCGCGGTGTTCTCAAGAACTGGACATCGCCAAGACCACTTTATGGCGAATTTTGCGTAAAGATCTTGGTTTACAACCATACAAGATCAAGCTGACTTAAGAATTGAAGCCAATGGAGCATTTAACGCGACGTACGTTCTCGGATAAGGCTCTGGAGAAGATGCTCCAAGATGATGAATTTCATGGTAAAATCATCTTCAGGGACGAAGCTCATTTTTGGCTCAATGGGTTCGTCAATAAGCAAAATGTACGTTATTGGTTTGGTGAAAATCCACATGTGCTTCATGAATCACCACTTCATCCAAAAAAAAATAACTGTTTGGTGCGGTTTGCATGCCAGCGGCGTCATTGGGCCATATTTTTTCGTCGACAATAAAGATCGTTATTGAGCCAAGATTTCCGATTATTTTTGGCCCGAATTGGAAAACATGGACTTGGACGACATGTGGTTTCAACAGGATGGTGCCACAAGCTACACAGCACACGTTACAATCGATTTATTGAAAAGCAAGTTCGGTGCGCGTGCTATCTCAAGAAATGCACCAGTGAATTAGCCGCCTCGTTCCTAGACTTTTTCTTTTGGACTACGTCAAATCATTAGCCTATGACAACAAGCCGACGACGTTGGGAGAACTCAGAGCCAACATTGAACGCGAATTAGCGACCGTTACGGCCGAAATATGTGACCGAGTCATCGAAAATTGGGTCCAACGAATCGACGGATGCCGACGTGCCCGCGTTGGCCATATGAACGAAGTCGAGTTCCATTAAAAACTGTTTTGATTGTATTTCAAGTCGATCATAAAGTTTTGGAAATATCTCAAATGGTTTGCGTTTTATTTAAAAAAAAAGTTGTCAAGTCCTTATTGGAAAACCCGATATGTGTGTGTGTGTATGTGAAATTCAAACGAATATTATACAACACGTATTGTGTAGTTGTTTTTATTGTTATGACAGCTTTTGTTGTTGTTTATATTTATTTTAGCTCAGAGGAATGTAGGGGAAGCAAGCGATAGGGGAAGCAAGCGATAATATTCGGTTGTTTGTGTGTTATAGTTATTTGGTATTGTTTTTTTCAGATTTTTTATATATATTTTTTTTAGTTAAAGTTCGTATCGCTTTTTAGTTTTATATTGTGGTTTCCAAATAACACCTACATACGAATATACAAACAAAATTGTTGACACTCTTTAGTTCAGGGTCATTATTTAAAAAAAAAGATACAAAATGTTTATTGTTTTCTAGATTCACAGTCTTAATACAAATTGTTAAACGGACAGTGAACTTATGGAACAATATTTTAAAGTTAAGGATTAAATTTACAAAAATATACTCGTGTATCCATATGTAGATCAATTTTAAGATTATGTTCTAAAACATAAAAGTATTTAAAGTTAAGTTACTTTTTAGATGGGAAAAGAAATAAGAATATTATACTATTAAATTTAAAAGCATCCCACAGGAGATGTTTTGTAATTCAGATAGTTTAAGGTAAACTATAAAACTAAACTAAACTATAGACCTACGTCCGCAATACTTTCTTCTTAGAGATAAAAATGTAATCAGCAACACTATTTCCAATTTTATATAAATATCTTGGCCTAAGAAATAACACTTGAAATATAAAACAATGGCTTATACATACCTTTATGTATCGCAAATAAAAAAGAATATAGTTTAGATCCATCACAACAAATCCGCAATTGAAATTTTTCGAATCAAAACATGAAAAGATAAGAAGAAGAAGAAAACTTTTTAATAAAATAATATTATAAGTTAAATAAAAACAAACTAAAACGTCACGTTGCTTAGTTTTTAATCTAAACAAAATTAAATTTTAAATACTAGCAGGTATAATATTAATGTTATAAAATTAATTCTTCGGTTAAATGTTAATACTAACACTCAACACAACAAAATAAATAAACAACAAAGTGAATATTTGCTTTAATAAAGATTAAAATAAACAATTCCAATTTAAATGTTTACTCATCAACAGTCACAACGCAGTGTAGTCATATTAAGAAGAACAATATTCTTTTCATACCATCATCATCATCATCATTATCATTATCATCAGTATCACTATCACTACTATGTATGTTAGTATCATCAGCATCACCCAGCAAAACTTTTAAAAGGGATGCGATATATTCATGTAATGATAGCATGATACCTTTTATATTATTTACAAGTATAAAGTAATGAGTTACCGATCATTTATAAAGTATTGCATGGTTTATAAACGTCAAGTAATAATTGAAATATTTTATATTTATAGACTCATTACTTTTTGTTTTTTTGTAAGCCAAATTGTAATGTATGTACGTTTCGATATTACGAACAAAAACATGAAGAGCAACTATTCATTTATATTCAAAGCAATCAACACTCGGAAAAGTTAGTAGAAAAATTTGTAAACGGTTTTCAATCCCATTTTACTATTTTTGTACTGATTTTTAGTAAAAAAAATATAATTTAGCAAATCTTTTTGCTATTTAAATTTTACAAATTACAGAATTTTTACAGAATATTTACAAATTTTTGTTGCTTATTTCATAAATCATTTTACAAATTTTTGAAAATAGATTTGCTAAAACTAGCAAAAAAAATTTACTAATTTTAAAAAAGTGGATATTGAAGGAAATGTTATTTCTAATTAAAACTTACACCTACTAACTTAAATTGCTTTAAAATGTTACACAGGTTAAAACAAGTAAAAAATGGCTAAATTCGGCTGTGCCGAATCTTTAAATACCCTCCACCAAAGGGGATAAAGATGATACACGTATATACTAAATTTTGCATGACCTGTAATATGAATATGTTTTGTCAATTTATGTAACGAACTTTTGTTATTTAGTTTTAGCAATGTTATTTACAGAGGTCAGCTCTGTTAGCGACTTTAACATTGTTCATTTTTACGTTAACTTAGTTATCATAGTATGTAAGACAATAAATGTAATAGAACAATAAGAAGACTTAATAACATTTTTACTTACTTAACAGAAAAATAAAATAGATACAGAAAAATTGTACAAATTTGTATGGAAAATTTATAGGTACCTTCACATTTTTACTCATAACTTTTGAACCGCTTGACCGATTTTGCTCATTTTAAATACCAAACTGCTCGGGAGGATGTTCAATAATCTGGGTAAAAATAGGCACCCCCGCTTGCGTCTTCGCGTCGTGATCGTGATTTCAACAGACAGACGGACAGACAGACGGACATCGCTAAATCGACTTAAAATTGCATAAGGATCACGAATATATATACTTTATGGGGTCTTAAACCTATATTTCGACATATTACAAACGGAATGACAAACTGATATATACCCTCACCATATATGGTGGAGGGTATAAAAAAGGGATCGGATGTGCATATAACGACTCATGGCTAAAAATAGCACATCCACTTAAAATAGCATTAAAAAGTTTTTTTTAGTTCCAAAAATCAATCAGCAAAAAAAAATTAAAATTTGACCTTAAAAGCAAAAAAATATTTATTAAAATATTTTTAAAAACAGAAATTACCAAATTAAAACAAAATGAAAAATGTTTTTAAAATTTTTAAGATTTTTATTTTTTTTTTAATTTTGTGAAAAAAATATAAAAATATTTGATGCTCGATAAAAAAAAAAAAATTTGAAATTTTGTACTGATATTAATAATATTTAGTAATTTTTTTTTTGCTGATTTTAGCAAACTGATTTTAAATTTCACTTAACAAAAAGTTTACTAAAATTTAGTAACGGCAGCTAATTTTTTTACAAATTTCATTGCACTACACATCAGCAGACATGTGTTGCTAAGATTAGAAAAAATTACGGCTGGGCTCAAATTAGCAAAATTTCCAGATGCCTTTTTTTGATGAGTGAAATGTTATATGCCGATAGCTCAGTGGATAGAGTTCGCAGCTGGTAACCAGAGTCCCCAGGTTCGATTCCCATCATCACCACGTTATATTTAATAACGTTTGAAATATTTATAATTATTTTGTTTATTAAAATCTATTTTTAGACACATTACTTTTCCCACCCTAGTAACCACTTACTTAATCACCTCTAAAATAATGGGTCCATACATTATCTTGAGCCTAATCGCCTGTAAAATTCATCAATGAATTAAGATGTAAAGTAAAACATCGGCCCCTATGAGTATACATTGCTTTACACATTATTTGGTAATGTGTGGTTTTGCTGGGCATCTTTAATCTTAATGTGAGTTACATTAAAGCACCTACTAAAGTTGTATTATGAAAACTTAAGTAAGTAGTGTGTACTTGCTGACTTCTAAATATATGTAAATCTAAATGTCAAATTAATTTCATCACTTGAAGGGTAAATGTTTTAGAAGAAACAAAAACGACGCAAAAACAAACAAGAATTAGATGAAAAAATATAAAAATCAAGAAAACAGGGAAAATACACATCAAAAACAATAAATGATAAGCTTACATATAAATACTTTGTCTCCATACATATCGTATATGAGGCATTCCATACTTTCCAATTAATCGTCCGATTTTATTTTTTAAAATAAAGTGTTTTTTTTTTTTGTATAATTTCATTTGCACTCACAGCAATACTATTGATCTATTTTTTTTTTTTCAAATTAAAAGCGTGATATTTTTTAAACAAAGCGACGAATGCTTCCCCTTTATTCTACTCTTTTTATTTGCAATAATATATTTCAACATTCACCTTACATTTCTAAAGTGATGGAAGGTTTTCTTGAATAAAGTTTTGGGTTTAATTAATTAGTTAGTTAAAAGTTTAATGAAATTTTAATATTTAGTACAGTAAGCTCTCAATAATCGGATTATATTATTGCAGAGCAGATTCGGACTACTACACTTAAAATAAAATGCCAAGAAAAAATCGTTAACTGTGTTTCATATTGATTTGTATAATTTTTAACAAAATTTTTGTTGAATTCACAGATTTTAGTTATTTCCCTTTAAGGCTGTACTAAAAATCTTCAGTGCTTTAACTAATTTTGAGCCTTAATTTTCAGAATGATATGTAAATAATTTTTAAGCATCCATTAGTTAAATATTACAAAATTTATTTTTTAAATATATTTTTCTGTCTTTGCTATTACCCGTTAGATGTTATTAAAAGATGGTGATATTTCGTCCCCTGCCGACTTTTAAAATGGCCCATATGTTGAAAACTAAGAGATAAATAACAAAATGGATGAACATTTCAACTATCACAAGGTTCAATTTACCCTAGTGAAAAGGTCATTTGAATCCCAAAATGTGCCTCGTTAGGGTCTTGGATCCTTGGAAATTTAAAAAAAGTCCATAGCTAAGTGATTCAAAATGTTTGCTGCATAAATGCCCTTACTGGCTATGGAGCAGGTCCGCTCAGGGTCCCGATACCTTATAATTTTAACAAATTTTGCACCTCCGTTATATTACAAATAAAAAGATAGTTTTACTATTTTTTTTAATTTATATTTTTTAACTTTAATAAATTTTTTTTTTAAATTAGCGAATTTTATTCTTAGCCAAATATGGAGAATAAAATTTGTTAAGTGAACAAAATTTTCTTTTGTTTAGCTAATATATATTTTATTTTGGGTGTAGTCTGTTCTGTATTGGGATAAATTATATCAGCCATTTGTTCCATTGAAAGAAGGGTCAGATTTTGAAGATATTTTCCTTTTTAATAATTTCTACACTTAAAATAATATGTCTGTTGGCTCAGCAGAAAAATGTATTAAATTTAACAAAACATATTTCTGTTTTTTTTTTTACATAAAACCGATTTCTTAATTTAATCAAAATTTTTGTAAAGATTTTAGTTCATGTAGTTAATGATGTGTTTCGTCATATTTATTAAATGAAGAACTTTTAAAAAATATTAAGACTGAAGAAATTCTTCTCCATATTTACAAAGAAGTTCCATCAATATTTATGAAGAAATTTCATAAATATTTGTGTTTCTTCAAATTTATGATGAAGTTTTTATTTATTTATTTTTTTTTTGTTATTTATTAAAGTAAATAAAAATGCAAACTTAATGAGAATAACAAACGAAATGATGAAGATTTATGAAACATAAACTTTGATGAAATACAGGGTGGGTCATTTAAAATTTTAGATTTTAATCGGCTATAAAAAATTACTGATTATTTTTTCAAATTTCTGGTTTTATTGGAAAGGTTGAACTTTTTCATTTAAGAATGGAACACAATATCATTCATATGACTACCACGACTATACTTATGATGAATAATTTTATGACAAACCTTTTGTCAATATGAAGAAACTTTTTTTCTCTTAGTGTAGGCTTAAATAGCTTCAATGTACTGTTATTAAAAGATGTATGATTGTAATTCTAATAAAATGATTACAACTACAAAGAAAACACCATAGACAAAACAAGTTTTTTAATTGAAATTGAAAGAAAAATCATAAAACAAAAGGAAAAGTAAATACAGTTAACCCATATTCTCAAGAATTAAAACAAACCTGTGAATTTTACAAAAAAAAACATTTGTGTGATAAAAGACTTGAGCCCAATTAAGATTTTTATGGGGGATATTTCTCGCGGAGATATGTATTAGCAAACAAGGCCAAATCCAGACATTTTCAATATTACATTTTTAATTTGATGTCTAAATTCTAATCTCTATGAATAATCAGGATTTTTATTATAAATTTAATAACTCTGATAACTGATAAAATTATAGATTTTTTTCTTTTTTAAGCTTTTTAAAAAAAAATCCAACATTAAGATTTTTAAATCAATATGTGGTAGCCCTTGAATAATACACAAAAAAAATTATTGCCAAAAAAATTTCAATTTAATTTTTTATTTTTTTTTTTTTGATTTTTTGTTCATTTTCAATTAAAAGTATAATCATATCAATTAAATTTTTAATTAAATTCATTATTAATGTTTTTAATTGATTTTTGTTTAGAAATTTAATTAAAGCTTTAAAAAAATATAATTAAAGATTTAAGTAAAAATATTGAAGATTTTTGATTAAAAATTTAATTGATATGATAAAAATATAATTGAAAAATTTCAATTAATTTTTACAAAAAAAATAATTGGTAATACAAATTGTTTAGTTGGTCGAAATTCAATTTAATTTTTAATTGTATTTACAAATTATTTAATTGAAACTCGATTTTAGTTTTTTCTGTGCAGTTAAAAATTATTTTGGTTTCAAGTTGTAGCCAAAATTTTAAACTTTCTTATAAAGTCCAACCGAAACCTTGGTTTTTGTAAATACCGGTAGCGTAGATTAAAATCCGAAAGCTTTATTCGCCCAAATACGAATTTTTTCAAATAAATTTTAGAAATTTCAAATGAGATTCATCTCATTTAAAAAAACAAAATGAACAAAATATTTTTATTTTACGCCACATCTCTACAGGAGAGCAAAACTAATAAATATAGAGCAAAAATATCTCTAAAAAGCACAAATTTTTCAGAATATAACTGATTTATTTTTTTATTTTTTACTCCACAATAAAATTATTGTATATTTTCGGCATTAAAACATAAAAAATAAATGTTTAGGTTTCTGCAAATATTCGGTCAAAATTTTGCCGAATACCGAATAGTTACTGAATGTTGATTTTTTCATCTTATGCTTTTTACTACGCTGTTAAACGAGTTACTGATCTAAGTTCTTATCGGTTCTTGAAATAAAGGTTGGATAATAAGGGTTAAAACTTAAAGATTTCTTTCTGTTGTTATCTGTATTGTGTATGAACAAAAGTACTGATGTATAGCAAAAAGTAGGGTAAAGGATAATTCTAATCGATTTGCTACGGCTGCCATGACACCTTTTGGACAAATTTTAACACAAAAATGTTTACAAATATTCAAAAGAAAATAAAACAATTTTTTAAGGCATTATAACTTAAGTTCAAGTTTCATTATTAAACTCAAAAAAAAAAAGTTAGTACAAAAATTAGTAAACGCTTTTCAATCCCACTTTACTATTTTTGTACAGATTTTCAGTAAAAAAAAATTATTATTTACAGAATTTTTACAGAATATTTAGAAATTTTTGCTAGTAATTTCAGAAATCATTTTACAAACTTTTGTAAATCGATTTGTTGAAATTATCAAAAATATTTACTAATTTTAAAAAAGTGGATATTGAAGGAAATGTTATTTCTAATTATTAAAACTTAAATTGGCTCAAATTGTCACATAGATTGAAAAAAGTGATTGAAAGTAAAGATACTTTTCACAACCGACTCGTGTCCAGAAATAGGACATCCACTAAAAATAGCACTAAAAAGTTTTTTAGTTCTAAAAATTAGCCCCTAAAACAATCAAAGCTTGACCTTAAATCCAAAGAATTAAAAAATGATAAATTAATTTTTCTAACTTTTTTAAGTCTTTGATTTTTTTTTAATTTTGTCTAAAATATTTTTTGAAAAAAAAAAATAAAAATAATTTTTTTTTCATAAGGCAACTTTAAAAGAAATTAGCAGCTTTGCAGTGCAACAAGTGTATTTAAAAATAATTCAGTTAATTTGTCCATTTTTAATAATAATTTTTATAAACTTAAATTTTTCTATATTTTACAATTTATTTTACTAATTTTTATCAAAAAATTTTGTTAATTAGAGCTTATTTATTTTAATAAACTTTGCACAGAATTTTACCAATGTTTATTAGCGGTTATTAACTTCCATGCGATTTTAATTTCACTAATATTTAAAATTTTTTCGCTGATTTTAACAGATCGATTTTAAATTGCAGTTAACTACAATTCCACCTTACAAAAAGTTTACCAATATTTGTTAGCTACTATTATTTTTTTTTCTACTAATATCGTTATACTACACATCAGCAAACATGTGTTGCTAAAATAAGCAAGAAATACCGCTGGGCTCAAAGAAGTAAAATTTCCCGTAATAACAACAAAATATTTAGTTGTGATTACAGACTTTTTTGGTGAAAGTCGTGATAGCAACTGACAGCAAGATTTTTTATATGGCTGCTTACAATTCGTCACCAACTGTATATCATTAGAAGCCTAAAAATAGTATCTCGTTTAGAGTATTTAAAAAACGGCCTTTTGAAAAAACCGGTTTCGGTTTTCTTCGAAAAATCGAATTTTAAAAATACCGGTTTCGATTTCGGTTTTTGCAGAATAAAAGGCTTATATAATTTGTTTTATAATTTAATATATAAAGTAATAAAAATAAAAATTATATAAAAATCTTCATAACCAAACAAACGATTATAAAAGTGTTCGGAAAAAATAAAAGAGACCAAGTAACCTAGTTAGTGATGTAATTAAAAAAACCGGTTAACCGAACAAAAAAGACAGGTTTTCGGTTTTCTTCGAATTTACAAAATATTCGAAACCGATCGGCTTAAAAAAAAAGAAACCGGTTTTCGGTTTTTTAATACTCTAATCTCGTTTCATTGCATTAAAGAAATCGCTTTGCAAAAATCACAACATGTCAGTTATATTTTCAGAATGTTTTTTCGAGCACATTTGAGTACTCAATACTCAAATGCTCAACACTGTTTACACTCTATAGCTGTGAATAGTTTTAAGTTGGAAAAAATTGTGGTTATACATATCGAGGAGTTACTAACGCAACCTCGTATCTCAAAATCTACTACTTTTCAGAAGAGACAAAAAACGTTTTATTATTAACTTTTTTGAAATTTAAAAATCATCATTATTTTCTAAATTAACAAATAAATGATTACAAAATATCAGAATTTAAAAAAAAAAAAATTCTCCTGAAAAGTAGTAGTGTTTGGGATACAAGGTTGCGGTAGTAAACCCACATTATTAATCCATTCCCAGCCAGTGATTCCATAAAGCATCACGCGAAAATGTTTCGATCTGATTGTATGTTCATATTGTGGAGAAAGGGCTCGCCGCAACTAAAAAAATATTTAAAAAAATTTTTAAAACAAAATTTAACAGATTTGGATTTGGGACTTCCTATCAACCTTCTGCATCAAAGTATTATTGGATTAAAATAATTCGATCTTTTTATCTTAGCAGAAAATTATAATTTGGGGATTTTTGGGGATGAAAAAACAATATTTGGGGATAAGGCCGTTAAAAAAACTGACAACACTGGTTTATTTGTATAGTAATTGGTAGTAGTAATTTTAAATGTAATAATTTTATTATTGATAAAGAACAACATTTTTTTGACAGATATTAAGATAAAAATAAGTATTAAAAACGACAAATATTTTAAAATATGTTTTTGATTTTTCTTGTATGCATTTTTAATACTTTATAATTCGCGTTTTCTTTTTTGTTTAGCACTTTCACTTTCAATTCATTTTACTGAAATTGCAACCTACACCATTTTAATATGAATTGCAGTTAAAATAACTGTCATTAGCAGTTGACCTAATGGACATTAATCTCTAAGTGTATCTATTTGCATTTGAGTTTTAATGAAGAAAAATCTTAATACAAATTTAAAATTTTATATATTTATTGCGATATTTAAGCTGCATTCGTACTAATTTTTCTTTTTCTTTATTTACAATACTTCTAGTTAAAGAGAGGTATAAACATAAATTATGTAAGCCATTGAAAAAGGATGTAAATGGTTAAAATAAACCCTCAATTTTTCTAAACGAATGTATTCAATATACATTACACAACCATTTAAAATAGATATTTTCTAATGCGAGGGTTAAAGGCTCAACTACAATTGGCTTAATTGTGTTAAGTTTTGCTTTGGTATGAAACAAAATATTAGAAATACAAATTTTTAATTATAAAAATTTTGTATTCTAGTTTCAAACCGATACCTAGCTTAAGTAAGTCACTTAAGCCAATTGTAGTTGGCCCTTAAGTGTAAAAATAAACATATAACAAAGTGGACGTCTAAATTAAATTCTTATTATGTTGAATTCTTGAGCATACAATTTAGGGTTAAATATATGAAGCTGTTTACAAAGTTTTCTATTGATGTTTAATTTTTCAATATCTTTTTTTTTCTTATACCATCTTCCTCCTAACATCACATACCTTTAGATAGACATCATCATATAATAACAAAGTACTGGCAGGTGGTTTTGTACACACAAAAGAAGGAAAAAACATGAAAATAAACACTTCTATTTAGTTATTGCCAACAAAAGTGTGAAAAAGAAAAATTAAGACGATGAACAGCAAAAGTAACACTAATAGGAAAAGGAAAATAACTAAAATGCCAAACCAATGAATAAATTGAATGGCAGTTAATGCCAAAAGAAAAAAGTTAAATATTACAACCACAACATAGACAAGAGCAACAAGACAACCGAAACGACACAAAAAAAAATATGTCCTTCAGTACTAAAATTGAAAATCTGAAAAGGAAAATAAAATCGTATTGCAAAAAAAAAAAAATAAATAAAGAAAATCTCTTTATATTTCTGTACACACTTTTAGAACTCATAAGAACATACACACTTGGTAAAGAGAATGTTTACACATAGACAGCCCTAAAATGTCTTCATCAGCACCATCAGCAAGCAGTAGCAAGCAGCATGATATTCAACATCAAGTTGTAATTTTCATACACGTTCATTCTCGGTGAAAAAGCAAACAAAGAGGAACAAAAAGTACCTTAATGAATGCTTAAGTATGTTAAATATACACTAAGTTCAACAAGTATAACTTATTTCGAAGTGTATAATAAAGAATTTATTGGAAATTGTTAAGTAAAAATGTCGCATTAAAAAAATGCACGTAATTAAAACACTCACTAATATTAAGTGCCAACCGAATTGAAAAGTGCATATTGGTAGCGACAACCAATAAATTCTATTAGCACAACCATACAACATACAAATATGATTGCTGAATATTTTGGGTGTTGTAACGAAAATTCAGTTGTGTTTACCGAATTTTGTGTTGGAAACCACTAACCTATTTTAGAAGTAGAATTTCAGTAGGAAGCTGACAAAATTACTTATAAAGTTTGATGAAATTCAATGTGGGATTAGATCCAAGTTCGAATCCCACGGCTGGCGAATGCAGAAATGCAAAAAAAAGAGTAGTTTTAATATTTATAAAATATTATTTATTCTTCTGTACACAGAGAAAACAGATTCATTGTGACAAATCAATTTCTTACCAACCGAATGGTTTGGTTAGAGCTGCAGACAAATTTGTTTGTGGCGACCGAAATTCGCTTAATACAATAGAATTTCATTTGAAACCATATTTTTCAATTGCATCAGGAATACATTTGGTTGCTACAATCGAATAATTCGGTTACTGCAACCGAACTATTCAGTTGGCAATACATTCGATTGCACAATGAATCTGTTTTCTCTGTGTACACTTTGGCAACAGATTTGTGTTAATAACCGAATTCGTCGACAATCGAATGATTTAGTTTTCAGAGAATTATCTTAATATTTTTTATTATGATCGAAGGATCTATGACAATTATGTGTGAAGCAAAATATCGGCCAAGTGTTCGCCACGGCTTCGGTGGTATAATTCTATCCGATGGTCAATATTTTCAATAATTCTGAGACATAATTGAGGTTCAATGTCGTTAATGTGCCAAATTATCTCATCCTTTAGCTCTTGAATTGCTCTTGGCTTATTAACTTACGCTTTTTCTTTTAAATATCACCAAAGAAAGAAGTCCAACGGTGTCAAATCACATGATCGTGGCGGCCAATTAACATTGCCACAACGTAAGATAACACGGCCATTGAATTTCTCCATTGTTTTCTTGGATGTGTGGTAAGTAGCATCATTCTGTTGGAACAACATATCGTCCAGGTCCATATCCACAAATTCTGGCCACAAAAAGTCCGTTATCATCTCGCGACGAGGGCAAGTCGAGGTTGACGGCTCTTCTGCAACACTATCGCGAACAACAGCAATGTTTTCCGCAGAACGAACTGGGCGAGCATGTACAGGTGTTTTCACATTTCCTACAGACCCGGTTTGCTGAAATTTGCGCACAATTCTACCAACTATGGAGACATTTGGTCGATTATGCTGACCAAAAAAAATCACAAAGTGCTTTTTAATTTGAACGCCCATTTTCCTAAAAGGCTTCAACAATCTTAACGCGCTGTTCAATTGTGTAACTCTGCATGGTTAAATTTTTCAAACACTGACGTTAAGGTGTGACTCACACCTTAACTTGACATTAAGGTGTGACTCACAATTAACATCGTGCATTATGTTGTGTTGTCACAGTCAAATTACCCTAAACACATTTTGTTTCCTGTTGTGACAACCGAAAAATTCGGTGAGCGAAAAAAAACCGAACCATTTGATTGGCTACAAATCAGCTTGACATTTCAGAAAGTTAAATATTCCCATACTTTTCGCACATAGTGTATACTCTATACAAGTTGTCATTCCTTTAAATTGTTTTTAACGTTCATCTATTAAACTCGACATCTTCTCTATATGCATCACCATACACCTACATTTTTTACACAGTTGAGTGCATTAAATTATACTCAAGATATGACATTTTTATTAAATAGAAATACTTTTGATTTTCTGATTAATTTGTATTAAATTAATTTGTATTAAATTAATAATTTTCCAACTAATAATTCAATACACATATAAATAATTTTATTACAAGTTGTAAAATGAAATAGTTTGTAAAACAAGTTTTAAACAAATTTACAAATTCTACCCTGAATTAAGAGTTAACTCTAATAAATATATGAATTTTTATAAGGTGAGGATTGCAAAATGGGTCGGTACCATTTTTAAGGGGTAACTTTTTAGTAAATTGTATATTAAACAATATATACTTTATTATTTACTTAAAAGTTACGTTTTAAAAAGTGATCCTGAAATAAGCATTATTAAAGTGTTTTACAGTTTTTGTGCTAATTTTTAGTATAAAATTGGTTATTTAGTAAAAAAAATTCATATTTTTTAGAAGTTCTCGTTGCTGATTTCAACAAAATTTATTACTAATCTTTCAAACCGATTTACTAAAAAGTAATAAGTTGAACATTTTTGAATTTAAAGCATCTAAAAAAAAGTCACAAAATATTAAAAATAAATTGGCATTTAAAAAAATGTATGCTAATTACACTGTGCAACAAATTTAGGGTCAATGATACCAACACCAAATGAAATAAATTATTACCAAAACAAAATCTAAAAAGGAATGAGCAAAGTTGGCAGGGATTTCTATTTTATTTCTTTTGGTAAAATTTGTTTTTTGCAATAGCGATCACAGCACGAAACCCAAAGATAAATTGCTAATTTTAGCTCGAATTCTGGCTGGCGGTTGTGACAACTACAAATTATACTTTTAGTCGCGAAAGTCAATATTCAGTTGTCTTATTTACTATTATAAAATATTACTCTTGTTGCACATCAAAAACGATCCAGCAGTTCAAAATTCTTGATTGAAAATGTGAGAATGCCTTTAAGATCTTCATGCAAAGTGGTAAAATTATGCAAGGAACTCACAACTTCTAAATAAACTTGTTACATATTTATCAAATGGAAAAAATACGATTTTTTTTTATTTAACAGAAACAAGTATTATAAATATCTTCGGGTTGTGCTATTTGTGAACACACAACTGTATGTAATAAGTAGTACACTTTACGTTTAAAATGTTTATTTTTTCCATACATTTATATGCAGATGAATCTACTTTGCATCATACAATAACAAATAGAGTTATTTTGTTAATAGTGAATTAAAATGTTTTGTTTGTCTAGTGACACCTAATTTTGTTAGAAAGATTTCATTTAAATAATCACAGTTGTAAAATTTTTAATAATTTAACTAAGCTTTTTGTCAATAAACCATGGACAGTTTAAACAAATTTGCTATTTAAACGGGAATGTAAAGTAAAAAAGTATTACCCCAAAGTACATTTTACATCATTTTGCTGATTTGTTTTAAAAGCAGGGCATTCTGAAGAGATCTTTTGCCGGATCGAGATACATGTATCAATATAGCTAATAATCTTGAATTTGCTTTGTTTTTGTTAATATACGGAGGTTGAAAGCTTGCTATAATCAAGCAATAATACACGCAGAGAAAAAACATGGTTGCAACATGATCACTGCTATTATATTGTGCTTGCTGCAATCAGGTATGGTTGTAACAATTAAGTTATTGGTTTTCTAACGATCAACATAGTAAATTTTTAATAGTAAATATTTAACTATTTTATGATTGTCACCTTCTATTTTATTACTTCAATCATTTTATAACTGTAGGGACTATATGATGGTAAAAATATGGTTATTTTATTATCATAATATGATAACCATATTATAGTACGACTATGGTTGCCACAACCATAAACCCAAAAATATTTAATGCTCTTCGAATATGACTGCTCCAACCATGTTCTTTCTCTGCGTGTAACAATCAAAAACCCTCGTGCTATAAAAAAACTAGAAAACAAAAAACTTTTATAAAGAAAGTTCTTAAAGTAAATACGCAGAAGGCGGGTTAATATGAGGACTATGACCAAATATGGTCAGATTTTCTTTAAATTTAAAGTTGTGATTTGTGGTCCCATACAACATTCTTAAATATGTATTGATTCCAACAAAACTCCTGAGGCCAATAGAAACCTATGTACCAAATTTCATTAAAGAAACTTTATGTTTGTCTGATCACAAGGTTTTCGAAAGAAGTTAAATTTTTATTTTTAACTATTAAATCTATAAAAAATTAATTTATTCATTAATTGCAATTTTAATTATTTTTCATTCATTTCGGCGTAATGCAGTATTTCTTTTTATATAAATAACTGAGTCAATATTTTTGTCCGGGACTGTACACATAATTTTTTCGAGTTGGATTTTGTCGGCGTTTGTTGTAAATTTCAAGAATTGTTAGCAACAACGTAGCCTGTAACTACAACTCAATATAAATAAAATTCCAGTAATTTACATTTTTACACCCAAACTTTTTGTTATTTTTCCTTAAAGCATAGTAAGTTGTTCGTGCTGTGAAAAGATTTCGCCCACAAATCGTAATTTCAATTGGGAAATAATAGGTTTGTATAGTAAATTTACATAAAAACAAATCTTACAGGTGAAATTTATTAACATGGAAAATATATTTGTTTTCATATGGAATATAAGAGTTGTTTTTACGTGAAACTCAAACAGCTTACAGTGCTTAAGGATTAAAACTCATTTCCATAAATTTACCATACTACTTTTACTATTTTAGAGTATTCGTTTAACTAAAAGTGTTATAAAGTAATAATATAATATTTCAGTCATTAAAAAAACACCTTATAGTGTTGAAAAATTATGCATAATATTTTAAAATTAACACAATATAATAAAATAACATAAGAGAAAACACCGTATGAAAAACTCACACACACACACCAAAATATTTATGCGCACTTTACACAAAAACTATGTTAAAAAAGTATCTGATTCGATTAAGACTATGTCCTGTAGGAAAATTATACATATCGTTATTCATTAGAAATTTTAATATGAAAGATAAGTTTAAAATAGAAAGAGAAAAGTGATCCCATGTGGCATGTCATGAAATTAACCTAAGACATGCCACTGAACTCTCCTATAAAACCCATTTCGAAAACATTTCCTACGATATGCGGCATAACTAACATGTCACTGAAGTTAAAAAAAATATATATTAACTAATCTTGTAGTTCTGTGACATTTAACAGAGAGGTCAAATTGCTGCCACCAATAACACCGCGAATGTTGAAATTTTATTTCACGCTACAATTAAAAAAATTAAGATAAATACATATAAGTTATAGAAAAACATTCATAAAAGCCATTAAAGGTCTGAAAGGCACGAGAGTCTACTGAAATGACAGTTGAAGCAAAGGTACAAGGTGGCGCAAAAGTAATCCTCCTATCAGAAAATGCTATAAATTTTGCGATTGGCCCCTAATGTCAGTTCTGTTTTGACATTTGTGTAGTAAACACATGCGAAATAGACGTTAATAAACAATGTTACGCTACACTGCTCCAGAACGCGGAATATTGGTGACTATTTATTTAAGCAATAATGAAGATGATTTTTCATCAAAAATCATCATGAGTGATGAGGCCCATTTCCATCTTAGCGGGTACGTAAATAAGCAAAATTTACGCTTCTGGGGCATTAAAAATCCGCGTGTAATCCACGAAGAGCCATTACACCCCCTCAAAGTCACTGTATGGTGTGCTGTTTTCGCTGGAGGAGTCATCGGACCTTTTTTCTTCGAAGACGTCGCGGGCCAAACGGTTACTGTGAATGGTGAGCGCTACAGAGCAATGATCAACGAGTTCTTTTTGCCGCAACTTGATGAATTGGGATTGGAAAACATGTGGTTCCAACAGGACGGTGCAACGCCACACACTGCACGTGCCACAACCGAGGATGCATTTCCCGGGCGCCTAATCTCCCGTTTTGGCGATTTGCACTGGCCAGCAAGATCGCCTGATTTGACCGCTTTGTGGGGCTTTTTGAAGTCGCGGGTTTATGTCAACAAGCCTCACACTCTTGCAGCTCTTAAAGACAATATCCGTCAAGAATGTGAGGACCTATCGCCGGAAGTTTTGGCCAAAGTGATGGAAAATGCCATAAAAAGGGCTCAAATGACAATCAACTGTGGCGGCGGCCAATTACATGACATCATATTCTCGACTTCATGTAAAAAAAATTAAAAGACCAAATAAAAATAATCCACAAGAAGAACCAAAGTTTTTAACTTTTTTTTTTAAATTACAGCCAAAAAACATCGGAAGGTTATTTTTGCGCCACCCTGTATGTGCAGTTGAAAAGGCGACAAATAACTAAATATGTAGCTATTTTACATATGAAAAAACAACAAATAAATACAGTTAAAATAACTAAAAATGTCGTAAAAATACCTGACAAATGTTTACAACAAAAAATTTTAAACAATAAAAAGAAAATTGTAAAAACTACTATTTTTAAAGCAATTTTTTTTTTTGGTCTTATAAAAATATATTTTATTTAAAAAAAAATAAATAAAAAAATGTTTTTCTCTTGATCAGCACAAAAATATATTCATACTTCATTTAAATTTTAAGTCAAAATTTTAAAATGTAGTCCAATTATTACGTTTTTATACATTTGAGATACAATAATTTTTTTTGATTTTTATTTGCCATTTGCAAGCAAAGTATATATTATCTAACAAACAATACGTTCCGTTTACGTAGCGTTTTCGGTCCGTTATAAGCGGAATCCAATTCCGTTTACGAACCGTTTTCTGGATCCGTATACGGACCTAAAAACGGATTTTAAGGAACATTGAAACTGATTCGAATCCGTTGAAATACGGTCAATATATCTGGTGAAAACCCGAGCTGTCCGTTAAAAGTTCGTCAATGGCGGACCGTTTACGGACCAATATATCGGATGAATAACGGAGTTATCCGTTGAAAATCCGTCAATAACGAACCATTTACGAATCTCTATTCGTAAACGGTTCTATTCGTAAACGGTTTTGTAAATGCCTATTTTTTTTAATAGCAAATTTTATTATTTTTTTTATTTTATTTACAAAAATATTTAAAATAACAAAACTTTTACAAACTAAATACAACAAATACCAAACAAAATTACAAACAAATACCAGATTTATCTCCAGCATCCAGCATCCATCAATCACTGCGGATGTGGCCTATTAAAATGATTAAAAAATAAAGCAAAATTTTAATTTAGGTTTAAATGCTGGTATTTACGATATGATGTAGCACACAAAGCAAATTTGCAAATTTTTTCAAAAAATCTAGTATAATAAACTGTCAGGCAATATTTTTATTTGCAAATCTGCATAAATTTGCACACATCATCCGTATTTGACGGTACAGAAACGGATACACCAAAACGGAGTCAAAATGTATTGTTTTCGAAAATTCAATTTTACGGTTAATGTTCTTTGACGGATACGTATTTTCGGACCGTAAACGTACAGTAAAAGCCGGATTCATGAATCCATGTGTCGGAGAGTCCATAAAAATGTTTCTTGGGTAATAATTCCTCTTTTGAAACAAATATAAACTAAAAAAGAATATTAAAAAACTCAACAAAATTTTTATTTTTTGAATAACTGTCAAAAATTAACTGTTTACTGCAAAAATACTGTTTTGGTTAGTTGTTTATAAAAATATTAAAAATAAATGCTTGTTATGAAATACAGCACCTTTCGTTAGATATTTTTTTTTATTTTTAAATACTGAAATAATTTTATATTTTCTATTGAAAAACAACTATAAAAACTACAAATTGCGACACAAACAACTGCCTTGTATTAACTGAAAAAAACTAAAATAAAATCTAGAAGAAAATTTTAAATATTTTTCAATAAATAATACCAAAAAAAAATAAATAATACCAAAAAATAATACGATAAATATTGAGCATGGTTTGTAAATAAATATGCAAGCAAAAACTGTATAATGAAAATAAGAGTTAAGCATAATTTATATTAATATATACACTGAAAAAAAATTTGTTGACTGATTTGACACACGCTTAAGCCGACGTACTGATTTTGGCCATACTTTTAGTATCATATTTCTATTTTTGTCTACTTCACTCTACACGCAAAATAATATGAAAAATGTATTATATATAAAAAATTTATTTCAGTTTTATTGTGTAGAACCGATTTGTTAAACGTTTTTTGTTTTATTATAAATTTAACAAATCCAAATTAAAGAATCCAATAAGCAAAACTAAACAATTATTTGTACCTTTATAAGCTCTGGATTTATAAAAAAAAATTTAGTCTCCTGCTGCGCAAATGACCTATATTTAACAAGGACATGTGTTGGTACCATTTGCCGCTTAGTTTTCGAGATGTGAGGCATTTTATACTAATTAAAATAAAACCTAATTTAAATAAAACCTGAGGTCCTGCAAGGTCCAACTTTGGATAGTGATAATAAATATTATCATGGGGTTTTAGATAGCTATATGTCTCTTTTTTATGGGCAACTTTTAAAAATCGGTATAGAACGAAATAGCGCCATCTTAAAAACTGCGAATAATATAGTGGCGCCATCTACCGGGTGTCAACAGAGATTGCAAATATTGAATTTTAATAATAAATTTTGAAAAATTTAACAAACATGTTATTTAACATCCCAACAAACATTACGTTCCGTTTTCGGTTCGTCATAAACGGAATCCAACTCCATTTACGTATTGTTGGATCCGTATACGGATCAGAAAAATTAATTTTAAGTAACATCGAAATTTATTAGAATCCGTTTATATACTGTCAATGACGGACCGTTTACGGACCGATATATCGGATGAAAAACGGCGTTGTCCATTGAAAGTCGGTCAATGACGGACCGTTTACGGATCCGTTTTCGGTGAACAAAACACGGGATTATGTAAATGCCTAAACAAATTATAGTTTGTTTTTTTCTCTAAATTTATTTATAAATTTATGTAATAAAATAAAATAACGAAAAAAATGTATTACAAATTAAATTGGATGAAATATTCATCTCCAGGATAACTAGCATTTCTATCCATCACTGCGGTTATGGTCCACTGAATATCATGAACAAATAAATCAATATTTTAATTTAGGTTTAATTAGTGGCGTTTACGATATGATGTAGCAAACAACGCAAATTTGCACATTTTTTTTACAAAATCTGTTATAAATTGTCAGACAATATTTGTATTGCAAAATTGCACAAATTTGCGCACATGACCGTTAAACTTGTTTTAAATTTCATAAATATTTACCTCATATATTACTTTAATTTATTTTCGAAGATGTAAGAGAGCATCTGTTTTTCTAAACTTTAGCGCCCGACCCATATAACAGACGTGTTTTTATTATTCGTTTTAACACCAAAACGAATTCAATAGCAACGAAAAAGAAAAACTAATGAAATCCGAGGAAGTCCGTATTTAACGATACAGAAACGGATACAACAAAACGGAATCAAAACGTATTGTTTTCCAAAATTAAATTATATGGTGCGTTAATGTTCCATTTACGTACAAGCTTCGACGGATACGTATTTATGGTCCGTTAATGTAAAGTTGAAGCCGGATTCATGAATCCATACGAATCGGAGAGTCTGTAAAAATGTTTCTTGGGATTAGTTATAAACAGGGCAAGGAGGTTCATTCACTAAAAATCGTGTTTTATTTACATATGTATTAAAAATTGAAAATTTTTAGCATTTTCAATATAATCAATTTATTTGATTTGTCTAAAATATTCCCAGTTGACCAAATGGTCATAGACGACATTGTCTTTGACATTTTTAAATTTGTCACCTTTCGCTAAAGTTAGCTTAAACGATGATGTGTAAGAAATCTTCGTTAACGATAAAATTAGCGACAAAGACCTGAAAGTTGTCACTTTTAAAACAGTATTAAAGGCAGGGTGAGCAACTACATCTTGTCCTTATTCTTTTTGCGTGAACGTCAAACTGAGTGACATTGTCCCTCTTTTAGTCATCTACGATTTCCGCTACATTTGTTCGAAAAAGTCATGTACCCATCATTGAGGATGTCTTGAAGGCGTGGTCATCTGGGGTAGTTTAAATTTTTGAAAATTACAGTTTATCACTGTCGGAAAGTTGGTAATTGTATTTTTTTTTTTAATTCCTTCCATTACAGGTTTCCCAAAAATTATACAAAAACTCGATTTAAGTGAAATTTTAAAAATGTGTTTTCAAAGATGTATTTCTAGAAAAATATGCAAAACTATGCAACAACAAATCGATGGCATGTTGTAGTAAATTTATTGATTCGCAAAGATATTGGGTTAACGTCGTTCTGCAGCTAAACATAAACAAGATTTTTCTTGCCCTGGTTATAAATTATTTTTTAAAATTAACACAAAAAATTAGTTAACAACGCACTGAGAATTTATAGTATTGTCTCAAATCGAAACAACTTAAATCTTTAGTTAAACCAGAGTTTCAGCAAACGAATTTGTCAAATTAATTCAAAACACATTTTTTGGGTTTTTCTTTAACTAACGTTTTATTTAAGTACAATCCACTGTGCAATGCCATAAAAACTAACGATATTTATATGTTTGTATTGTATTTACCACAGTCGTCAGGTAATTAATATTAAAATTCATTGTAGCAACAAATACACCCACAGCAACAGTAAATATTACATCCGCTTTAGTTTTTCATCTTTTTGTTTAATAATATGTGTACTCGTATTATTACAACACCAACATATGATAAGGATGCCATATAAAACTTCGTTATAAGCTTAAAATTCATATAAAAATGAAACACTGCCACTACATAAATATGAACGATAACAAAGGATATTTACATACGTATGTGTGTATGTGTGTGCCTGTGGTAGTAAGTTTGTATTAAAGAAGAAAAAGAAGCAAAAAAAAAAAGAGTTCCATGTTGTTTTTATTACAAAGTATAATTAAAATACAATACATACATACTAACAACTATAGTTACCTTACGTGCATGTATGTAGTGGTGTTGGTGCTTATGTATTATTTTGTTTTTATTAAACTTCATAAACTCTTATAAAATAAGCTCAGTTATACAATTAATATTTTACCCCCTGTATAAATGTTGATACATTCACATACATATGTAATAGGGTGCCCCGATAAAGGGTGTTCCCAACTTAACGTTTTACTTTTAGATCAATATGTAAAGGGTTTTTGAATTCGAGTGGGTAGATGTTGGCAACCTGGGACCACCATGTTATTTTGGTGGCATCTGTCTGTCTAATCTGTTAGGTATATGATGTCAAAGCACCATGACAAGTTACACGTTGAGCAGCACGTCCAAATGATAAAACCTTATTATCATTATATAAAACTAATCAACATATTATTCAAAACTTTATTTTTGCATATTTTTTGGATGTTAACAAACAAAATTTCCGAATATGCAATGACGCCAACCCACACAGGTTCACCAGATGCCAATGCATCCACAAAAACTTAAATTTTGGTACGGATTTTGTGCCGCTGGCGTCATTAGTAGTTATCGACCGATGCCTTTAAAATCAACATAACCGACCATTGCTCAAATTCAGCCGGATCAGTGCGGCAGAGTCATTGACAATTTTATCATTTGAATCCGTGCCACTGTAAGAAGCCGCAGTGGATATTTAAAAGATGTTATATTTCATACAGAATGTCATGCATGGGTCTTTCAAATAAAAAAAGAATTTCGTTAATACCTCACGCATAACTTGGTTTATTCCATTTCAACATCTACCCGCCCTTATTGAAAAACCCTGTAGTAGCGTTCGAAATTACTTAACGGGGATACAGGCATGCCTCTTTAACATGGCGTTCTCATAAGAAGAGGTCAATTGCTACATCAAAGTGTCTAACTTGATTTTAAATTGACACATCTTGGACTCCTTGTGACATGTATGGTGTTATATCTAAACATATATAAAAAAATACATTTAAGACTAAACCTTGTTCAAACACAGATCTATGCACAGGCATTACTTTTTCTTTAATTTTTGGGGTCACTAAATATAATTCTGACATAAGATTTTTTTAAAAATGGCGAATACAATTATAAGAATATTTCTTTTTTTTAAGTGATTGAATTCGTTGCAAACAGTTTTTCGGAAAGTTCTGGTTGTCGCTAAATATGACATCAGATTTTAAGAACTCAAGAAGACGGATCTCCGTCTTCTAAAAAATTATATAAGCTGTCACAGAACCGTTGCTTTATATAAAAGGAATGTCTTACTATTACTCGTATATGACGTGGCCATAATAGGAAATGTACGCCTAAAACCTTTAAAACACCGTATGTTTTTTAAAATGACTCTCAAAGAATAGCTCAGAGTTGCACAGTGAAAACAGATTCAGAGTTGCACAGTGAAAACAGATGAAAGTTTTTTTCAAAAATTTTACTAGAGTACTCTAAAATAAAAATGGAATTTTGCTTTTTTTGTTCACATGCAATAATATGCTAGCAATCAATTGTCAAAGTGATGTCATCTCAAGTGAGAATATTTAATTTGCATGTTATTGATGTCTGCCATCAAATGTCACTTTTAGGTTTTATTTAGCAATAAAAACGGTGAAAACTTTAATTATTTATTATTTGTAGAAACAAATTATTTCTAAAAAAAATTTTTATTTTTCTTTTTAATCGATTTGAAAAATGCTTGTTATCATTTTATTGCATGCGATGACACCGGATAAGTATACTCCACTCTGCAGCGTTTATAACTCCAATATTGTGAATAAACTTTTAGCATTGTAAGTGGTTTTTCCCATGGGAAAAATGTCACTCGTACTTCAGATGCTTTAAATTGTATTTTAAAATTGTGGAAAACAACAATATTTTATTTTATAATAAAGACACAACCACAATAATCTGAAAATTTTATTTTCCAGCAGAAAAATAATAGGCTTGTACATTAAATTTGCGTGAAAATAAATTCAAAATAACTTTCATGTAAAAAAGAAAAACATTTTTTATATGGAGTATAACAGTATTTTCACGTGAAATCGAAATAATTTACTATGCTTAAGGATAAAGTTTTTTTTTTTTTTGCTATGAGTCTTTCAAAGTAAATATTGTTTTCTGTATAATAAACATTCGTCTATCTTTATTTCAAAACTTAACTTTATTTGTTTTATTGTATTGTTGTATCGTGTATTACTTTACAATAGTGTAAAATTGTTGTTGGTAATTTATACTTAAAAATCTGATACAATTTTACAACTTCATTTGCTGTGTTTATTAAATGTTCTATTGTGTATCATAACATATCAGTCTCAAGTGAATAGCAGATTTTTTCACCTTCACCTTTATTTTTATTGTATTCTTCTTGTTTCTCTAAATTTATAAATAATTTTATTTTTCTTCTTTACAATTTGACATTTTACAACTGTTCACAACACAATATTTCAATACAACATACAAAATACCGGCTGTGAATTGCCCAATTGTTTATTTTAATTTAAACAAAATTAAAACTATTGAAAGAAATACGAGTATGAAATTTATTATTATTGTGACGATTATATTATTTTTTACTTTTGTTACTGGTAAGTCTTTTACAGAAGCTGATGAAATGTAATGCACTCAAGTCTTTAATTTAACAAAAAAAAATCCAAATTTTCGCTTCAACATTTTATATTAAAACTTAGTAAGAGCCAATTTACACGATGTTATTGATTGCGTGCAATTTTCTAAAATCTCTTTTCTAAGTTGCTTCCAAAGTTATGTCTATTTATACGGTGACTTTAATTGCACGAAAACTGAATGTGAATGAAACAACAAAAGAAGAATACGTAAGAGTGTGAAAGAGAGATAACAAAAACATGCACGAAAAACGAAAACGTGCCTTTTTTTGATACTCCGCTTGCTTTTCTACCTCGTTCGCCACCAAACAAGAATTGCACGCAATAATTGCATGCAACAAAGCCACTGTGTAAATTGGCTCTAAATCTACAAAAAAAAATGTATTAAAAAACAAAGTTATGTGAAAATTTTTGTAGCTCAAGTTCTGTTCCAGAATGTTGTTAATTTGTACAAATTTTATTGTAAGCAGAAAATTAGAAATATTTTTTGGTAAAATTAAACACATTATTAAAAGTTTAAATGTATGTACTTACTATATGTACTTTTTGTCTTTTTAAAGCTAAACAAACGATAAAATGCTATGTCTGCGATACTGAAAGTCAATATATCTGTCAGAGTTTAAGTGGTGAACCCACAATAGCCCAATTTTATAGAGATTGCGACGCTGGTGTCTGTGCTGTATTAATAACAAAAACTGGTGATATTGGAACAAGTCGTAATATATATATTTAAATCATGTAGATAAATATTTGAAATCAATATTTAAAAAAAAAAATTGAACCTCTTTGATTTCAGATCCACAAAAAGTATTAAAACGTAGTTGTGGCAATATGAATGAAACATGTGACAATGACAAACGAGCATATTGTTGTAATTGTACAACAAATGGTTGTAATATCAATAACTATTGTAGTACAGCCAATAACTTGCAATTTAAATGTATGTTTCTATATGTAAAGATTATTATAATATTTAAATTTATTAGTTTGATGTAATAAAATTTAATTGTAAATAACAAAAGCCTATAAATATCGTTTTTCCAGTATCGACTAAATCGATATACACATTTAGAAATTGTTTATATAAAATTGGAATGCTGTTGAAATTAATTGCTGAGACAACCATTTAACCCAAAACTGTTCTGCAGCAACTTTACCTGCTACAGAATCGGTTACTTTATATTAAATAGACCAGACACTTTTACATAGCGTTGTCATACTAGGAAGGAAATTATCCCTTGAGAAATGTTAAAGGTATAACTTAGGACAGGTTACTTAACAGACTAATATCTCAAAGGGCTAAACATAATAAACTATTATACACTCAAAAAAAAAAACATGAACTAAAATGTAATCAAAATTTTTCTTCAAAATAGGTTATAAATTGTCCCCAATTTAAGAAAAATTTTATTAAAACTTAGAAAAATTTTCTTTAAAAGAATAAAAATTCCAAAGTTTGAGGAAAATTGAAATAGTTTATATACTCGGAAATATTTCACATTTTTCCTAAGTAATATTTCTTGATTTTAGGAAAAAAAAAACAAGTCAATTAAATAAAAATTTATTAATTTTAAGAAAAAACATCTTACTTTTAAAAAAATTTGCATACTCAAATGTTATAAAATTAAGTTTAGTTAAAAACAAATTAGGACTTAATTTACTCCCATTTAGTTCAAAAAATGTGCCTAACTTAAATCGAACTTAATGTGTGTTCATTTTTTGTTCGCGAGTAGTAAAATTATGTAAATTTTAGAAAGCCATTTTCAAATTCAGTTTTTAAGTATACCAATTTCTAATTTTGAAGAATTGTTTTCTACAAAATTAGTTCAAACAATTAAAATAAAAAGTAATAAATATTTTCCTATGTAATAATAAAAATTTACTTGATTTTAGAAACTGATGAACTATTTCCAAGGAAAATTTTCATGCAACTTAGTTCAGATAAATTTTAAAAATTTTAATAAAATATTCTTTTTTCAAGTAAAAGTTTTCTAATTTTTAAAAAATAACAAATAAAACGTTTAAATTATTTTCAATATTATATTAAAAAAAAACAATAAATTAAAACAAACTAGTTTTCCTAATTTCCAAGAAAAAATGTTATTTAAGGAAACAAATTAAAGTAACCATTTCAAAAAATTATCGTCCATCATTGTAATTTTTGGTGCGTGATTCAAAAATGGCTCACATGTCCATCTCTAATCTTAACAGTCATTAACATTGAACTTAGACTAGCTTAAAATATTTTTTTAAAATTTTGTTAGCAAAAGGTAAAAAATTTCAATTTGCGCTTTTATGTAAAAATTTTGTTTGTTTCGCAGACACATTTTATCTATTACGGCTTTCCTATAATTGACGTAGCGCTTATTAAACTTTATTTTTATCGAACTATGTTTTTTTCACTTAATAATAAAAAAGTTTAAATTTGTATATGTCAAATAAAGCTTAAGCTAAAAATCCCATAAAATAAACTTATGACATTTTTCCATTTTTCAATAATAACTAGAAATGTAACTGTATATTATGTATATATATTTTGTATTTTTGCAAAAATTTCCCTAAATTAGTTTTTTTAAGAAGACAAAGGACCCCCAATGTTCCTAAGCCTTAGATACCGTGTGTCACTTAGGGCGTCCCTTTTTGAAGTTCTCTCAAGCAGAACCGTTAATTAACTATGAAAAGGATCTGACTTTGTCACAATTTATTACGTTTCAGGATATCCTGCAGTACATTTTTTTTAATTTGTTTACCTTTTTGCTAATGAAATTTAATTTTATTTTAAATACATGAATTTAGTATAATTCAATTTAAAAAAGCAAAAAGCTTGTTTTTTATCTAATGAACTTAATTAATATAAAATTTTTCCTAAAACCAGGGAAACATCTCTTAACAGTAAAATTTTAGATGATGTATGAACTAATTAGGAGGAAATTTTGCTATTTTCTAAAACAAATTTACTTCTCAGTAGTAAAATTGTTCTATAATTTAGAAATTTTGACCAAATTTTAAATATTGGTAAAAAGTGTCTTTGGAGCCGTTTTCATTTCAATTTTTCCTCTAAATAAGTTAGTTTTTCTAAATTCTAGTTATTTTTTTTTTTTTTTGAGTGTAGGAAAATATTCGGCGAGTAGAATTAATTGAAAATAAAATGGAAAACAGTATTACAAACTCAGAAAAAGTGGCATTATTTTAATATAAAAACAAGTCCAATCGATAGTTATCGAAGTAATAGATTAATCACAACTGGGTTACCAGCGACAACGGAAAATTCATTTTTATACATTTTGTAAAGGGCAGCAGAACGTCGACGTGTCGTCGAACGATTTGTCGTTGGAATAGAACCTATTAGTATATTTATACGTTGTGGTGTAATGGTAAGCACGTTGTACGATTACACAGAAGGTTGCGTGTTCGATCCCCAGCGAAGCTAACATCAATTTAGAAAAATAATACGTATGAGTTTTCCATCACCTCTGCATATCGCAACCTTCTACTTCGGTGTTCCCATAGCACTTAACCCCACTGAAGTAAAATAAAATAACTGTGCTATGAAATAAAAAGCTTCATACGAGGGCTGATCAATAAGTCCGTGACTTTTTGAATGAGACATAGTTTTTTTTGCAAAATAAAAAATTATTTTTGAACATAATCTCCTTTTAGCTTAATACACTTAGTCCAACGTTTCTCCAATTTTTGTATCCCTTCAAAAAACAATAGGATTTTTCGGGGTCTATAAAATAGGAATTTGTTTCATCAATAATTTCATCGTGGGAGGTAAATCTCTTTCCACCGAGCCATTTCTTTAGGTATGGAAATAGTAAATAGTAACTGGGGGCTAAATCCGGGGAATATGGCGAATCAGGGAACAATTCGTAGTCTAAGTAATGAATTTTTGTCATAGAAACTGCACTTGTCGGACCATTGCATTTGTGGACAATTGAGAGCAAACGCGGCAGCCATCTTGCAGACAGCTTTCTTAAAACCAACTGATCATTTAAAATCGAAACCACACTTTTACTCTTCGATCGGCCAACACCATATCGTGGATTTTTTCGACGACATTTTCGGGTGTATTGACCTCAATTGGCCGTCCAGAACGTTCAGCTTCATTTGTACTTCTGCGACCACAACGAAAGTCAGTAAACCACTTTTTTACCACTGAAATCGATGGTGCAGAGTTCCCATAGTATTTATCAAGCTTTTCCTTGGTTTAATTGACGGTTTTTTTTCACAAAAAATAATGTTTAATGAGCACTCGAAATTCACTTTTTTTAATTTTTAAAAAAATCCACGAGGTTGTATGTTTTGAACAGCTTTTAAATGCAAAGTAAATGAGGGAACTTGCTCAAAATTTGACTGTAGCCTATTACCACGTGGTACTTGATAGGGCAGTGTTGCATTTCATATAACTACGAGGGAAATTCGAAAAGTCAAGGACTTATTGATCCGCCCGCGTATTTGAAACCCTTCATCACCTTTCATCTCTTCTCTATCACCTTTCCAACAAATGCAACACAATAAATAGTAGGAAGAATTGTCTAAGTGTTGTTGCTTCTCTTTAAAAAAAATTTTTGTCAAGTTGTCATATTTTTATATAGATTGATATAGAATAGATGGAATCAAACAGCAAATTTTAAAAAGAAACAATTTTTTTCCTATCTAAGAAAAAGCGCTACAAACAAAGGGAAACTGTAAAAATTGATATCAATGTCAATTGCCAATAAATCAAACAGTAAATGTCATTTAAAAGTTGAAAATTATTAAATTTTTTTGACAGTTTCTCATTAAAATTATTGATTTATCGATAACAATGCCGATTTGTGCTTTTGTAAAGTATGGCTGTACTATTTGTTCTTGTATAATTCTGCTGTGACAATTGATTTGCAATGCTCTCCAAAATTTTATTAATACGAAAAAAAGCAGATGTCATACAGACTTTGTTTACAAAAAATTTATTTTATTGACAGCAGAAAAATAAATAAATAAAAAAAAACGGAATTTACCGCTAAAATGGTTAATTAAGTACAGTGTAATTAGAAACAACAAAAATTAATGTAAAACTAATTGAATTTGTAACAAGTAAAAAAAAAGCTTAAATTCGGCTATGCCGAATCTTTGAATACCCTCCACCAAAATCCTAAAATAAATTTTTTTGTACCGTTTTTAATACGAATAATGTAAAATTATGTAGGTGAAAAAAATTTTTTGAGGTAAAAAACTTTTTTGGAAGTGAAAACATAATTTGTGGTGGAAAAAAAATTTTGTGGTGGAAAAAAAATTTAAGGTGAAAAAAATTTTTTATGGTGAAAAAAAATTTTGAGGTGAAAAATATTTGAGGTGAATATAAAATATTATTTAATACTAAGCGACTGGTGAAAAACAAGTGAAAATATTTTACTTGCCAGTCGCTACTATAAAATTGTACTAAAATACACCAATTTGTATGGAAAATTTAGAGGTATCTTCACATTTCCACTCATAACTTTTTAACCGGTGGACCGATTCCGCTCATTTTCAATACCAAGCTTTTTGAGTGGATTTCCATTAATAAGCACTCCGGCTTGCGTCATGCGCTAAATCGCCTTAAGATAACATAAGGATCACGAATATATATATACTTTATGGGTGCCTAAACCTATATTTCGAAATGTTACAAACGAAATGACAAACTGATATTTACCCTCACAATATTCCATAGGGTATAAAAAAATATGTCTAAACAAATACAACCAAATTTTTGATATACTTTTCTTTTTTCTTAACGTCAAAAAAAAATTTAGACAGTCGACTGTCGTTAAATTTAAATTAATCGCGACGACATTTGTTGTCGCTGATTTAATAATTGTCCGATGTTGTCCGATGATTTAATAATTTGTGCTTACTGTTTTTATAGCTTTTACATTATATAAATATTAACAGCGTGGATGAATTGATGAGTACCCAAAAAATAGTAACGACTGGAAATTAACAAATTAAGCATTTCCACCCTGTGCGGGCAAACAAGTTGTAAATTTTTTAGAGGCCTAAAACACAACTTTATTTTACCCATTCGTTATATATTTCAAAAAAATATTTTAATATTTTAAAAAGTAGCCAGAGTTTAAATGTTTATAATATGCAGATGTTGTTAGTTCATTATTTTATTAAAATCTGGTTTAGGGTCGCTAAGTTAATTTCTCAACTTTTAATTCTTTCTAAAAACTAATCTGAATTTAGTGCATTGTCAATTATATTACGCACACATGTACAATATATTCTACAAATAAATTTAGGTCACACATAAAAATGCAAATTTAATTGTAATGTTCAAAGAAATATATGTATGCAATTGCATTTAATGTCTGCAGTTATACATTAAAAAAAAATAATTCTATTTATTATAGTAAATGAAATTACACAAATTAAGTTTAAATTGGCTTTAAAAAGTTGAACTTGAAATTAGTTAAATATGATGTAAAATAATACAGGAAAAACTAAAATTAAGTTTCAATTAAAATATTTGTTAATAGTATAATTGAAAAAGTTTATTTATTAAGCTTTTTTGGAAAGTTTTGATTAATTTTTTTATAAATAAACTTTTAATCATATCAATTAAGATTTAATTAAAATTGTTAAAAAAAAAAACTGGCTAAATAAAATCTAAACTTAATTCTGGTTTCCAAATTTTTATGAAATTTGAAAATTTTTTCAAAGAAATTTCAAATCCTTTTGTCAATTTGTATTTAGTTAAGAATTTATTAAGCCACCTCGCACATGGCCTTTATTTCATTCATATTGAAATTTTCAACAAAAAAAATTGGGTGAAAAAAAATTTTTTTTGTAACTTTCCTTTTTATTTTTAAATAATTTATATAATTAAAAAAAAATTATAAATAGAAATCTAATTTTAATTTAGGCAAATATTTTTAATTGTGGTACCTACATAAAAAACTTTTTGATTAGATTGAGTTTGAGTTTCTGTGCAATTTAAAAGTTATCAAAAAAATTTTAGTTCTAATTTTTAATTGATGCAATTAAATATTTAATCAAAATTAGTAATTATCAATGAAATTAATAAAACATTAATTGAAACCAAGTACAATAACTTTTTATCTAAAGTTAATTCCTCAATTTAGTTTGAGAAATATCAACTTTCAAATTTTTTCGATGCTGGTTCAGTTATAAATTTTCAAATAAATTTAAATATGCGTTTTCTGGCAAAATATATTTTAAAGAAGAAGGACTTATTTAGTAATTTATTTTAAATTTTGGTAAATTATAAAAAAAAAATAATATTCAAAAGTTTGGTTTTAAAATACAATTATTAAAAATGATTAATTGATTTCATTTACTTTTTAAATGAATAATTAAAAATAAATTAATTTAATTTGTAATTGTACCAATAAGAAATAAACCTTAAAATAATGATTTTAAAATATTGTATACAAATATTTTTTCATCATATAATTATATAGTTAAATTAAAAATCATAAGTATAAAAATCATATGAATTTAAAGTTTAGAAACAAAAATATACACCGAATATTCTCGTGATACCTAAATGACTCACAAAAAAAAAGAATTATTTTAAATGTATAAATTTCAATTTTGAATACATATTTTATATACATAAGCTACGATTATAAATATATAAACATAAATAAATTTATATACGCTCATTATGGCAAATATTAATTACTGTTTTGACGTGTGATGAATGTAAAAAGATAATTATGATGAACAAATGAATCCAAATTTATTTTAAACTTACGATAATAACATAAAGGGTATTCATTTCAGATGTTTTTTTTTTTTTTTGGTTGGAAAAATGGAAAAATAAAAAATTACACTTTTATTGATTGATTATTTTTGAAATAAAAAATATAAATATTTGAAATGTCAAAAAAACAAAAAAAAAAAGCTGTCAAGGATGTGACAATCATTAATTTTTTAAAGATGCCGAATAGAAGTGTTAAAAGTGAATTGATTGATTAATTATTTAATTACTGCATTTTTAATGGAAATTGATAATATTTATGAAAATATCGGTATAAAAAGATAATTTCTCCACAAAAAAACAATACAATATAAATTTTGAAATATTATTTTTTAGAAACTTTTACATCAGATGATGATTTAGCAATTGAAGAAATGGCCGACAATTTGGTAGAAGATGAATTGAACACTTCGATGGCAACCGATTTCGTTGAATGATGCGATGCACTAAAGATCAGTTCCACCATCTTGTCTCACTTACATATTTGTTCACTGATGAATTTCATCATAAAAATGCATGTAAGCAATTCAGTGTCGATTTTCAACTTGCAGTAGTTCTATACAGATTCGGGGCTTCAGGAGAAAGTGCAAGTATTCGTAAAATAGCAACAATTTTCGGCATTGGAGATGGGGGCACTATACAAAATATAACAAAACGAGTATTTCGGGCGTTTCTTAAACTTCAAAAAAAATAATTTTCAACCCGATAAGAGACGAAAGAGCGCATATTGTGAAGGACACGAGACAGTTAGTGAATTACCGCTCTGTATTGGTTACGTGGATAGCACAGAATTTAAATTGGCAGAGACATTTATTCATAACCCTTTGTATTATTTTTTTTTATAGCTCATTTTTAATTTTTTCTTCTTAAAAAATGACGGTTGAATTGGACAAGAAAATAATAAAATTTGTAATATAAATGTCACACATGATTTTTAAGATCATAGTTGTATAATTCAGAGTTTTACAAAAAAGAGATGCAATTTTTCGTACTTTGAACTATAAATTAACGATTTTCTTAAAAGTGGCAACATCATTTCGTTTGACGTTTATAGTGGAAAATTACAACTTTTTACCCAGATTTTTTTAACACTTGGTTATAGGTTGTTAAAAATACAACTTTTGGTGGAAATTTTGTTCCTTATGTTTGTTGTAACAAAAGTTGCATTTTTCCACTTTTCCATTTTTCCAACAACAACAAAAAAAAACTGAAATGAATACCCTTATAAATTAAACTTTAACACTTTTTAAAAAACAATAACAAGAATATTTAATTAAAAAAAAAAAATTATCAAAAATATATATAAAAAAAAGAGTAAGAAATCAAACATAACCGACATAAACATGACAAACTGAAAATCTGTTGATGACAATGTTATAAAAAGTAAGAAAAATATTAAATAAATACGTTTTTTCACACTTACACAAACACGCATCTACACACTCGCACACAAAAAACAAGAAAAAGGAAAAAACAATTAAAAATAAACACATATATTAGGGTGGCATCTTTATACTTATTTCTGATCTTCAAATATGTGCTTTAAAGCTCCCGGAACGAAATATAATTGGCAGATAGTCATTAAAACAAAAAATGAAAATGATAAATTTTTTATAACTTCGCAAAGCAACTTTATTCGGAATTGGCACCAGGAAACCGGACATTATTAAGAAAACTAAAGTTTAAATCAAATTATCAATTTAAACGCCTTTAAAAATTTTAAATTTCCGTTTTGCAGTCACATTTTATATTCATATATTTTTCTCAGCAACTTTCTCTCTGTTTTCTAAACTCTTTGGTGCAATGAATAGAGTTTTGTTAAATTGGAACTGAAAACTAAATGGAGGAAATAATTAAGAGAAAAATAAATGTTGTCCATTGACTCATGTCTCATCCATATTATCGGTCATTTTTAAATATTTTAAAGAAAAAATCATAGAATGTAAAATTTGTTCAAAAAATAATTTGTTTCATTTGCTTTTAGTGTAAAGCCCATTTTTTACAAAATTTATGGATAAAATTGGTATCACGGTGGTTCCAAACGAAAATCTAATATTGTAATACTGATCCAATCGGGAAGAAGTGTTAACAAAAATTAAAGAAATGAAAATTATTTTTATTGTCAGCCTGTGTTAAATTACACAGTTTGTGCTGCAGGGTGTAAAAATTAAAAGAAAAAATAATCTAAAAAAAAAATATTCAAAATGTGATTAAAAAATTTAATTGGTAAAAATATATAAATATATCTAAAAAAAACTAATCCCGCTTAGTGCGGAGACAAAATTGTATTATTTTGTAAACTAGTGTATTTAGCCTAAAAAAAAATAATACAAAAGTAATACAATTGATTAAATCCCCTTTTTAAATTATTCCTCCTGAGGAATTTCATGTATTTCATTTTTGTTACAATAACAAAATACACTCGCCGAAAAAAAACATGGTTAGGTCATAATTGTGCCAATCAAAGAAGTAAAAATAAAAAAAGTATAATAAAATTACCATTGTTGTATCATAATATGATATGGTACTATGTATTATCATGTTATAATTGAAATAATCATATTATAGTTAATTTTAGCGATCATAATATAATCCTAAGTGATGATAAAATCGTCCTCAGTAATTATAGTATAATTAGTAATAATCTTTATTTATGGTCATTAGGATCATACCAACCACGATAATATCAAGTCCACAAACAACTGTAAAACTGATAGTCGCTATCATGCAGTCACATCCAAATGCAGTGAGCAAAATTTAATAGCAGTTATCATGTTGCAACCATGTTTTTCTCTGTGGTTGTTAATTATTTCAGTACATTCAAAAAAAAAATGAATTAGAATTTAGAAAAATTTAAATGAAAACGGCGCCAAAGCCACTTTGTACCAATATTTAGTAAAATTTTCCTTGAAATTTTACTTGAAATTTGGTCAAAACTTCTAAATTATAGAACAATTTTACTACTGAGCAGTAAATTTTTATTAGAAAACAGTAAAATTTCCTCATAATTAGTTCATACATCATCTAAAATTTTACAGTTAGTTAGGAAATGTTTTCCTGGTTTTAAGAAAATTTTTATTTTATTTAAGTTCATTAGATAATTTTTTTTAATAAAAACTAGGACTTAACTCCCTAAAAATAAGAAAATATTTTCTTAGAAAATAAGGGTAATATATTTGACCATATACTTTAAAGTACTTAACACTCATTGAGTAAGTACTTCCCACTTTTTGTTTTGTGAGGATACTGCTCTTAACAAGCTTTTTGCTGTACATTTTTGTCTTTAAATTAAATTGAATTATACTAAACTACTGTATTTAAAATATAAATTAAATTTCATTAACGGTTATGCTTGAGAGAACTACAAAAAGGGACGCCTTAAGTGACACATGGCTAAGGAACATTGGGGGTCCTTTGTCTTCTTAAATTAAATAATTTAAGGAAATTGTTGCAAAAATACAAAATATCGCAGTAACATTTCTTGTGATTATTGGCAATGTAAAAATGTCATAAGTTTATTTTATGGCATTTTTAGCTTAAACTTTAATTGACATATACAAATTTTAACTTTTTTTTATTATAAAGTGAAAAAAAAAATAGTTTAGTGCCATCGCTAAATAGAAAGTTTAATAGGCGCAACGTCAATTATAGGAAAGCCAAAATGCCGTAATGTGTAAAATGTGCTTGCAATATTTTGTATTGTAGTCAACAAACAAAATTACTACATAAAAGCTCAAATTCGAAATTTTTTACCTTTTACTAAAAAAATGTATAAGATATATACATATATTTTGAGCTATTTTAAGTTTAATATTTAAGACTGTTAAGATTAGAGATAGGCACGTAAGCCATTTTTGACTCACGCTCACCCACGATCACAAACCAAAAATTACAATCATGCTCGATAATTTTTTTAAATGGTTACTTTAATTTGTTTTAACTATACATATTTTTTCTTTAAAACTAGGAAAACTAACTAGATTTTTTGGAGTTAATTTTTTTTTTATATTTTAAAAATAAGTTAAATGACTTGCAACAAAAAAAATACTATACCTAAGGTTCTTATTTCTCAAAAAGTAGAAAACATTTACTTGAAAAAAAAATAATATTTTATTAAATTTTCTTGAAAAAAAATAATATTTTATTAAATTTATCTGAACTAAGTTGAATGAACATTTTATTATTACATAGAAAAAAATTTCTTACTTTTTTGTTTTCAATCGCCTGAATTAATTTTTAAGAAGCAATTCTTCAAAATTAGAAAGTGGTAGACTTAAAAAAACTGAATTTATAAATGGCTTCCTAAAAATTAGTTAATTTTACTACTCGCGAAAAAAAAATTAACACACATTAAGTTCAAGTACTATCTCATTTTAAGTTAAGACACATTTTTCTTACTAAATGGTAGAAAATTATGTTCTATTTGAGCGCCCCGGTAGGCTAGTTGGTAGCGTGCTAGCTTATCAGTGCGGGGGTCGTGGGTTCGATTCCCACCAGACGCTCTTTTCGCTACAACGAGCCGAAAGATTTCGTTGCTAGTGCTCTGTTAGGGTATTAAGATATAATTTGTATTATATGTTTAAAAAAATAAATAAATAAAATAAATATGTTCTATTTTTTTTCTTTTTGAACTACCCTTTTTTTGAACAATTTTCTTAAAACTGAGATATTTTTCTTAAAAATTGCTAATTTTTTATTTAATTTACTTGTTTCTTACCTAAAATCAAGAAATATTATTTAAGAAAAGTATGAACTATTTCTGAGTATATAAACTATTTCGTTTTTACCCAAACATGGGAATTTTTATTAATTTTAAGAAAATTTTTCTAAGTTTTAATAAAATTTTAACTAAATTGAGGAAAATTTTTAATTTTTTTAAAGGAAATTTTGGAATAATTTTTAGTTAATGTCTTTTTTCTTTTGAGTGTATGTATTTTCAAGTGTTTTTCACGAAAAAAATATTTAAAAAATTTACACAAAATCTTTTTCCATATTACCAAAGAAAAAAAAAACAAGTTACCCTAACACATACGAATTTATACAGATTTAAATTTAAATACAAATATTAATACATGTATCGTGTAATTTCTTTTTAACAATTGAAAGTGACAGTAAAATGTTGTATATTTGTTTTCTGAATATAAAAGTTTGTGTGTGTGTGTATATATTTGGATGCATAAAATATTAAGCAACACATCCTTAAGGATGTATGCCAAGGATATTATAAGATACAAAGAGGAGAATCTCCTTAAGCGAGAATTTTATATTTAAATTTATGGTAAAAAAAAACTAAAAATAAACACACACACTAGGTACAACCAAAAAGAAATAGTGTATTACACCACACACAGTGGGGTCTAAGCTCAAAAAAGTGATACTAAAGATTAATTCAAATTTTAACAAAATACTTACAATGAGATAATTATATCTATTGTATTTATGCACTCAAAATATTAAGTAATTTATTGTTTGTTGTTTTTCAATGAAATATTTATTTTAACTTTTTTATACATTTGTTCAAAATGATTTACTGACATTTACCGAGTTTTTCTAGTTTCATTTATTTTTTCATTTGTTTGGAATTTAATAAAAATTTACCCACAAAACGGAAATTTGTGGATTATTTGTTATTGTTACAG